>BJKM01000847.1:142500-192624 GCA_015082035.1 Chaenogobius annularis
GTTCAGTCAATCTCGAGAACAACGGGGGGGGGCAAAAACCTCTGAACACGACTGTAACTGCGGAAGTGTTTGAGAGGGATGAATATAGACAATTTTAGAATGTTGTTTTGAAGATATGAAACATTTTGAATGTCCAGTTTAGCGTTTATATTAAAAATATGCAACAAAAAGAGCTGATTAAAAATAAAAATGAGGAAAAAATCGTGTTATAAAAGGTGATTTTTCTGCACTTTTGTGAGTAAGCGCAGAGGCCGACGTAGGGCTGTCATGATTTAAAATGTTACGATTATTGTGAGAATAAATGTCACGATTTACGGATTATTCACGCTTATTTACGTCATGACCAAAACGACAATAAAATCCGACACTTTCTTTCCTTCTTGTTTTCTTGACACATCACGGCTCCGCGATGCGTCACCTGCTTTATCAAATCAAACTTTGAGCTATAAATTTGACATAAAAAGCAAGATAAAAAAGACGTTACACTTTACATTTAGGGCTGAGCAGAAAGGATTTAATTTTGCTTCGAAAATCGTCACATTTCTTTTAATTTAATTAAAAAAATACCTAATTTAGTTCAAAAATTGTCACTTTTCTACAAACGGAATTGAAAAAAAACACAAAATGTCACAATTATCATTATTTGGTCTTCACGATTATATTGTGGTCGAAATATTCACGATTACCGATGAACCTAATGATCTTGACATTTCACACGTTTCTGATAATTAAACCATTACAATTAAAGTCATTATCGAGACGCTACAAAAGAAAAACACATCAATTAAAGGGCCTCTCGACTCGGGCCCTTTAAAATGCAGTCAAAAAAAGATGACATTGCGCCATTAAAAGTCCTCGTTATTACAATTTTCTTCAAATGTATTTATTTATTTATTCATTTATTTATTCGATTATAAAAAAAATAGAAAACGACATGATTTTTTTTCCCGCCAAAGCCGTTTGTCACCCAACACTTTCCCACAGCGAGGTCGTGTTCAAGGACAAAACCTTCACGTCTATAAAGAAAAGCAGAACTCATTCTTTAAAGTTTGTCAGGGCCTTTAGTGTCAGAGTGGAGGCGCCCCCTACTGGACGCTAAGGGGAGCGGCAGGCTGCAAGTGCATTACGTAAGATTACATTTACTTTTCAGAACTCGTCTTTGGGGTTAAATCGAATTATTTAAACACGGCTCATAAAACTCGAATACGTTCAGGGCGGTGGCACGACGGGGGAAACGGTTCAAGCACATTTGTAACGCGACCAGGAGCGTTAACGTTTGAGAGATGAATGAAACACGAACCGATTATAGTGTCAAAGAAACATCACCATTGAACAATTACTCATGATTATTGATTGTTTAAATCGATCACACTTCCTGTATCTTTATGAAATCAAACATTCTGAATGCTAAAGTAAAGTGCAACATTATACGATTATTCTTTACTTTTTTGGAGTGTATTGAATTTGTCTTCTTCTAATCTTAATTTCTTAGTTTTTTACATTGTGACGTATATAATTGTTCAATATATATATATATTTTTTAATAGCGCGATGAATACTGTGCCAATGCAATAGTAATGTGACAGTACATGTCTTTAAATGTATTCGTTCAGGTTTAAGTGTGAGACAAGTTTGGGGGTTTTTTGCAGCATTTTTTTGTTTTAAACTTTATTTTCAATATTTTGATCAACTGCATCTGTATTCAAGTCACAAAATAAATATAAATGAATAATAATAGTGACAATTTCAGAAGCAATAATATAAAGTGCTGTTTCTGACTATTTAACTTTACGTTATCATTCACAAACGAGAGGAAAGTGAAAGTGAGTTAACGAGTCACAGAGTTCATGATAATTATAATGTAGTAATTGTCACACAAACATTTGTCATCACGACATCTCTAAGACAAAATGAACTCTAATAAAAGCACATTTATCAGAAGCTCTGAGAGAAACAAAAGGTGTGTTTGTGCTGACGCTGTGAAAATGGAAAAAGGGCAGACGCCGCGATGGAGGAATGAATGTGACCCACTTAAGGCCGCCCCGCGGGCACGCAGACATCAGCAGGGGCCGTTCTGTAAGAGAACACGTCTGTGTCGGCAAAAGAACACGTCTGCGTCTGCAAAAGAACACGTCTGCGTCTGAAAAAGAACACGTCTGCGTCTGAAAAAGAACACGTCTGCGTCTGCAAAAGAACACGTCTGCGTCTGAAAAAGAACAAAAGAACACGTCTGCGTCTGAAAAAGAACACATCTGCGTCTGAAAAAGAACAAAAGAACGTCTGCGTCTGCACACGTCTCTCTGCAAAAGAACACGTCTGGGTCTGAAAAGAACACGTCTGCGTCTGCAAAAGAACACGTCTGCGTCTGAAAAAGAACACGTCTGCGTCTGCAAAAGAAACACGTCTGCGTCTGCAAAAAGAACACGTCTGCGTCTGCAAAAGAACACGTCTGCGTCTGAAAAAGAACACGTCTGCGTCTGCAAAAGAACACGTCTGCGTCTGCAAAAGAAAAGAACAAAAGAACACGTCTGCAAAAGAACAAAAGAACACGTCTGTAAAAGAACACGTCTGTAAAAAAACAAAAGAACACGTCTGCAAAAGAACAGTCTGCAAAAGAACACGTCTGCAAAAGAACACGTCTGCAGTAATAAAATGCCTCTGCTGGTATAATATCGTACAAAACTATCTAAACTAACAATACTGTAAAAAATAAATAAATACAAGAATAAAGCAACATATCAAAAATAAGCGACGCCGAAAGTGTTCCATTTTGAGCGTGCACATATTTGTGGTTTACCTCTCCACGCCCAGCTCCTTGTTGGTGACCTGCTGAACCGACACCACCACCTTCTTCTGCACGTTCTGCCGCAGTTTGAAGAAGAACTTGTCTCTGTCTTTGGGCACTGAACTGTGAGGAGCAACAGAAAGACCACTGTAACACTCATACAAGGACCCCAAGGACCCCAGCAGGACCCCAACGCGGACCCAGCAGAACCACGCAGGACTACAGCAGACGCCCAGAGGACCCAGGAGGACCCAGAAGGACCCCAGCAGGACCCCAGCAGGACCCCAGAAGGACCCCAGCGGGACCCAGAGGGACCCCAGAGGGACCCCAGCGGACCCCAGCGGACCCCAGCAGGACCCCACCGCAGGACCCACCGCAGGACCACCGCAGGACCCCAGAGGGCCCAGCAGGACCAGCAGACCCCAGCAGGACCCCAGAAGGACACCCACCGCAGGACCCCAGAGGGACCCAGAAGGGACCCCAGCGGGTACACCAGCGGACCCCAGCAGGACCCCAGCCAGGACCGCAACGGGACCCCAGAGGGAACCCCAGAGGGACCCAGCAGGCAGGACCCCAGAAGGACCCCAGCAGGACCCCGCAGGACCCAGCAGGACCCCAGCAGGACCCCAGCAGGACCCCAGCAGGACCCCAGCAGGACCCAGCAGGACCCCAGCAGGACCCCAGCAGACCCCAGCAGGACCCCAGCAGGACCCCAGAAGGACCAGCAGCAGGACCCCAGCAGGACCCCAGCACTACAATGTTCTTATACAGAGTTACAGCCTACAAGCACCAGGAGGATCAATGTGTTTGTGGAACGTTCTAGGCAGAGCAGCCGTGGACCAGAAACGTGCATCTTAAAGAAACAGTATGTAACATTCTGGAGTGGCACTTTGCCTGCATGATTCCATGGAAACTGAAAGTTAAAGCCATACTTCCGAACATATTTTCATGCAGATAGATGGGTTTTATGCCATACTGTGGAATATTACAAATAGAGGAAGAACTTTTCCATGGAAAAAAGCAGGAGGAAGCTTCCCCAGGTCCAGTACGAGTCAGGTTTGTGGAGCTGCACGCCCGCTCACAGTGGGGATGTGTTTTTAAGTACTAAAGAGCGTGTTTAGCACCTGTAGTTGCCTTTGCTGTCGTCCTCCTTGATGTCCAGTACCACGGTGAAGCAGAAGAGGTCGCTGTCAGAGGGGCCGCTTTGGGCAGAGTCTCCTTCATCGGCGGGCTTGGACGAGCGGCGGAAGGCGGTGGAGAAGCTGTACAGGATACGACTGACCTGCGGAAAACAACATGAACACACACGTCGGTGTAATCCCTCATTCGTCCAGGAGGGTTCCATTGTAGAAAAGATTCAGTTGTTTTATCTGGACTCTGTTTTCGAAAAACAAAACATTTCGACTCTCATCCAAGAGTCATTCTCAATCCGTAAAAACAAGTCTGAGAACTCAAGTTTTAGATCCTCCTCTGTGTAAGTCCTGCCCACCTAGGCGGGACCTCCTGATAAAGGGAGTTGTTGGTTTGACTTGAGATTACGGTCTTTGTTTACTAACAGCCCTGAGATGGACCATCTACATCCTATTGTACACCGACTTTGGCTCCATTCTCCTTGAGTACCTGATTAGCATCAGAATGCCTCGGGCGTCTCCATGGTTTCAGCAAACCATTATAAACAACTGGAAGGTTGAATCTTAAACCTCCATTTCAATTTAAGGAAGGATTCTCTTTTTTAACAAAGATTGCCTCCTCCTTCACTCCTCCTTCACTCCTCCTTCACTCCTCCTTCACTCCTCCTTCACTCCTCCTTCACTCCTCCTTCACTCACACTCCTCTTACACTCCTCCTTCACTCCTTCTCGTCACTCTTCTTCACTCTTTTCCTCTTCCTTCACTCTTCTTTACTCTTTCCTTCACTCTTCCTTCCTCTTTTCACTCTTCCTTCACTCTTCCTTCTCTTCTTCACTCTTCTTCACTCTTCCTTCACTCTTCCTTCACTCTTCCTTCACTCTTCCTTACTCTTCCTTCATCTTCCTTCACTCTTCTTCATCTTCCTTCACTCTTCCTTCACTCTTCCTTCACTCTTCCTTCACTCTTCCTTCATCTCCTTCACTCTCTTCACTCTTCACTCCTCTTCACTCCTCTTCACCTCTCTTCCCTCCTCTTCACTCTCTCCTCACTCCTCCTTCACTCCTCCTTCGACTCCTCTTCACTCCTCCTTCAACTCCATCCTCTCACTCCTCCTTCACTCTCCTTCATCCTCCTTCATCTCTTCACTCCTCCTTCACTCCTCTTCACATCCTCCTTCACTCTCCTCACTCCTCCTTCACTCTTCACTCTTCCTTCACTCTTCCTTCACTCTTCTCACTCTTCCTTCACTCTTCCTTCACTCTTCCTTCACTCTCACTCTCACTCTCTTCTCTCCTTCACTCTTCCTTCCTTCACTCTCTTCACTCTCCTTCACTCTCTCACTTCCTTCACTCTTCCTTCACTCTTCCTTCACTCTTCCTTCACTCTTCCTTCACTCTTCCTTCACTCTTCCTTCCTTCCTGCTCTTCACTCCTTCACTCCTCCTTCACTCCTTTCACTCCTCCTTCACTCCTCCTTCACTCCTCACTCTCTCACTCCTTCACTCCTCCTTCACTCCTCCTTCACTCCTCCTTCACTCCTCCTTCACTCTCCTTCACTCCTCCTTCACTCCTCCTTCACTCCTCCTTCACTCCTCCTGCTCTCCTTCACTCCTTCACTCTCCTTCACTCCTTCACTCTCCTTCACTCTCCTTCACTCTTCTCTTCTTCACTCCTCACTCCTCTTCACTCCTCTTCTTCACTCCTCCTTCACTCCTCCTTCACTTCCTTCACTCTCTCTCTCACTCTCCTTCACTCTCCGCTCTTCACAACTTTCTTCACTGCACTGGACAGAATACACTGCTCTGTTTCTGTGTTGCATCTTGTCCTTAGAATGAACCAGTTTTGGTCTTAAAAGTGTTGCCAGGCTTGAAATAAACAGGGATTTCATGAACACGACACAGGTTTTGACTAAGAGGAATCCAGGTGAAACAAACGCGAATGACTGAAAAATAAACCACAAATGCAGAGATATAACTGCAAACCTTTGTTTGGAAGATTGCAGCCTCGCCTCGTTTTGCAGCCTTTTTAAAAATACTACGTACTGTATGTAGATCATGTACTTAAACACAAATACATTTTCACACAGGAATGTCAGTATCATGGAAACGCAGAACAAAATCATTCCAAACAGTTATAATCCCATTCCAAGGACGTGAACAGGCAGAATGTGTGAGGTCATGGCACACGGGAGAACAACAGTGACACCTGCTGTTCTGGTTTCGCCATTGCAGTTTTTGTGCTCAGCAATTTAGAAAGAAATATCCTCCAATTGTGATTTTGTGAGTATTACATGTCACATTGGATTCTTTTCATATTTTGACTTATTAAAAAGGAACTAATACATATAGTACATATAGTTTGTACATAATCATAGAATGTTGTTTGCAGAGGGAATAAATAAATAACGACAGTCTTTTACTATATGTAACTTTTAAACATTCAGTCTGAAGATTCTACTGCCGAATTTGCCTTTTAACTGTGAAAATGCAGTTGTCTGACCGTTTTTGTTTAAAACCTCGACAAAAACGGTCTCAACGTTCAGCATGGCCTCAACACAAACGACCTGACGCGAACGTGAAAGCGGGCGGAGCTGCGGCCCACTCACGGCTTCCTTGATTTCGCAGGCGAAGACGTGGATCTGGAAGTCCTCCGAGCTCCTGTAGCTCTCGGTGAAGGAGAAGCAGTCGCTCTCCACGGCGCCCTCTTTACCCCGGGCGCAGAACAGCACCTTGTAGATGGGGAAGGAGGCGATCTCTGTGCCGGACGCCTGCTCCACGACCCTGCGCCGAAGGACCACACGAGCGTTACATCTTTGTGTGCACAGCGTCGTAATAAACCAAACTGTCTCAAATGTAGAAAAGAACGCGGATCATTCTTTGGCTCAAACACG
Source organism: Chaenogobius annularis (assembly GCA_015082035.1). Taxonomy (NCBI): domain Eukaryota; kingdom Metazoa; phylum Chordata; class Actinopteri; order Gobiiformes; family Gobiidae; genus Chaenogobius; species Chaenogobius annularis. The sequence continues at coordinate 149,305 of BJKM01000847.1, forward strand.
TTAAATGTGACGGTTTGAAACATGACGCGAACGTTTGGACAAAAGAACACATTTTATAAAAGATAAAAAGTGCCAGTTCTGCTTCCGTTATTGCGGTAAATAAAGACACTGTGTGCTTAATAATGTGATTTTACTGTCCTCGGTACACACTCGAGCTACACTTTTAGTATTTGCAGTGTAATATTTGACTTTACGCAGTCTCACACCACAAAACCAAGTGAATCAACTGTTAGTAAAAGATAGTGCTACTTCCTTTATGTACTTCCAGTTTTTTGTATAGAACAAACCGCAAAAGGAGAAAGCAGCAGTATGTTCAGGTTTTAATCTTTCATCAGAGTAAAATGAGTAAATTGGGTAAATTAGTGATAGTTTTTGTGATATTTCAGCTTAAGCTCCTCCCTACTGCCCCCTGCTGTCTGTGAATCTGCTCCTGCCGTTGAGCCTCTGTAGTTTTAAATGTTCTGTGATGCTAATGTCGCGAACGTCAACAAAAGCTACAATTCCCTCTCAGACATCGCTTTATGAACTGTAACTGTAATAAAACTGTCCGGGTTTATAAATGAACCAACTTCCTGGTTCGTGTTACTCGTTTTGAACTGTTAATGTGCTTAAAATGTCATCAACGACTCATTGTTTTGTGCAATGGTGGTCAAAAGGCCACAATAAAACATGATAACATGATCATTTCTGACTCTCTTGACTCGTTGTTTTACATTTTATTCACAATATTGATCCAGAGTATTATTAATAAAACATAGAATGATTTTCTCTGAAGGTTATCACTCACAAGAGCAGCTGCACAGACAATTTCACAGAATCAAGCAGCAAATGTTGGGGTTTTATTTGGGGGGAAGATGGCAGCTTTGTCAGTTTGTCAGGAAAACTGCCGTAAATCGTAAGTCGTGGAGGGCGGAGGGCGGCGACGAGGCTTCGGTGCAAAATGACAGTCACTTAGCAGTCATGCCACAACTGCAGATACAAGAGAACACAAACATATAGAGATGTTCTGCCCGCAGTAAAAGAGAGTTACAGTTAAGGGTTAAAAACTGCTTTTAGACTGCTCCTCCTGCGTCTAACATCTTATCTGCACCTACACAGAGTCTGTCTTGAGAGATGATGGTGCGATAAGTCACGTAATGAAAAAATGAAAACACATTCTTTTCCCAAATGGAAATCAAAACATTCATAAGTGAACCTCTTCCAAACATTGACAGGAAGATGAACAAGTTTAGGCTGCTTCAGCTGAACACATGGCTGTCCAAAGAGTGTGCTACAAGAGGATTGCACTACATTGAGAACTTCTATCTATTCTGGAAACGAGAGGACCTGTTTAAGAGAAATGGCCCACACCTCTGTAGAGGTGGAGTGAGGGTGCTGACAGAGAACCTGCAAGGAAAAAACCCTTGCCCACGCTCTGAAGGCATTGGACTGGGCCTGGGGACAGGGTTCCTGAGGCAGAAGAGAGGAATGAGAGAAGAATTCCTGCTCCATCAGCCAGAGACCGAGCCAATGTTTTAACCATCACCACCACAACCACAACCTCCACCAAAGGATTTATTAGCAGCCGTTCCACCACCACCAGCAAAGGAATCAAACTTTCAAGCTGGCTTCCACGATCACCTTCCCCACACAGGTCTCATCTGCAGCAGCACACCACACAAACATTTCACCCCACGGCTAGCGGCAGGAATCATTTCAGTTCTTTCCTGCACGGTCCTCATCCAAAGGCCTTGGACCCATCTGTGGCGGGCCCGGCCAGTATCCCTGCCATCGCCCCCTGCCCTCAGAGCAGCCCTGGATGCAAAACATCTTACTCCACCACTTCAGATTCCTCACTCTCTCTTTCCATCTCCCGCCCTCACCCAGGGGCCTTTTTCCCAAGCCATCTTGAAATAATCTTGATTTTTCAAATTCAAGGGGGCATTTTAAAATCACCCCACCTAAACCTCCCCCGCCTTTCACCTGGTCCCAAACTCTCCCCGACTCCCGCTACACCAACAGAAGCCCCCCCACCTATCCCCCCTCGCCTTTCACCTGGTATCTCCCATAGCTAGGATGCACTACCGGGACTTACATAGTCATAACAAAAATGAAACCAACCCGGGGCCCTGTGTAACAACAGCCTCACCTAGTGCTATCTCTGTAGTCACATCACACAGATGGGAAAACAAAAACCAAATGTGAGTCAGGCTGCCCAATCGGAGAAATTATATTAAAATTCCCTGTGAAAAGATAACGCCCAGTCTTACTGAAACTGGTCTGAAACTTGCTGTGGTAAATGTCAGATCCTTATGGGACAAATCATTCTTAATTAAATTAAATAAAATAATTAATGCATTTCATTTCTTCTTATAATCTTGATTTAATGTTTTTAACTGAAACATGGCTTGACAAAAACACAGGAAATTTAGTTCTAATGGAATCTGCTTCACCCAACTTTATGTTTGAATCTGAAACACGAGAATACAAAAGAAGGAGGTGTGTGTGCTTTTGTTAGAGATGAAAGAGTTTGTCCTTTGGGTGTTTTAAAAATGTTTAAACATTTGAGTGCGTCCATTTTTAAACATTTGAGTGCGTATCCTTTAAAATGGAGCTAAAACAGTCTCCATCCATTCTCTTCATTGTTTTATACAAGCCTCCTCAGACAAAGTTTTATTGATGATTTTACTGAGATGTTATATTATCTTGCTAGCTCAGGAGGACTATGTATTAACAAAGCAATACCTCTATTCACATGTAATAATGAAATAATTAGCATATGAAAAGTGTAATGAGAACTTGTGTATTTCATGTTGGAGAGCTTGTGGCTCTTTCCTGATGCATTTATTTGTTATATTACAGAGCTAATGTAGATTTTATTTGCTGTTTTGTTTTCCAGTTTCACTCGGGCTTTTCACCTCACGACTGTAGACAAGAAGAAGCAGTCGTGTTGTTGAGGCTGCGTTCACATACACAAACATATTCAAGGTTGTGCACGTAGATAACAACAGTACAAGTACAATAAACATTCAACTCTGAGCTTGTTATAAATGCTTTCCCTCATCATCATTATCTCTCAAACTGTCCTTTCTCCATTGTGTTTTGTGTGTGTTGTGTGCGTTCTGTGTGTTTTGTGCGTTCTGTGCATTCCAGAGTTTTTTGTGCGCGCCTGTGTCTTGTGCGTTTTTTTGTGCTTTGCGTGTTTTTCGTCTGTTTTGTACGTGCTGTGGGTTTTGTACATTCTGTATGTTTTGTGCGTTCCTGTGTGTTTTGTGCGTTCTGTATGTTTCGTGCGTTTGTGTGTTTTGTGCGTTCCGTTCCGTTAATGTTTTGTTGCGTTCCATATGTTTTGTGCGTTCCTCATATGTTTTGTGCGTTCCATATGTTTTGTGGTTCCATATGTTTTGTGCGTTCCATATGTTTTGTGCGTTCCATGCGTTCCGATGATGTTTTTGTGGCGTTCAGTATGTTTTGTGAGTTCCGTGTGTTTCGTGCGTTCTGTTATGTTTTCTGTATGTTTTGTGCGGTCTGTATGTTTTGTGAGTTCCGTGCGTTCTGTATGTTCTGTGCGCTGTATGTTTTGTGAGTTCCGTGTGTTTCGTGCGTGCGTTTTCTGTATGTTTTCGTGCGTTCTGTATGTTTTGTGAAGTTCCTGTGCGTTCTTTATGTTCTGTATGTTTTGTGCGCTGTATGTTTTGTGAGTTCCGTGTGTTTCGTGCGTTCTGTATGTTTCGTGCGTTCTGTATGTTCCGTATGTTTTTGTGCGTTCTGTATGGTTTTGTTTTGCGGTCTGTATGTTTTTGTGAGTTCCGTGTGTTTCGTGCGTTCTGTATGTTTCGTGCGTTCTGTATGTTCCGTATGTTTTGTGCGTTCTGTATGTTTTGTGCGGTATGTTTTTGTGAGTTTCCGTGCGTTTCGTGCGTTCAGTGCGTTCGTCGTGCGCTCCTGTGCGCTCCTTGTGTTTCGTGCGCGACCCAACCCCCGCCCGGACCGACCTGAACGGAGCCGTCCGGCCCACAGGGCACGTGCAGGGTGATGGCGATGGGGACGGCGCTCGTGCGGCCCGCAGCGTGGCCATGGCCCTCTGCGCCTCGGCCCTCGTTCCGTGGGGCTTTGACCCAAGTGCAGCCCAGGTACGAGAGCTTGTTGAACTGCACGCTGTCCTCCTCCTCCGGGGCGGGCGGGCGGGGGGCCGCGTCTGTCGACCACAAGTCATCTTTAGAGTGCGGAAACAGTGACCACGGGCTGAAGCCGGTGTGAACACGAAACAGACGAGGAAAAAAAGTACGAGAATTGTGCAAAATAATCTGTAATCACAATCTGTTTTGTGACGTTTCAGACGCCAGTTTGAAATGTGATTGACTTTACGTTTGTATTGACAAAAAAAACGACAAAAGTGTCATTCATGCTCCGCCTCTCAAAAGTTACATTCAAGTGTCAATTTAATGATTTGTTTCATAACTTAAATGTTGGATTAAAAATGCAGTTTGTTTCCGTTCGTTCCCAGACTGAAACAGAATGCACAGAAAGTGGAAAACGGACGATGTTTTTGGTGCTTTTTGTTTTGTTGTTTTTACCGTGACCTTTGACCTTCGAGTTTCCACACTTGACCAACAGGAAGTAGAACAATGAGCGTGGCAGAGGCAGCACTTCCTGAGTTCAGTCAGCACACGCAACGCACACACACACGCACGCACGCACGACACGCACGCACGCACACACGCACACACGCACACACGCGCACACGCGCACACACGCGCACACACGCACACACGCACACACGCACACACGGGGCAGAGAATGCGCCGCAGAAACCAGGGAAAGTCGCTTTGCTTTCAGTTCCTTCTCACTTTTAGACAAGTTCAAGTTCAATATTTATACAATTTCATTCAAACATAGACAAATCAGAATATTAATTTGTGGCGGAATTATTTCTCCAGCGTAATTGTTCTGGAAGTCAATTTCTCATTCATATAAAAAAAATTATATTAAGTTAAAAGCGGTTGTTTTCAGAAACAAAAAAAAATGAAAAAAATGAAAAACGTTGCGAAATGTTTAAATAATTTGGTGGTTTATAAAGTTTCAGAAACAGATTTTAAATTAAAAAATCTTGTGCTCATTACTTACAACAGAGCTGGTTAGCCCCGAGCTATCAAACATTTAATCTATTTATTATTTTAAGAATCACTGCACGAGAAAATGTTATTAAATCAAATAAAATAAGGATTAAAATAAGGTCTGTTAAAATAATATATATATATATATATATATATATATATATATATAAACATTTTTGTATTTATTTTTTTCAATACCCTACATTATATTTTAAATATATTTTTGGTAAGTTAATGAGAGCGTTTATTACTCGTCTCTGTGTAATAAGCATAGAAACTAGACTTGGAGACAATAAAAATAATAATAATAAGCTGAACTATACAGATTTTGAACTCATTCAAAAAGACGTAAAACAAAGAGCAGCATTATTACAGGAAAATTCCCAAAAAGTATAAATTATATCATAATTTTAAGCAGTTTTCATCAATAATACACTTCATTAGTAAATATTCTCATTTAGAAGCCGTCAGTCACGTAGTTCAGCCTTTCTCGGGTTGATAATGTGTAAAAAGTACAACGGAAATATTCATTCGACTGCTTGAGACAATCCCTTGACCTGAAGTGCTTTGAATACACATTAGAACTATTCAACCTAAGGCCCGGGGGCCAAATCAGGCCCGTCAAGCAATTTAATCCGGCCCACCACCCATCTTCCAAATGTTGAAAACATAAAATAACGGTTTGATTCTGGGTTGGCACTAGATTAGACCTGGTTTGGTCTTGGGTTTAGTCCTTGTTTGATTCTGGGTTAGTCCTGGTTCAGACCTGGCTGGTTCGAGTCTAGTCCTAACTTAATTCTGGTTCAGTTCTGAGTGGGTGGGCAATGTTGGTAAAGTGTTTTGTATGTTACTCTCACAAAAACGGACTCCAGCCGTAGTTATTTTCATGTATTTACTAATTAACGAATGTATTGAAATTGTGCGACCCAAAATGTAGTTCCAGCGGCGCGTTGTGCACCCCCCGGCCCAGAGACCACGGCCGGTCACTTCGCCGGTCACTGCTCTGAGTTTACCTGGGGCAGTGGGTCCCAGGGCGCGGCTCTTGGGTTCCTCGTGCTTCTCCATCTTCTCCGTGCTGCTCTTCTCCTCGTTCCCGTCGTCGTCGTCGTCCAGCACCTCCTCCATGGCCTTCTCCAGCTGCTCGTCGCCGTTGCAGGACATCTGATCAATACAATCATTACGAGAAATAAAGTTAACGTCAGGAAAACAGTCACATGAAAAAGTACTTCACATTTAGGCCCAGTTTTGAACTGTGATTGAAGTGAGTAAATGAGAGTAAATGAGAGTAAATGAGAGTAAATGTGAGTAAATGAGAGTAAATGAGAGTAAATGTGAGTAAATGAGAGTAAATGAGAGTAAATGAGAGTAAATGAGAGTAAATGAGAGTAAATGAGAGTAAATATGATTAAATGAGAGTAAATGTGATTAAATGAGAGTAAATGAGAGTAAATGAGAGTAAATGAGAGTAAATGAGAGTAAAGTAAATGAGAGTAAATGTGATTAAAGTGAGTAATTGTGATTAAAGTGAGTAAATGAGATTGAGGTGAGCAAATGTGATTTATGTGAGTAAATGAGAGTAAATGTGATTAAATGAGAGTAATTGTGATTAATGAGAGTAAATGAGAGTAAATATAAGTAAATGAGAGTAAATGAGAGTAAATATAAGTAAATGAGACTAAATGAAAGTAAATATGATTAAAGTGAGTAAATGGGAGTAAGTGGGGCAGAGTAAATGAGAGTAAATGTGAGTAAATGTAAGTAAATGTGAGTAAATGAGACTAAATGAGAGTAAATATGATTAAAGTGAGTAAATGGGAGTAAATGGGGCTGAGTAAATGAGAGTAAATGAGTAAATATGATTAAAGTGAGTAAAAGAGTAAATGTGATTAAATGTTAGTAAATGAGAGTAAATGTATCCCAGTGCTACCCACCCATACCATAGCTGAACATGCAGTCTGGTGTTCTTACCTTGAGCCGGGGCCTTCCCTCTGAACTCTGTGGAGACCCGGCGTTGGACTGGACCAGGACAAACTCTTCACTGGTCACCGTGGCGACGGACTCGGTGGAGCCGCTGACTTTGCGCAGAGACGTACGGTCGTCCATGTTGGGAAGCGGACACTAGGGGTCAGCGAGGAGATGGAGGTGAGAGCTGCCCCCCTCACCTGCCCCTCCCACACCACTGAACCAACGCGACCTGGCAACGCAAGCACACGGCAGAGTTAAGGCTCAAATCTAGGCTCAAAACGGATTTATTTACGGATTTATCGAGGAGCAGTGGAGACTTAATAGAGCCTTTAAAATGCTTTGTCATCAGAATGTTTAAAAAAAGTCCAGAATGGAGGCGACTGGAGGGGAAATGAAGCATATCAAAATACATTTAATCATAAACCGACTTCAGACCTAAATTTATTTAAAAAGAAAATAATAAGAATGAATATATGTTATTTTATTATTGCTCAGCGTTTTATGTTGCACCTTAAGGCCGAGACAAATTCCTATGTTTGTGAATTTTGTTCATTGACAATGGAAATAAACCCATTCTGATTCTGATTCTAAATGACGATAAAATGAAAAACTTGTGGGCTCAACCCTTCTGTGGGGATTTGTCCACTAAAAGTCTGGATTTTGTCTTTCATAATCTCAAATATCAAAATCAACGAATGCCGTGAAATCCAGTGTTTAAAGCGGCTCTGACGTCACTCACATGCTGAGAGCTTTTGCTTTGACAAAACCGCCTGGATCTTTCATATTTAGTGACATTCTGTGGTGAATCCCAGTTTCTCCACTGAAATCACTCTATTTTCCACAGAAACTTTTGACTCCAATCTGGAATTTCAAATGCTTTTGAACCTGAATCACACATTTCAAAATAGCAACAACAAAAACAAAACAAAATGCTAACTAAAGTCCACGATGCTCAAAAGCAGTAAGAAGACTTTTCATTATTTATTACACATTTTAATTCAAGAAAAATACAATTCATATGTACAGACAAAGACAAACTATATATAAAATTAAACAAAAATAAAAGAAATTAAAGACAAAAAAAATTAAAAAGATAGCTTTTTTTTTTTTTTTTTAAATAAAGACAGGAGAGGGCTGGACAAAAGACAGATTGTGTTGAATTGAAAATGCAAATTTAAGAAGACATTTTATAACTAGGTTCACGCTGCAGCTCTTGATTTTTTTTTCCAAATGTTGGTAATTTCTAAGACACACAAATTGGCCAGTTTCAATGATTAAACACTGACACCAAAAATATTGTACCATGTCTTATTTATTGAACAATAAATCGTTATGGTAATGATCGAAACTGGCCAAAAACGATTTATTGTTCAATATTATTATTTTTTGTACATTGTGTCAGTGGCATTAAGTAGTGATCATTATCTGGACCACAAAGACAAAAAGATCTTTATAACACACTTATTTGGTCGATAATGTATTTCCAAAGTAAAAGTACAACAGAAATCATCGTTAAAACTAAACTCATGTTGCGTTGTGTTATCGGCTCATGACCGCAGCAGAGGTGAAACGAGAAGAGGCAGATGAGACGCACAAGGAAACGTGCACCTGCAACAGGAAATGCACACAGCAACTGTTTAATGTGAGCCGTCGGCGGTTGGTGTAAACGTGCACGGCGGCGTTTCTCTGGCGCCGCACTCCGCTCTTAACAGGACCGACACGCAGCAAACAAACACTGAAACACTGAAACAGGCCCTTTCAGATGGTGTCACTCATGGAACGGTTTTACGTGAAGGAAAGCAAAGCAACTTGAAACCTGTGTGTAATTTTCTCTATTTTTCCTTTCATTTCAAAAGCACGAACATTGTTTGGAACTTTGCACGCAATTTCATCTGAAAATAATCCGTCTCAAATGATCTTTTAATCATTAACTCAGCTCTGGTTCTTTCGTTTATTTACTTCCTTTGACTTTGGAGTTCTGCTTGAGCAATATGGACGAACAAAAGCTGGTTCGTTGTAAAAGCTACACAACTGTTGTACAATGTTGTGTTCAAAAGCATGGATTAAAAGTCAATCATGTCCATGTTCAAGTGCAGCATTTAAAGTACTATTGTTTTTATGAAAATTAGATTAGACTAAATATAACATTGTCTCTTTGTCAAACATTCTAAATAATTGCAGGTTTTGTTCAGACAAGCACAAACCTGCTGTGAAATTGTGGTCAGTAAAATTCTTTCGACCCCAAACATTTGGAGCCCTACGGTACTTATATTTTACAGGATTAGCTTCACCTCGGAACCTTGAGTAAATTGTGATATGTACGAACGTGGTCTGCGTTTACAGTCCCGCGCGAACCGTCCGTGTCTGTAAAAAAAAAAAATTTTTGGTGCAGCCAACTCAGAGTGGTGGGGTAGTTTTACTCCCGTACGAATGCTCATGTGTGCGATTTGTTTTTTTGTCCGTGCGTTGAAGCTAACACCGATTCAGACTGTCTCCACGTCCATTTCAGGTCCAGATTTGAGCTCATTTAAATCATATTTATTCGCCCGCAAGTACAACACACGTCAGCACAGCCGCGCAACGCTTAAAGCGAACCAAAAACGAAACGCCAGCAGCAACATGAAGGCATTAAAAAAGGTTCTTGTCCTAGTTTGAGTGATTATTTCTGGATTTAAGTCCACAGAAACGACTGACATTTCATCTCCCGTGCAAATGCTCAGACGTCCCTGGGGAAAAACGAAGACGGGGGGCCGACGTTCCGGTGGAAGCGTGCGAGGAAAGATCGGAGGAAAAGCCGCGATCGGAGGAAAAGGACCGTTTGGTAACAGAAGTCGCACCAAAAAGGCAGCTTACATTCTCGACACATTCTTAAAGTCACGATTACAACCAACTGCGACGTTTTTATAATTTCATTGTGCGTTTTCAGAATAACTTCCGTTTGTAACGCAGCAGTTTGAGCATTCGGATAAAAACATGTCTATTTTGTGGGGGAAAAAACAAGGAAATAGAACATTGTCCATGGAGATCGAGCGGTTTAATGTTTAATGCCATACTGTGGAATATTACAGCCCAAGGACCGACATTTCCGTGGAGACAGCAGTCAGGTTTGAGGAGGAGACAGTTGGACCACCGCCGGGTGAATAATGGATCTCGCAGACACAAGCTTTTTACACGATTCATTTCGTTTCAGAAGCGCCGCACGTCCTTTTGCCCGTCTAGAAGATGAGCGTTTAACGGGACGAAGAGCTGGACGTAATTTGATTTTGTGATTTGATGAAGAGCATGTGATTTGATGAAGAGCCTTTTTTTTTAAAGAGCCGTTTAGTCCCGGCTCCGACGCGACAAACGAACCCTTCACAAACAAAGGGAAAGCACCCGGGTCATGCGCTCTCCGTCACGTTCATACAATTACACACAAACATGACTGAGCGCTGATCTAACAGAGCAAAGCACCCTGGGAAACGAGTGTGTGTTGTAAACAGAAACTCCTCCTGGTGTAATCTAATATTTACAGTAACATGCTGCGAGAGGAAACGCTGCACTGAAACATCTCGCTCAGGCGGTCGTGAAGACGGTTTCGTCCGCCAAATATTTTATCAGTTGAACAAATGAGTTTATTTAGCCAGAAAGGAGGAAGCACCGAAACGGCTCCTTGCAACTTCAGGCTTCCATGGTTCTCACCGCATTCTTCCGCTTTTGTTTCTGTGTTGGTCGTTTGGCGTTTTGTTTGTCGCTTTGTTTGGCGTTTTGTTTGTCGCTTCGTTTGGTGCTTCGTTTGTTTGCGTTTTCTTTGGCGTTTCGTTCGCTTGGCGTTTCGTTCGCTTGGCATTTCGTTCGCTTGGCATTTCGTTCGCTTGGCGTTTTGTTCGCCGTTTGTCGTTTCGTTTGTCGCTTCGTCTGGCGCTTCGTTTGGCGCTTCGTTTGGCGCTTCGTTTGGCACTTCGTTTGGCACTTCGTTTGGCGTTTCGTTCGCTGGGCGTTTCGTTCGCTGGGCGTTTCGTTCGCTGGGCGTTTCGTTCGCTTGGCGTTTCGTTCGCTTGGCGTTTTGTTTGGCGTTTCGCTGGGCGTTTCGTTCGCTTGGCGTTTTGTTCGCTTGGCGTTTTGTTCGCTTGGCGTTTTGTTCGCCGTTTGTCGTTTCGTTTGTCGTTTCGTTTGTCGCTTCGTTTGTCGCTCCGTTCTTATTGTTTTATTTGTTGGGGGGTGTCAGCGGCGACACACAACCTTCTGTCGAGTCTTTTGTTGGGTTTACATTTGGGGGGCTCGGCTTCACTCTCTGTACGTGCAGTTGTTTTCCCCTGACATCCGAACAATACACAGAGCTTTTCTGCCACGTTGATTAATGGTCCAAGTCTTTAGTCGGCTGCAGAAAAAACAGGTTCTTAGACCAAAGCAAGAGCGCGATGTGACGGAAAGATTGCACCATTTGCTCATTAATTACAAATATCCTGCTTTAATAGTGTAACTCTGTGTCATACGCGAGTCCAACACACCCAGAGATTACCAGGCTGCTCCTCCTGTCGGCCCAGGCGCCAGTCCACGCACGCAAACTGAAACCGCTGCCCACAGTGGACAAGGCCGGGCACTTCACACATTTGCAATTTGGGCGATTTTTGCCATTTTATCACGGTAACTGGTCACATTTATACAGCACCAGTCGCCCATTCACACACCGGTGTACGCAGGCCGGGCGAGGTGGGTGCAGAGTCTTGCCCAAGGACACAACGGCAGTGTGGTAGTTGGAGTCGAACCGGAAGACGAGCGCCACCGAGCTACAGAATCTTTTTTCTTTTTTCATGGCAAAGCGAATTATAAGTAAATATGTGATCAAATACTGCCAAGTATTCCTTTCATGTTCAGGAAAGTTACTGCAATCTGATTCACCCAACGAATACTCAGAAGTGCAACTCGCACACTCAGGACGTGTACGTACGCGTGGATTGGGATTGGTGTGTCTTTATTTGCCCAAGAGAAATCATCAGGTCCTTTTTCCGTCCAGCCATGTTTAAATACACCAACAATAACACACTCATCGGCCACAAAGTTGGAGAAGCCTTTGCAGACCTTTTTTGGTATAATTACAACGCTAAAAAAAGAAAAAAAGAAAAAGTGCTACAGTTTATGCCGGTACAAAACACGAACAACAACTGGCAACGTCTATAAGAGCCTTAAATGCACTCATATAACGTCTGAAAGGGTAGATTTTGTGCAAGATTTAAGGAAACGCTGAAGTGTTCGGAGCTAAAGCCCAAAACCCTGGCAGCGCTAATGCTAAGCTAACCACAACACAGCATCGAGCTAGCTTTCCCTTTAGCATCGGGAGCAGAACGGCCACGCTGCGGAGGAAAAACTGTCCATTTGCTGTTCTTTCGCGCCGCTGCGGTGTCAGAAATGCGAATGTCACGCGGAAAAGAGCTGTCAACTCACAGTTTGGGAGCGCGGAGGAGTTTGTGTCCGCGTTAGCCGCTGTCACAGGAGTTGGACCGAAGATCAGTGCGCGGAAAGATGAACCTCTGCGCACGTCTTCCGGGAGAGAGTGAGCCAAACACGCATGCGCCGCACTGATCAACTCCAGCTGGAGCGACGCCAAAGAATGAAGTCTAAAGAATAACGTCTAACGAATGGCTGTTGTTGTTGGTGTTGGTGTTGGTGTTGGTGTTGGTGTTGGTGTTGGTGTTGGTGTTGTTGGTGTTGTGCTTTTAATAGCGCATGGTGCATATACCGCCACCTACTGTAGTTGTACGTCTTCTGTAGTTGTACGTCTTCAAAGTATGTGTTTTACGCTATGCCATAAAAAAAAAAAAAAAAAGATCACCAATGAAGAAGTAAAGTGGTCGAGTGGTCAAAGTCGGCCGCAGCGTCGTGATGAGTGCGAAATCCCGGCGCTGACAGTTTGCTGCATGTCCTACCTTCTCTCATCCCCCTTTTACACTGAGCTATAAAGGGGGACAAAAAAATAGATAAAATAAAATAATAAGAATTATATCTCCTCTGGCAACACATCATCCACCTCGAAGGCGTAATAGGGCCACTATCAGACAGGAAAATAAAAAGCGATAGCACATTTTCCAGTTTAGACACGAACGTCTGAATTTTTGCTAGAAAAAAACACGCAAATTTATGAGATTTTAAACAGGCAAATTTACTACAAGGCAAACGTCTCTAATCAAAGTGCAAAAGATCAACACAAATTGAAATGAATTATATCCAAGGCAAAAATCACCAACATTTTCATGTTTAAAAACTCAATTTGCGTGTTTTTTGTAGTTCAGTTGTTTTTTGTTGTTGTTTTTTTTAAGGACATTGCACAATACAGTAGCAAATTTGCATGTTTTTTTTCTCACAAATGTGCTACTTTTTTCTAGCAGATTTGCACATTTGAACTTGAAAATTTGCAATCCTATTCATTTTTCCCTTCTGTTCGTGGCCCTAATACACCTTCATAAGTAATGATGTCACTATGTCAATCATTCCCAACCTGTGGGTCTCGAGCCTCACGGGGGGGTCCCAGGCGTCTGAAGGAGATCCATAACTGCACTTTGAGCCGCTTTGACATGAAAGGTTTTCTATAAACTGAACTCTTATTATCATTTTGTTATCAGTCAATGCAAACATTTTATTTTCCAGGACGCCTTGTGCCAGAGCCAGGCTTAGTTCATATGGTTCTATTGTTAGTCGGTCAAAGCAGATCAGAATCAGGTTATTTATACCTTTTTTTGACACGTTTTTGATCAAAAATGGACTCTTGTCTTCATCGACGAGGGCTTTGTTTGACCCTCCAAAGATCCAACATCACGGAGCATCTTGAGAGCGACACAATGACTCTGTACACTGTTATAAATACTTTTTAATTGACAAAAATGAACACTGTGAAATACCATTTATGATACAGTTCAGCTGATTTCTACGCAAAATCTGAAAACCTTCATTTTCTGTTGAGGTCTTATTTCAGTTTATATGACAAGATGACAACACAAACGTGAATAAATGAACACGACAATGAATATCGATTTGAAAACAGTTGCAAAAAGGGTCGAAACGACAACAAAAAGTCTGTTTTTGCCGTCAACGTTCCTGAAAACACAGTCGATGTCATCATTTCGGATTGTGGGCGGGGCCTGCATAAATCTACGGGAGATTCACAGTTTTTTTAGAAGAAATATCCCCAATAAAATGAGCCACAAATGTTGAATTCGATCATTATTTCTCTTGGATCGGCTCCACAAACTTGTCAGAGAATGGTGGTACAATCATCCTCCATTCCACAACAGCCTCATAAAACCTACGGCAAAACACGTTGATTTTTAAAACGGCGTCCAGAGGAAACCTTTGAAACCTTTTCTGCCACGACTCTGAATTCCGTCAACTGCAAACGTTCTTTTTTTTTTTTTTTTTTTTTTTACGTTCTTTTTTTTTTTTTTTTTTTTTACAATTGAATGTGTTTCGCCACTCATCCAAGTAGCTTCTTCAGTGCAGTTGGGACAAACCGGGTCAACACATGTGCAATCTGACAGTTGAACAGTTTTAAAATGTATTGAACACAACCCATTTGAACAATATTATGATAAATGTGTTCTAAATCTAACAAAAAGGCTGAACACAGATGAATATAGAGAAACGTATCGTCTAAAGGGGACAAAAAGGACAAAATAGAGCGTTATGACGTTCTCTCTGGAAATAAAAAAAAAAGAAGTCGAGTTGCTATTTTCTATGGGTTGTATTTACACTTTTCGCTCGGTTGTAAATGCAGGAAAAGTCAGTCCACTTTCGGCGGCGCGTTCGGCGGCTCAGTCGGACGTGGCACGCTCCTCCAAAACGCGGTGGTAATCCTGTACACGCGCACGCGCTCCTGTTCGCTAGCGCCACCTCTGGGACCAAACGTGGCGCTAGGCTGCAGAAGAAGAAGACGAAGAAGTAGAAGAAGAAGAAGAAGAAGAAGAAGAAGAAGAGGAAGTTTGCGTAGAAAAATCCCTTGGTGGAATTGTGTCTTTCGTAACGATCCTTTTTAAACGTTTTTTTCCCCGGCGGCGAGATGGGCGCCCCAAGCAGCGAAAAAGTGAGAGTAGAAACCTCGTTCACTCAAACACACGTCCTCTACAAATGTGTCACAGTCTCGGAGGAAAAATACAGTCAGAAATATATTCATGATGGCAAGAATACAAAAGGGGAATTAACGAATGATATGAGTAACGTTCTCCAAATCATTCAGTTCATGATTTAGCACGTTATTGCATATTTAGTGCATTCATGGTAAAACATAAGTCACTTCACAATTATTTATTACTTGGATTACGTTTGAATTAACAGTAGGGCTGCGCCGATTAATCGACTAATCATGACTAGTCGACCACAAGAAATGATAATTATCTGGACTCTACAGACTCTAAAACGCGTACGAAATGACGTACTTTCTTATACCAAAGACAGCGGCTTATTAAAACAAAACGTCCGAAAGGAAAAGTTTCTCCGTAAATATTCTCTTTCGTGAAGCCTCCAGTCGCCATATTTCAACTTTTATTTGGTTGATAATGTGTTTCAAAAGCCGCAATGTACAATAGAAATCATTCAACTGATCGAAAAACTGAACCGCAATGTTTTAGCTCGCGGTGGTTAGCATGTGTGCTAATTTTGGCGCTACACGACTATTTTGAGGCTATAGACCTAGATAAATGACTTTGGTCAGCGAACAAATAATAATCTATATTTACCACTGCATTTGAAGGGTATCATTTCATCTGGGGACCCCCTGAAATAATTCCGCGGCCCCCAGGTTGAGAACCACTGGCCTATGCTAACGTTATTCAGCATTTTTGTTCCGGAGTTAGAGCTGCGTGTTCTAATTTTTGGACAGTATCAGGGTAAGGTTATGGTGAGGAACAGTTCATTTGGTTATGGTTCGGGCTTTGAACGTTTGTCTCGCCCCGCAAAACATTCAGGGAGTTCAAATGAGGCGCAGAACAGTGCAGTGGCGCTCTGGTGTTATTCTTGCGGTCGAGTCGTTTGGAGGCTAACGCTAACTGGAGAAAATGCATTGGAGCTAATGTATGAAACTGTCCCAGCTTTTAGAACGTTCTGGAAGGAAAGGTCTATATTTAGCATGTGAAGCTAACAGTCAGTGTAGCATTTGGACGAGGGCTTTTTACAAGTCTTTTTACAGATACAAATTGAAAATCCACCATTTCTTCTCCACGTTGTGAACAAGACGTCCCAAACGCCACAGTCGCTCATGTCCGTGGCACAGAACCAAAACCTTTTCGTGGGTGGTCACACTTCCGTGCTCACAGCCCTGGCGTTGGTGTAAAACTCTGGCGGTCGACTCCAGGGGGCGCTCCTCAGCCCGGCCCCTCTGACGGGCCCCGGGGGCAGGGGCGGGGCCATGGCAGCCGGGTTCTCGTAGTGCGTGGGCATGTAGGTGACGCGCTCGCCTCCGTTGCGCGTGTCGTCGGCGGTGCGGACGTAAAAGGGCGAGTCGTACGGCGAGCAGGTGGGGCAGTACCGCGGGTGACCTCCAGGGGGCTTCTTGGCGGCCGAGGCTCCGGGGGGCTCCGGGGGGGACATGGAGAGTGGAGTGACAGAGACAGAGCTGTCCAGACCAGAGACAGAGCAGGCGTTACAGGCCAAGTGCTGCTGGGACAAGGAGCCGCTGTCCGAGCCATTGGGCTTACAGCAGTAGTACTGCAACACAGAATACACACGTATAAGTATGCACACGTACAACACGTAAAGTACTGCAACACAGAAGTACACACGTATAAGTACTGCAACACAAATACACAGTTATAGTACACACACACAGAAGTACACACGTAAAGTATACGTATAAGTACTGCAACACAGAATACACGTACAAGTACTGCAACACAGAAGTACACACGTAAACACGTATAAGTACTGCAACACAGAAGTACACACGTATAAGTACTGCAACACAGAAGTACACACGTATAAGTACTGCAACACAGAAGTACACACAGAAGTACACGTACTGCACACAGTACACTAAAGTACTGGCAACACAGAAGTACACACGTATAAGTACTGCAACACAGAAGTACACACGTATAAGTACTGCAACACAGAAGTACACACGTATAAGTACTGCACACAGAGTACACACGTATAAGTACTGGCAACACAGAAGTACACACGTATAAGTACTGCACACAAGTAAGTACACACGTATAAGTACTGCAACACAGAAGTACACACGTATAAGTACTGCAACACAGAAGTACACACGTATAAGTACTGCAACACAGAAGTACACACGTATAAGTACTGCAACACAGTACACAGAGTATACACGTATAAGTACTGCAACACAGGAGTATACACAACTGCACACAGTATACAGTATAAGTACTGCAACACAGGAGTACACACGTATAAGTACTGCAACTGTTGAACTGTTTAAGGGCACCACGGATGAAATCGGGCACGTTTAACGTTAAGGTAAACTTTTACGCCCTGTTTGATATTTTTGCTGCTGTTATTATTCATTGTTGTGTGTCGCACCTTAAGCCTTTTGTGATTCTGGTTCTTTATTGTCGCTGTAGGGAAATTTGTCCTCTGTATTTGACCCACCCTTCAATGCCACTTGGGCATCTCCCAGATCTTTGTGCTAGATCCAGACTCCAGACTGGCAGGGTGGTGGTCCCTCTGTTCAAGAAGGGGGGCCTGTGGGTGTGTGGCTCCTCAGCCTCCTCTGTAAGGTCTACTCCAGGGACTGGAGAGGAGAATCTGACCGATAGTTGACCATGTCCCTCGTGGTGACCTTTTGAGGGGTGTTCTGGGAGTGCGGTCCAGGGCCCTTTGCTCAAGGCTGTCCGGTCGGATGATCATTGTGTTCCTCAGGGCTGTCCTTTGTCACCGGTTCTGTTCATTGTTTTTATGGACAGAATTTCTTGGCACAGTCGGGGGTCGGAGAGAGTCTGGTTTGGGGACCACAGGATCTCATCTCTGCTGTTTGCAGATGGATGGATGGATGTAGAAAGGTTGTAGGCCTATTTATGTAAAGTCAGTGACTAAAACCCATGACCTGGAGTCTACAGTAGAAGCAGAAGTAGTAACAGCAGTAGTAAAAGTAAAAGTAGTAGTAGTAGTGAGTACCTGGAGTCTACAGTAGCAGAGCACGGCGATGATACACAGCAGAATCACTGTGGCCAGAATTCCTCCAGTGATGACAACAGTTCCCGCTGTCATCCGACCAGCTCTCCATCAAACTCTGAAACAAACACCAGAAAGTCTCCATCAAACTCTGAAACAAACACCAGAATGTCTCCATCAAACTCTGAAATAAACATGAGAAAGTCTCCATCAAACTCTGAAACAAACACCAGAAAGTCTCCATCAAACTCTGAAACAAACACCAGAAAGTCTCCATCAAACTCTGAAACAAAACAGAATATCTCCATCAAACTCTGAAATAAACATGAGAAAGTCTGCATCAAACTCTGAAACAAACACCAGAAAGTCTCCATCAAACTCTGAAACAAACACCAGAAAGTCTCCATCAAACTCTGAAACAAACACCAGAAAATCTCCATCAAACGCTGAAACAAACACCAGAAAGTCTGCATCAAACGCTGAAACAAACACCAGAAAGTCTGCATCAAACTCTGAAACAAACACCAGAAAGTCTGCATCAAACTTTGAAACAAACACCAGAAAGTCTCCATCAAACTCTGAAACAAACACCAGAAAGTCTCCATCAAACTCTGAAATAAACACCAGAGTTTCCATCAAACTTTGAAACAAACACCAGAAAATCTCCATCAAACTCTGAAACAAACACCAGAAAGTCTCCATCAAACTTTGAAACAAACACCAGAAAGTCTCCATCAAACTCTTCCATCAAACTCTGAAACAAACATGAGAAAGTCTCCATCAAACTCTGAAACAAACACCAGAAAGTCTCCATCAAACTCTGAAACAAACACCAGAAAGTCTCCATCAAAACTCTGAAACAAACACCAGAAAGTCTCATCAAACTCTGAAACAAACACACCAGAAATCTCCATCAAACTCTGAAACAAACACCAGAAAGTCTCCATCAAACTCTGAAATAAACACCAGAAAGTCTCCATCAAACTCTGAAACAAACATGGAAAAGTCTCCATCAAACTCTGAAACAACACCAGAAAGTCTCCATCAAACTCTGAAACAAACATGAAAAGTCTCCATCAAACTCTGAAACAAAACACCAGAAAGTCTCCATCAAACGCTGAAACAAACACAGAAAATCTCCATCAAACTCTGAAACAAACACCAGAAAGAAATCTCCATCAAACTCTTGAAACAAACACCAGAAAGTCTCCATCAAACTCTGAAACAAACACCAGAAAGTCTCCAAAACTCTGAAACACCAGAAAGTCTCCATCAAACTCTGAAACAAACCAAACAAAACTCTGAAACAAACACCAGAAAGTCTCCATCAAACTCTGAAACAAACACCAGAAAGTCTCCATCAAACTCTGAAAAAACACCAGAAAGTCTCCATCAAACTCTGAAGCAAACACCAGAAAGTCTCCATCAAACTCTGAAACAAACACCAGAGAAAATCTCCATCAAACTCTGAAACAAACACCAGAAAGTCTCCATCAAACTCTGAAACAAACACCAGAAAGTCTCAATCAACTCTGAAACAAACAGAAAGTCTCCATCAAACGCTGAAACAAACACCAGAAAATCTCCATCAACGCTGAAACAAACACCAGAAAGTCTCCATCAAACTCTGAAACAAACACCAGAAATCTCCATCAAACTCTGAAACAAACATGAGAAAGTCTCCAATCAAACTCTCTGAAACAAACACCAGAAAAGTCTCCATCAAACGCTGAAACAAACACCAGAAATCTCCATCAAACTCTGAAACAAACACCAGAAAGTCTCCATCAAACTTGAAACAAACACCAGAAAGTCTCCATCAAACTCTGAAACAAACACCAGAAAGTCTCCATCAAACTCTGAAACAAACACCAGAAAGTCTCCATCAAACGCTGAAACAAACACCAGAAAATCTCCATCAAACGCTGAAAACAAAACCAGAAAGTCTCCATCAAACTCTGAAACAAACACCAGAAAGTCTCTCAAACGCTGAAACAAAACACCAGAAATCTCTCCATCAAACTCTGAAACAAAAGTCTATCAAACTCACAAACACCAGAAAGTCTCTATCAAACTCTGAAACAGAACATTGCCATGTCCTCCACTGTCACCTAGGCAACAATAAACCACTTAAGAGAAAAGACTTAATTAGAATTTGTCTATTTTCAAATTAAGTCTGAAACGTTTTTTGTTTTTGTTTTTTTTAAATTGACATGTTTTTATTCTTCAAAATATTTAAAGAACAAGACAAAAAAAATAAATAAATACATAAATAAACAAGAAACAAACAAGACCAGAGAAAGAACGACAGAAATATAAATGAAATGACATCCAACAAAACAATAGAAACTAAAAAACATGGGAAAAAACTGTCCCAATTTTGTAAAGATTTAGTCAGAATGTGATTTTCCCTTATGTTTCTTCAGTGTTTTTAAAGTCATACTCACGTTCAGTAAAGTTGCTTAACACCTGAAGGGGAAAAACACCGTGTTAATGCAGAGAAAACACATTTAAAACAAGGACAGAAAATACAGTAACGTGTGTGTCACTGACATCAGAAGAGTGTCCCGAGGTCGAAGGTCAGAGGTCAGGCCGCAGCACATCCCTGAGGAAACAGAACACCAGGCATGAGAACACAGTACTTTGTTTGGCCACAAGATGGAGCTGTAAATTCACACAAAAACTGAACGAGGCTCTTTATTAACGCCACACAAACACGACGGAGCGACAGAAAAACTCAATAAAAAATCTACTAAAACGATGACTAAACGGAGATATTTTTGTAGACAAAGTATTTTCAAAGTATATTTTTGATTTTAGTTAAAAAAAAAAAAAACACAAAAAAAACACATAAATTAATAAAAGGAACAAGTCCAAACAAATCCAAACATTTATCATACTTAAAATTAGGAATGTTTATGATTATTCAGGTCAAAATATAATAAAATAACAATCGTGACCATTTTAGAAGCAAAATGAAGTATTTTCTGTTCAATATTCAGCACAAAAGTAGACATAAATGTAAAGAACTGCATTTCATCTGGTTTTTTTGGTCAAATTTAACTTTATTTTGTTTTTTGGAGAGTTACATTTGGTAAATCCGCTCACAAACTTGAGGAACAGTCACACGTCAAAGAACATTACAGATGTCACTGTTGTTCACTCCACGCCTCTACTTCAAATACAAATATATGATCTGCACTATTGCACTACTGAACTATTGTGGTAATAATATTCTGAATTATACGCTTATAATCCACAGTGGTTTTATTTATCACGTTAACAATGCAACGGTGATGAAACGGCAGATTTATACGGCCTCTAAATGTAGTACATGAGTTATTGTCTCAAACATGATGAACGGCTTCAATTACAATCCGTTTCCCCGGTAACAAAGCAGATTTGGCGTCCCTTTGCCAAATCCCCGCGCACGTGTACAAACATCATTATATTCAGTGCATAAAATGATTAGAGCGAGAAGGAGAAGGACGAGCGCCATGACATCAGCGAGCCCGACAGGCGGTCTTAAACCCCACGGAGCAGGATGTGATACGCCCTGAACCCGAGGCCGAGCCCGAGGCCGAGCCCGCGCCCGAGGCCGAGCCCGCGCCCGAGGCCGAGCCCGCGCCCGAGGCCGAGCCCGCGCCCGAGGCCGAGCCCGCGCCCGAGGCCGAGCCCGCGCCCGAGCCCGCGCCCGAGGCTGAGCCCGAGGCCGCGCCCGAGCCCGCGCCCGAGCCCGCGCCCGCTAACATGGCCCATTGTGACATTTTATCCGAGTTCAAGTCCGTTTATCGTGAACTCGAAAGAAGCTGTCTTTTTGCCAGGTTTTGGGTTGAAGGCGTGTCGTCGGTGCGGTTCTGTTCCAAAGCTGTGCCTCACACCTGAAAACCAGTGTTTGTGTCTGAATGACCCCCCCCCCCTTCATCTGG
The DNA here is from genome assembly GCA_015082035.1 of Chaenogobius annularis. NCBI lineage: Eukaryota > Metazoa > Chordata > Actinopteri > Gobiiformes > Gobiidae > Chaenogobius > Chaenogobius annularis. The sequence continues at coordinate 171,398 of BJKM01000847.1, forward strand.
ACCCCTCACTCACATGTGACTGGTCCCGGTCCCTCGGGGTCACTTTAGAGCGTCTCGGAGCTTTGCGCGCACAGGTCCAGCAACTGACGTCCCCCAAACACGCGTTTTAGTAATCGATTCAATTATAATTCATCATGAAATTACATTCAACGTTACGAGTGTTGTGCGCTGATAAACAGGAAGCAGCTGATGCTAACAGGCGCTAGCTTTGTTTGTCGGGTCAAGAATAAAGTACTGTTTCATCACCGGTGCTAATACCAATCAAACCAAGACGTACGGACCACTTACAGCGTGGGTAAACTGCTACACCGCGCTCCCGCCTCGCCCCGGCCCGCTCTACCCCGCCCCGCCCAGCCCAGCCCCGTCCAGCCCCCCCAGCCCAGCCCCGCCCCGCCGCCGCGCTCTCATGGAAACGTGGCTAGAACCCTGCAAAAGGCCTCGTCACAGAGCGAGGCAGACTCTCGGCTCATTGTTTTCTCTTCACAAATGTTTTATGTTTTAGCGCAGCTGCTCTGAGACCTGGCTACGGGGGGCACAGGGGCACAGGGGGCACAGGGGGGCACAGGGGGGCACCGGGGGGCACAGGGGGGCACCGGGGGGCAGCAGAGGGTTTATTTGAAACAAGTTACTGAGGCCAACAACCTCATAAGTGATGAATATTGGAGACTTACTAATGCTGTAGGCCTTATACTTTTACTACAGTAAGAGCTGGTGAAACCTCAAAATACTCCCAGATTACGCCATATTCTTTCTACACTTCCTGGGGGAGGACCCTGAGACCCCCTAGTCTTCAACAAGTCAACTACTGCAACAAGTCAAACTTCAGCAAAATATTCAGGGGTCTCTCAATGTAACCAATAGAAAGTAATATATATCCAAAGTTATATTCTCAGTCTCTAAATATATTTGGACTCCCCCTGCAGGAGGAGTGTGGATCAAACGTGCGAGTAACACTTTCAATACTCCCTCAAGGGTCTGAATATCAAGTACTCGTGACCAAAAGCTCGAAAGATAAAACAGATAATACGACGGCCCACTTCGCAAAGAGTTAGAGCCCTAAAGGGCCAGCGCAGCGTTTCTGTAGGTTTATGCTGCAAATATGAAGGATTTCAGAACCGTTTCAGAACCGTCGTGGATCCAAACCCGGTTCAGAAGTCTTCACGTCATGCTTTTTACTCCTTCCTCAGCTCTTCTACAGCGCCATTTTCAGCGGCGGCGGCGGCGGCAGCGGCGGCCCCCCGCAGTAAACGACTCGAAGGAACGGCGCGTCGCAGCTGAGGCCCGGGCGGAGACGGCTTCATCAAAGTGTCGCCGTCACCGATGAAGAAGAGCTGCGGGAGTTCGTCGTCGATGAAGACGCGAACCAATCGATGGTTGTAACTAAGAATCGGTTGCTAAGGTGAGACGTCTATATATGACCTTTGACCTGGACAAAACAACATCGTCCACAACATGTTTTAGTCCAGGGCTATTCAACATAAGGCCTGGGGGCCAAATCAGGCCCTCCAAGCGATTTAATGCGGCCCACGACCCATCGTCCAGGCATTAAAACAGAATGATCAAATCTTGTTTACTGATTTAATTCTGGGTGAGCACTAGTTTAGATCTGGTTAGTACTAGTCTAGTCCTAGTTTAATTCTGGTTAAGTATTGGATGGGCATTTTTATCAAAGAAATGTTGGTCATTTTATATGTTTTTAATCTCACAAAAATCTAATCAGTTGTTGAAACTGTTTGTGCGACACAAAATGTTGTTGTAGCGACCGGTTGTTGTAGCAGCGACCGGTTGTTGTAGCGACCGGTTGTTTTGTAGCGACCGGTTGTTTTGTAGTGACCGGTTGTTGTAGCGACCGGTTGCTGTAGCGACCGGTTGTTGTAGCAGCGACCGGTTGTTGTAGCGACCGGTTGTTTTGTAGCGACCGGTTGTTTTGTAGTGACCGGTTGTTGTAGCGACCGGTTTGTTGTAGCGACCGGTTGTTGTGCACCTCTGGCCTCCGAAAAATCTGGCCCTCTGGAAAGTTAAATCCTGTTTTAGTATTTAATCCAACCGAATCACTGCACATTTGGGACGTTGTACTTCAGAAGCTCTTCTCGCCCACAGAAACATGAAGATCCGGTCTTAAAGTAGCTCCAACAAACACAAAGCCTGGTTTAATTAAAGGTTCCACGTTTGAGCTTTTTAACCTTCTCTTGGTGTTAATTGTAGCTCAAAACCCGCCCCAGGGCAGTGTTTCCGTGGGTCGGTTTGTGTTCGACTTTACTGCGGATGTATTGGTCTGTACATAAACGTGCCTTGCTTCAGAACGCCCTGGATTAGGTGTGTGACGCCCTCTGCTGGCAACAACTGTGTGTAAGACTCATGAGCAGCACATGGCAATGTTCAATGAAGTCATTTTCATTCTAAACAGAAGACAGAGTGCGAGTCCAAAACCGGCTCGGGCTCGGTTTGATTGAACGCATCAGCAGAACCGACGCCCGACGACGCCCGACGACGCCCGACGACGCGTTTGTGGCACCGAGGTCTGATCTTATGAACGGACTTTAGAGCGATGTGTTGTTTTGTGAATGAACGTTTGTGTCGTCGTGTAATCCAGAAACCAACACCGAACCAGGACTAAACCAACCGGGTCTGAACCAGGACTATCTCAGAAAGGAACCAGCATCAAACCAGGTCTAAACCAGGTCCAAATCAGGTCTATACCAGGTCTAAACCAGGTCCAAACCAGCTCAAACCAGGTCTAAACCAGGTCCAAACCAGGACCAAACCAGGTCCAGTCCAACCAGGTCCAAACCAGGTCTAAACCAGGTCTAAACCAGGTCTAAACCAGGTCCAAACCAGGACCAAACCAGGTCCAAACCAGGTCCAAACCAGGTCCAAACCAGGTCCAAACCAGGTCCAAACCAGGTCTAAACCAGGTCTAAACCAGGTCTAAACCAGGACCGAACAAGGATTAAATTAAACCAGGATTAAATCAAAATCAAACCAGGATTAAACTTTTTTTTCCTTCTTTTGCATTATTTTTTGTTTGTTATTTTCCATTTGCTTTATTTCAATAATAATGAGTTCACTGTTCAAATGCTGCTGTTTTATTGGATTATTGACTTCACACTTTCCGTCCGGGTCCTAATTGAGCGTCACGAAACCCGGACTAAAAACCAGGTCTAAACCAGCGGAAAAGAGAAAATACATGTGTGAATATGTGTCAAACTGGCCCTGGTTCGGGTCAGTACCAAACCCAGAGAACAAACGCAGCCCTTCAGCCGCGGCGTCGCTCTGTTTGTCCACATTACTTCCAGCGTCAGGCGTTTCCACCTCCAGCAAAGACAAGACGGCCCACAAATCATTTGCTGCAACACTTGTGCATGTTTTATTCGGCCCAAACAGCGCTTTCCGTCTGCTCGGAGGAGGAACCAGCTTCTCCAGAGGCCGCGCGTGGTCACGGCTCAAATGTAATTTGTCTAATCCGGTTATCAGCCGACCAAAGCCCGCTCTGCTGGGCCTGCACAATGGCATTTCTCTGTGTGTTTTTTGTGGTTCGGGGAGAAGGAGGAGCATCGCCATGGACACGCCTGGTCCCAGACTGCAGCGGATGGAGGGACGAGGAAGAGGTCAGATGGAAGCGGGCGACGACATGCGTTTATTCGATGACAAACGGCCACGTCCTCATCTTCTCTGTGCAGGTCCTGGGTGGGATTCTGTGACGTCTGCCTGGAGTTTGCATGTTCTCCCTGTGCTGTGTGGATGCGCTTTTGAGCCGCCGTTCAGGCTACTCCTCCAGCTCGACCTCCTCTCGACCTCTGACCTCTGAAAACGGAGAACTTTCGTCATCGGCCGTTAAACTCGGTCTCGTCCATTCGCTTTGGCGCCTCGTGTTTTAGAACGTAAAAAAATAATGCACTGAAAACCACACGCGACATTCCCTCTCTGTCGGGCGTTCCCTCGTCAGGATCAGTGTCGGCGCTCCCTCTTCTGGCAGCAGAGGGAATTACCGCGGCAAAGGCTTAACCCAAAATGAACGAACGGGTCTTGTCCAATGACTGTTGGATTTAAAAACACGACACGAGAAACCTCCGGATCTTTACCTTTGACGTCATAAATCTTGGAAATTTGAAACTGAGTGTTTTGGTGAGGCTCAGAGAAGACGAGCAGAGAGGACGAGCTCGTAAACGGGATTAACAACAATGTCACATGGTTAAAAGATTAAAAATAACAGTTCAAGTGATTATTCACACTACGTTCGGTGGTTGTAAGTGGAATTTCAGGTTTGTGGGCGAACTTTCAGACCACTAAGACCCCGCCAGCCCTTAAAATGCCAAAACGTCACTTAATGAAGAACATTTTAACCCCCGATATCTAAATGCGTCACAGGAAAATACATATTCACAGCTCTGACGCGTTCAGCTCTCTTTCCTCGGGCAAACGTCTGAACAGATTGTAAATTTGTGTTCTTTTGTCTGCGTCATCCAAACTGATGAAAATGCCACGTTTGCCCGTCGGCGTCTGAGGCCCGTCGGCGTCTGAGGCCCGTCGGCGCCTGAGGCCCGTCGGCGCCTGAGCCTGAGGCCCGTCGGCGCCTGAGGCCCGTCGGCGCCTGAGGCCCGAGGCCCGTCGGCGTCTGAGGCCCGTCGGCGTCTGAGGCCCGTCGGCGCCTGAGGCCCGTCGGCGTCTGAGGCCCGGAGGCCCCGTCGGCGTCTGAGGCCCGTCGGCGCCTGAGGCCCGGCGGCGTCTGAGGCCCGTGCCGCCTCCATTATCACTTTGGGCAAATGCGTTTCGTGTACGGAACGCAGAAGACGCCGCGATACTGAGCGCCAAACGGCCGAAAGATTGTCAACATTTCCGACACAAAATAATAGTATTTTCTCTGTCGAACGTGACAATCTTATTCCAGTTCTGATTCGTTCCTGTTTTTAGTATCAAAACTTGAGTATCCAGTTTGAGTATTGGTTAGTATCTGATTATCGATACTTTTGACCGCCCTTATAGAGTGTGTAGTGGCGCTTGTGACGTTTTGTGGCGCACTTTCAACCAGGCTCACGGCGACGCGGATCAACAACAACAACAACAACGAAAACCACAAAACACAACACGACAGACAGAAGGCGACAAAGAGCGGCACCGCACCGCAAACACAAAATGTACAATTGTAAAAGTAAAAACAGTGAAAACAGGTCAAAACCTCTTAGAAACTCCACACCACAGAAAATACACAATACAAATAATAAAAAAACTACACACACACAATCAAACGGCATGATGGGTAAACTACACACACACACACACTCAAACGGCATGATGGGTAAACTACACACACACGCTCAAAGGGCATGATGGGTAAACTACACACACGCTCAAAGGGCATGATGGGTAAACTACACACACGCTCAAAGGGCATGATGGGTAAACTAACAAACACACGCTCAAAGGGCATGATGGGTAACCTACACACCCCAAAGGGCATGATGGGTAAACTCACACACGCTCAAAGGGCATGATGGGTAAACTACACACACGCTCAAAGGGCATGATGGGTAAACTACACACACGCTCAAAGGCAGGGTGATGGGTAAACTATCACACACGCTCAAAGGGCATGATGGGTAAACACTTACACACACGCTCAAAGGGCATGATGGGTAAACTACAACACGCTCAAAGTGGCATGAGGCATGATGGGTAAACTACACACACGCTCAAAGGGCATGATGGGTAAACTACACACACGCTCAAAGGGCATGATGGGTAAACTACACACACGCTCAAAGGGCATGATGGGTAAACTACACACACGCTCAAAGGGCATGATGGTAAACTACACACATAAACGGGTAACGATACAGCACGCTCAAAGGCATGATGGTAAACTACACCACGCTCAAAAGGGCATGATGGGTAACTACTAGAACTATATTGTGTGTGTTTTGAACGCTCTCAGTTACAGAATAATCACTTAGAAATGCTGGTGCGTAGGAGAAGGAACAGACTCTTGTCCTTTACTTTAGCCTTCTGATTCTCCAGATTCAAAAGTACCACTAATGAGGCAGATAACACACACACGCACACACACACGCACACGCACACACACACGCACAGTCCCACACTCGGTAAACATTAATGCAGAGGTAGAAGATATATCTGTCAGATTATTTCATCATCATCATTAAACCTTTACTGCAGACTCGCAGTCCGGAGTCAAAAGACACACAACAATTAGAAAACCCACTTCTCCGACATCATGCAACACAATTTACAACAACGGCTGCACCAGAGTCTCCCGTTCAGCCTCGTGATGATGAAGATCTCACAGTCCTCAAGACATAAAACAGCCTAAAAAAAGGCCTGAAAACCTTTGATTCCTGCTGAAAAACAAACATGTGACTTTTCCATCCCGGCCTTTTGAACATGTTCGCGTGAGCGCGCACACACACACACACGCACACACACGCGCACACACGCGCACACACGCGCACACACGCGCACGCGCACACACGCGCACACACGCACACACACGCACACACACGCACACACACGCACACACACGCACACACACGCACACACACGCACACACACGCACACACACGCACACACACGCACACACACGCACACACACGCACACACAGCGCACACACACACACACACACACACACATGTCATGTTCCTTCCCTGCTGCTCCTTCCTCCTCTCCCTGTTTTCTCCTAATTTGTCAGTTCCTGAGTGGATCCTTCATCTCCGCCTCCTGCTGAGCTCCACACCTGCAACCCATCTCCAATCACCACCTACTACTTCTCAAGCAAGCAGACCGGTCTCCAGCGCCAGAACCGTTCCGTCGTGTTGTGTGGCGCTTAGTCGCAACTTTTTCCATTTTGTCTTTCTTGATACTTACCTGCATTTGTTTCCCGTCTCATGCAACCGCTCCTGTTCCCGTCTACTCCTGCCCACTCCTGCCCACCTATCAGCCTGCCACCACCTACTCTGCTGTGCTGCTGGATCCACTCAGCCCCTCCCAGAACATCTTTGGTTCTGCAGACCATAATGACAAAGTGACGTTGGATCCTTCGTTCATCAAAACCCACGCGCTTCTATAACTTACGACCTTTTAGCCGACAAAACAACTTACAAGTGAAAAAGTGACATTTGGGCAATTTGGGAGATACTGTTTGTCAAAGAAATAACTATTTGAACTCGTATATAATTGAAATGTCACAACATTTTTCAATATTAAATACCATCAACAAAACCTCTGCAAAAATAATATGTAATTCCGCTTCACGTCCATAACTCAGACTGTGGTGGACATTTAAACTTTTTCAAAAACGTAATGAAATAAAGACAAAACAGGAAGTAACTAAGAAACAACTAAGAAACGTGCTTTGCTTCAGTGTTTTTATTGAGTCGTTTTTGTTTTTGGCTGTGCACTTTGAGCTTTTTGTACAGCTTGTCTGAGCCTACACATAAGAAGAAGAAAGAAGAAAGAGAAAAAGAAAACACGGAAAGGAAAAAACAAAAAGGAGAGAGAACAAGAAGAAGAAAAAAGGAAAAAAAATAGGAAAAAAGAGAAAAATGGAAAGGAAAAAAAAAGAGAAATAAGAAGAAAAAATAATTTGAGATTTAAAAATAGAAACAAAAAAAATAAAAATAAACTACTACAAATAATCAAGTGCATTTCTTGCAGCGGAAGCAAGCAAACTCCACAAACCCCTGACCGTTCAGATGACCACCAGGAACAACTCCAGCAGGAGAATGAAAGAGCTGAACCTGCTTCAGTGATGACACACACACACACACACACACACGAGCCACCGAAAAGACCCTCTTCTGAGTCCCACCTCTTCCTCGGCTCGCTCTTCAAACATTCAAATTGATTTTCCGCTTAATTTATGCCGGCGCGGACAGATTTACGACGGCAGCCCCGCGCAGAGAGAGAGAGGGTCGAGCTTCCAGCAGCCCTCGCCGCCGCGCGCGGCTTTACGAGGAGCGCTGCATCTTTCGCCGGCGCTCGCTGATCCGCCGCTCTCTTGTTTTCGGGACGGTGATTACTTCTGCGTTCTGCCGGTCAGCACGGTTCGCTCGTAAAAAAAAAAAAAAAAAAAAAAACAGAAAGGAAATGAAATGAAATGAAATGAAATGTAGCGGGAGGTATTGCATTAGCATACATGTTAGCACGCGCGTTTTTATCTGCGACATTAATAAAGTGGAAGGAGCGAGGGTAGAGCGGCGGTGGAGCGGCGATGGAGCGGTGATGGAGCGGCGGCGGAGCGGGGCCTCGAGGGGCAATTTGCCTCAAATAACATGTTAATTGTGGCATTTTAAACCCGAGCGATGGGAATGAAACTGAAATATAAGATCGGATTGAATTTGTTTTACGCATGACTTATGTGAGTCAGCAGGATTTAAAGTGCTTAGTGAGTCAGTTAGTCCGGAGAGTTAACGAGAAATAGGTCCAAATGTCTTCCTTTGAGAGACACGGCAACATTTAACGACATTCTGGGACACAGACATTGATTCTGATTTACGTGTAACTGACATGACGTCCATCTAATTAAAATCGTGCTTTTCGTCTGCCAAAGTTTTATATGGGAAAGAATCGATCTAAAAGCGACATGCCCATCCCGGAGACATCTGTTACGCTGGCAATGTCAAATAAATACGGGAAAGAGAGTCTGGAGCGTCTGCCAGCGTGGGCCAATAGACTTGGTTTTCCATCTGGCGGAACACTAAACACGGACAAAATGTATGATTCATGTCAGCAAAATTGTTCAATTGAATGAATAAAAATGAAGGTTTTGTGATTTCTGTCATGTCTTTGTGATTTTAATGAAAATAAAACTTTAGTTCAGAGTCCCATTTATTTTACTGCAGTCAAATTAACGCTCCTTGAGGAATTCAAACTCAACTTTATTTACATTCATAATATCTGAAGATGCTGACAAAAATAAAAAAATACTACTGTGTTTGACTCCATTATTGGCCCAGAGATGAGAACGAACACTTTGTTAACCCGTGTTTTTCCCATGACTTTACGTCTCGAAGCTGTTCTCGCGGTGGTGTCGAGTGGGCGTGACACGGACGATCACAATTAAAACGAGCAGACGGAGCTCGTTTATGCTCCGGGACAAACGCAAGTCAAAAGAAATCATTATTACATTTGGTCAAATCTAACGTTTCTGTCAAACTTTGAACATGTCGAACCAGTTTAACGCCCTGCAGAGTGACAGCTTTAGCTAAGGAAAATACACTTCTAAATGTAAAATTTAAAAAAACATGAGGATGGGACGGTTGCATAACTATTAAACACTACAAACATAATGGGTAGTTTATCATTTCTTTATTTTGACATGGCAAAACTGTTGCGATTGTGCTGCAGTGTGTCAGGAGATGTTAAATATATATCATTAAAAGAGTTACACCCAATTCCTTACCTTGAATTTGCTTTTGATCCGCTTTCCAACACATTTTCTGACCATTCTTTTGACGTAAAGCGAAAAGACAAGCTCCGAAAAACCGCAGAATGTGACGTGTTTGTCTCTGGCAGCGTGCTCATATCGTAGGTGAAGTAGAAATAATGTTTTGTCTCGTTCAGAGCAAAGCGAAAGGCCTAAAGTCACATGGCCGCACATGATGAAAATACAACTTTATATGAACTATTTTTAATATTCTGCATTCTGTGGTTGTCCAATGAACTAAACCAGGTCTAAAAAGGACCAAACCGTGACTAATAGGTTTAAAATAATGGGCAGTCGAGATGAACATAAACCAGGGTTTACGCACCACTGGAGATGAACGGAAACCAAAACCAGGATTATGTTATTTTGGTCAGTCCAGATCTAAGACTTCGGCTCGTTTACTCGTTCTGTGTGTGTTTGGTCACATGATACATGTAAAAGTACTGCTGCCAAAATTGTACTTATAAGTAAAAGTAAAGAAATACTACTCAAGAGTAGTTACTATTTACTTTTTATTCAATTTTAGCAGAGTTTTGGGATCAATCTTTCATACAAAACTGGATTCATTCCACTGTTCTAAGGTCAGAGCCGGCGCTGCAGAGCTGTTCTGTGTTTAGTGTTATACTCAATTACAAGTAAAAGTACTGGTTTCAAAATCATGAGAATGAGAATTTGTACTCAGTTACTTTACACCTTTGTCAAACACCCCGACGTCACAACACTGATAGTTCGGGCCGTTCCCAGATGTCTAGTTCTCCGAATTGAGCGAGCAACTGAGCGAACAACTGAGTGAGCAACTGAGCGAGCAACTGAGCGAGCAACTGAGCGGACAACTGAGAAACTGAGCAAACAACTGAGCGAACAACTGAGCGAGCAACTGAGCGAGCAACTGAGCGAGCAACTGAGCGAGCAACTGGCGAGCAACTGAGCGAGCAACTGAGCGAGCAACTGAGCGAGCAACTGAGAAACTGAGCGAACAACTGAGCAAACAACTGAGCAAACAACTGAGCAAACAACTGAGCGAGCAACTGAGCGAGCAACTGAGCGAGCAACTGAGCGAGCAACTAAGCGGACAACTGAGAAACTGAGCGAACAACTGAGCGGACAACTGAGAAACTGAGCGAACAACTGAGCGAACAACTGAGCGGAGCAACTGAGCGAGCAACTGAGGGCGCGCAACTGGAGCGACAAGAGCGCAACTGAGAACGGCAACATGAGCAAAGCTGAGCGAGCAACTGAGCGAGCAACTGAGCGAGCAACTGAGGCAAACAACTGAGCGACGCAACTGAGCGAACAACTGAGAAACTGAGCGAACAACTGAGAAACTGAGCGAAACAACTGAGAAACTGAGCGAACAACTGAGAAACTGAGCGAACAACTGAGCGAACAAACTGAGCCGAACAACTGAGGCGAACAACTGAGCGAAACAACTGTGTGTATTTTGTTTTTCCATAATAAATGTCCAAAGTCCTTTCAGTCATGTCCGCTTGTTCAATTTCTTCGTTATTTCCGTACTTTTTTACGCTCCAGGTATCCATCAGTCGTTTTCATTGTTGGAGTTTTACATCCAGTAGATACAAGCGCCTGCAGCGCCTCTTTCAAGCCGTTTTAGATAATAACATTGCGATTTAAAATGTCCAAAATACAACATAATAGACTCATAGATTATATATACAGCAGACAAAAGCACAATGTCTTCTTTAATGTGGTTGTCATGGGGACTAAACCGGTGTCGTGGGCAGTGTGCAGCCTGCTCTCTGACCTTGGCTGTGAGGATGTAATGTATTCTACTTTGTACAACAGACCCAGAGGACACACTGCGGCTGCTGCTGCTTTTAGCCTGTCACTCAAACTAACATACTGTCCAAGCCCCGCCCCCCTCGCACTGTCAAGAGAAATCCACCTCCGATTAACGCCGCGCTCCGTCTGCCGCCGACTCAGATGTGTCAAGTCATCACTGTGCCGAGGCGAGGGATTGTATTTCCTTTCACTTCCTGTGCTTTCAGCCAATCGCCTCAATGAATGTTCTGTACATATGCACTTTCTCCTCCTTCTGTCACAGGTGAAGGTTCCACCTACTCCACCTGCTCCACCTGCTTCCAGCTCCACCGCAGCAGCTCCACCTGCACCAGCTCCACCAGCTCCAGCACCACCAGCTCCACCAGCCGTCCAGCACCGCAGCAGCTCCACCTGCTCCAGCTCCACCTGCTTCAGCTCCACCTGCACCAGCTCCACCAGCTCCACCACCCCAGCTCCACCTGCTCCAGCTCCACCTGCTTCAGCTCCACCTGCTTCAGCTCCACCTGCACCAGCTCCACAGCAGCAGCAGGACCATCAGCCTCCTCCGTCTTTCCTTTACCTCCTCTTCACCGGGGGTTACGCGCAGCATTCGAGCGGACGCTCTGGGACGAGTCTCTCTCGACATATTCAGACGAATACTTGAAGCTGATTGGTCAAACACCAAAGCACTTCACATTATTCTTTCACTACACCTGATGGTGGAAAGCTACAGTCGCCACAGCTGCCCTGGGGCAGGTGAGGCAATCTGCACCAACACTCACTCACCACATTCACTCTAAGGTAATGTGGGGGAGCTTGAGGGTCCCAGAGCCCCCCTTTGTCCCCAGACAATCCTCGAAAAGAGGTCCAAACTAGAATTTGAAAGAGGAGTTATAATTGCTTCTGTAAAGTCTGTTCTGATCTGTTCTATAACTTAACATAATGATGTATTTCTGTGTTTGGAGGAAGTGATGTCACAGGAGTGAGAAAGGCATGACATCATGGTTTAACAGCCGCATTTATGTCCTCATTAAATATATAAATATGTTTTTCTCTTGTGATTAAAAAGCAGAAAACAGCAGTTGGTTGGACCCTTCTTCAGGCACATGTGCACGTCCGCCTCACTCATGTTTTATATTTGAACACATCCTTCATTTTCAGCTGTGGTCAGTGCAAAACGATCCCCCCGTGACCTCTGACCTCTGATTCAGACGCGCTCTGCTGATACTGAGCCCGGGCCGGACACTGTGATGTCAACAGTGATTTGGAGTTCATTCTAAAAACCACAAAAAGACTGAAAAGAACTTCTACGTCAGACATGGAGTTTTGTAAAGCCACAACAGCAGCTTCCCCACAGCGCCCCCTGTGTCTGTGAGAGGAAGAGCGCTAACCCTAACACGGCCCTACTCCCAGGTCTAAACCAGGTCTAAACCAGGTCTAAACCAGGTCTAAACCGGGTCTAAACCGGGTCTAAACCAGGACTAAACCAGGTCTAAACCAGGTCTAAACCAGGAAACTAAACCGGGTCTAAACCAACAAACCGGACTAAACCAGGAAAACCAGGTAAACCAGGTCTAAACAGGTCTAAACCAGGACTAAACCAGGACTAAACCAGGGACTAAACCGGGACTAAACCAGGTCTAAAAACAGGACTAAACCAGGTCTAAACCAGGACTAAACCAGGTCTAAACCCTAAGGACTAAACCGGGTCTAAAACAGGACTAAAACCAGGACTAAACCCAGGTCTAAAACCAGGACTAAACAGGACTAAACCAGGACTAAACCAGGTCTAAAACAAGACTAAAACCGGGTCTAAAACAGGACTAAACCAGGACTAAAACCAGGTCTAAACCAGGACTAAAAACAGGACTAAACCAGGACTTAAAACCAGGTCTAAACCGGGACTAAACCAGTTCTAAACCAGGTCTAAACCAGGACTAAAACAGGACTAAACCAGGACTAAACCGGGACTAAACCAGGTCTAAACCAGGTCTAAAACCAGGACCGACAGGCTGCAGATGGTCCAGGGGACTTCCCTTTGCAAACAGAGACTGTTTCGTCATGAGGACCTGGGGTGGACTGACCACAGCTGGTGTGTGTGTGGTTCGGTCGGTGGTTTTCGGTCAGTGGTGTCAGTGGTTTCGTTTTGGTCAGTGGTTTTTGGTCAGTGGTTTTGGTCAGTGGTTTCAGTCAGTGGTTCGGTTAAGTGGTTCAGTCCAGTGGTTTCGGTCATGTGGTTTCGCAAGTGGTTCGGTCGGTGGTTTCGGTCAGTGGTTTCAGTTCAGTGGTTCAGTCAGTGGGTTTTCTGGTCAGTGGTTCGGTCAGTGGATTCGGTCAGTGTTTTTCGGTCAGGTGGTTTCAGTCAGCTGTTTCGCGTCAGTGGATTCGCGTCAGTGTTTCGGTCAGTGGTTTCTAGCACTGGTTAGTCAAGTGGTTCGGTCAGTGGATTCGGTCAGTGTTTCGGTCAGTGGTTTCAGTCAGTGGTTCGGTCAGTGGATGTCGGTCAGTGTTATCGGTCAGTGGGTTTCAGTCAGTGGTTCGTCAGGTTTCTAGTCGAGGTGGATGTCGGGGTCAGGTGGATTCGGTCAGTGTTTCGGTCAGTGGTTTTAGTCAGTGGGTTCGGTCAGGGTTCGTCTGTGGATTCGGTCAGTGTTCGTCAGTGGTTCGTCAGTGATTCGTCAGTTGTTTCGATCAAGTGGTTTTAGTCAGTGGTTCGGTCAGTGGATTCGGTCAGTGTTTCGGTCAGTGGTTCGCGTCAGTGGTTCGTCAGTGGTTTCAGTCAGTGGTTCGGTCAGTTGTTTCGGTCAGTTGTTTCGGTCAGTGGTATCGTCAGTGTTTCGGTCAGTTCTTTTCGGTCAGTGGTTCGGTCAGTGGTTTCGGTCAGTGTTTTTAGTCAGTGGTTTCGGTCATGGTTTCAGTCAGTGGGTTCGCCGTCAGTGGTTTTTAGTCAGTGTTTCGGTCAGTGGTTTCAGTCAGTGGGTTCGCTGTCAGTGGTTTTCGGGTCAGTGGTTTCGGTCAGTATCAGTTAGTGGTTTCAGTCAGTGGTTCGGTCAGTGGTTCAGTCAGTGGATTCGGTCAAATGTTTTCGGTCCAGTGGTTTTCAGTCAGTGGTTCGATCAGTGTTTTCGTCAGTGGATTCGGTCAGTGTTTCGGTCAGTGTTTTAGTCAGTTGGTTCGGTCAGTGGATTCGGTCAGTGGTTCGGTCAGTCTTATTCGGTCAGTGTTTCTGTCAGTGTTTAGTCAGAGTTTCGGTCAGTGGTTTTAGTCAGTGGTTCGCGTCAGTGGATTTTGGTCAGTGTTCGGTCAGTGGTTCGTCAGTGGTTCGGTCAGTGGTTTCAGTCAGTGGTTCGGTCAGTGGTTTCGGTTCAGTGGTTTCGGTCAGTTTCAGTCAGTGGTTCGGCGTCAGTGGTTACGTCAGTGTTTCGGTCTTGCTCTGAACCCTTCCTCTGCTCCATGTCCATATAAAGCACACGGGTGCAGGTCCTGTGGGTGTGGCCAGGCCCGTCTCACTTGGGGCCTCGTTTTGGCCCCACGGCGTGTGAGGCCGATCCCAAATATGCTCCAAGCGTGTTTTTTACACTAGACACTCGTGCAGAGACTGGCACATTTTTGACTTCTTTCCCCTCACGAGCCCACAGAGAGACGTTCTGTTTTTATGGCGGGCGCACAGAACCACAGAACGTTCTAACCACGAGATTAAACGTGCTCTTCTTGTCTTTAGTAGAACAAATAGGACATCATCTCTGGCCTATTTGTAACGGAACCATTCTTCTAATCACATCTCAACTCTGGAGTCACTAATTAAACTGCTTCTCACTGCACCAAATATTTTACAGCAGGGCTATTCAACACAAGGCCCGGGGGCCAAATCAGGCCCTCCGAGGGATTTAATCTGGCCCACAACCTATCTTCTTTTTTTTACTGGTTAGCACTAGTTTAGACCTGGTTTGGTCTTGGTTTGGGCCTTGTTTAATTCTGCTTTAAACCTGTTTGGATTTTGGGGTTAGTCCTGGTTCAGACCTGGTTTCTACTCTAGTCCTAGTTTTAATTCAGCAAATTTGCCCAGATGTTGGTAAATCTAATCTATCCGCACTTATTTTATTGTAGATTGTGGGTCTGATGGACTCCTGTGGTGGGTCTGATGCACTCCTGGTGGGCTGGTGGCGGTCTGAGCACTCCTGTGGGTCTGGTGGGTCTGATTGCACTCCCGGTGGGTCTGGTGGGTCTGATGCACTCCTGGTGGGTCTGTGGACTCCTCTGTGGCTCTGGTGTTTGAAGTGCACAAGCTTGTTTTGCCGCCTGTGTGTGCTTGTGTGCTTGTGTGCTTGTGTGCTTGTGCTTGTGTTGTTAGTGTGTTGGTGTTGTGTGTTTAGTGTGTTAGTGTGTTAGTGTGCTAGTGCTGCTTGTTGTGCTGTGTGCTATGTGCTAGTGTTGCTAGTGTGCTAGTGTGCTTAGTGTGTTAGTGTGCTTTGTGTGCTTGTGTGTTAGTGTGCTTGTATGTTGTTGTTAGTGTGCTTGTGGCTGTGTCTAGGTGTGCTTAGTGTGCTAGTGTGCTTGTGTGTTAGTGTGTTAGTGTGTTAGTGTGCTTGTGTGCTTGTGTGCTGAGTGTGCTAGTGTGCTGTTGTGTGCTAGTGTGCTGTGTGCTGTGTGCTAGTGTGCTAGTGTGCTGTTGTTTAGTGTGTTAGTGTGTTAGTGTGCTTTGTGCTAGTGTGCTTGTGTGCTAGTGTGCTAGTGTGCTAGTGTGCTAGTGTGCTAGTGTGTTTAGTGTGCTTGTGTGCTTGTGTGTTAGTGTGCTTGTTATGTTAGTGTGTTAGTGCTGCTTGTGTGCTTGTGTGCTAGTGTGCTAGTGTGCTCTAGTGTGCTTGTGTGTTAGTGTGTTAGTGTGTTAGTGTGCTTGTGTGCTTGTGTTGCTAGTGTGCTAGTGTGCTTGTGTGCTAGTGTGCTTGTGTGCTAGTGTGCTAGTGTGCTTGTATGTTAGTGTGAGTTAGTGTGTTAGTGTGCTTGTGTGCTTAGTGTGCTTGTGTGCTAGTGTGCTAGTGTGCTAGTTTGCTTGTGTGCTAGTGTGCTAGTGTGCTTGTGTGCTAGTGTGCTGCTAGTGTGCTTGTATGTTAGTGTGTTAGTGTGTTAGTGTGCTTGTGTGCTAGTGTGCTAGTGTGCTTGTGTGTTAGTGGTGGTTAGTGTGTTAGTGTGCTTGTGTGCTTGTGTGCTTGTGTGCTAGTGTGCTTGTGTGCTTGCTTTGTGCTTGTGTGTTAGTTGTGCTTGCTATGTAGTGTGTTAGTTGGTTAGTGCTGCTTTGTGTGCTTGATGTGTTAGTGTGCTTGTGTGTAGTGTGCTTTGTGTGCTTGTGTGTATAGTGCTGTTAGTGTGTTAGTGTGCTTGTGTGCTTGTGTGCTAGTGTGCTTTAGTGTGCTGTGCTTGTGTTTAGTGTGCTTGTGTGCTTGGTGTGCTTGTTGCTAGTGTGCTTGTGTGTAGTGTGCTAGTTGCTTGTATGTTAGGTGTGTTAGTGTGTTAGTGTGTTTGTGTCTAGTGTTGCTTGTGTGTTAGTGGTTTAGTTGTTTTAGTGTGCTTTGTGCTTGTGTGTTGTGTGCTAGTGTTGCTTGTGTGCTTGTGTGTTGTGTGTGTGTGCTTGTTGTTAGTGTGTAGTGTTTAGTGTGTATAGTTGTTGCTTGTGTGCTTTGTGCTAGGTGTGCTAGTGTGCTTGTGTGTTAGTGTGTTAGTGTGTTAGTGTGCTTGTGTGCTTGTGTGCTTGTGTTGCTAGTGTGCTAGTGTGCTAGTGTGCTTGTGTGTTAGTGTGGCTTGTGATGTGTGGCTAGTGTGCTTGTGTGCTAGTGTGCTAGTTGTGCTTGTATGTTAGTGTGTTAGTGTGTTAGTGTGCTTGTGTGCTAGTGTGGCTTGTGTGCTTGTGTGTTAGTGTGTTAGTGTGTTAGTGTGTTGTTGTGCTTTGTGCTTGTGTTGCTAGCAATGTGGCTTGGTGTGCTTGTGTTGCTTGTGTGTTAGTGTTGCCTTGTATGTTAGTGTGTTAGTGTGTTAGTGTGCTTGTGTGCTTAGTGTGGTTTAGTGTGCTTGTGTGTAGTTGTGCTTGTTGCTTTGTGTTAGTGTGGCTTGTATGTTAGTTGTGTTTGTGTGTTAGTTGTGCTTGTGTGCTTGTGTTGCTTGTGTGCTATGTGTGCTAGTGTGCTGTGTGCTGTTGTGTTAGGTGTTGTGTGTGTGTGCTTGTGTGCTTGTGTGCTTGTGTGCTAGTGTGCTAGTGTGCTAGTGTGCTTGTGTGTTAGTGTTGCTGGTGCTTGTGTCGCTTAGTGTGCTTGTTAGCTAGTGTGCTAGATGTGCTTGTATTATTTAGTGTGTTAGTGTGTTAGTGTTGCTTGTGTGCTAGTGTGCTTGTGTGTTAGTGTGTTAGATGTGTTAGTGTGCTTGTGGTGCTGTGCTTGTGTGCTAGTGTGCTTGTGTGCTTGTGTGCTTGTATGTTAAGTGTGTTAGGTGTTAGTGTTGCTTGTGTGCTTGGTTGTGTTAGTGTGCTTGTGTCGTTAGTGTTGTGTGTTAGTGTGTTAGTGTTTGCTTGTGTGCTTGTGTGCTTGTGTGTTTGTGTGTTTGTGTGCTTGTGACTCAGATTTGAATTTTAACAGCCACGTCAAATCAATAACATCAGCAGCTTTTTACCATCTAAAAAACATTGCCAAAATCAAAAGTCTAGTGTCTAAACCAGACCTGGAGAGACTTATCCATGCGTTTGTCTCTAGTAGATTAGACTACTGTAACGGCCTGCTCACTGGCCTCTCCAAACGAGCTGTAAAACAGCTGCAGTACATCCAGAACGCTGCTGCTCGGGTCCTGACTAGAACCAGGAAGTACGATCACATTAGTCCTGTGCTCAGGTCTCTGCACTGCCCCCTGTGGCTCAGAGAATAGACTTCAAAGCAGCTCTGCTTGTATACAAAGTCTCTCCATGGCCCTAGCACCAAAGTACATCTCGGACATGTTAGTGCCATATGAACCATCTCGGACTCTGAGGACCTCAGGGACCGGCCTCCTGCTGGTGCCCAGAGTCAGGACTAAACATGAGGAATCTGCGTTTCAGTTTTATGCAGCTAAAATCTGGAACATTCTTCCTGAGGATGTGAGACAGGTTCTACTCTGGCAATGTTCAAATCTAAAACTAAAAACTGTTTTGTTTGGCTGTGCATGTGACTGAAATGATTTTCTTTGCACTCTTCCCTTTATGTCTTGAACTATTTGACGGGATAGCCTGGAAATGGCACTTTTAAATTAAGATTTGTGATTTCTGCCATGTCTTTGTGATTTTAATGCATTTTTTCCTGTTGTGTGAAGCACTTTTTGAATTGCCTTGTGTACGAATTGTGCTCTACAAATAAAACTTGCCTTGTGTGTTTGTGATGACTCACGCAGCAGCAGCAAGCAGCCAGCAGCAGCAAGCAGCAGCAGCAGCAGCGCGGTCCCGGGCCAGGGCTGAGGGCAGTGCCAACCCCCTCTGTGTCCTCTCTCACACTCTTCTCCTCCTTTTTTCTCTTCTCTCCTCGCTCCAATCCATCCTCTCCTCCTCGTTTCCTACTCTTCCTCCCCATCCCTCCGGCCCCCCCTCTCCCCCTCCTCTCCCCCCTTTCCCCCTCCAAACTCCCCCTGCTCGTCCTCTGCTCTTCACACATCGCTACGCAACTGCGACGTGCTTCGAGCCGTGGACCGTGCTCTCCGTTTGACTGGGCATTCCGAAAAATGTGCAGTCACAGAAGCTCCGGTGGCCGAACCTTCTGATCTGGGCCTCGTCGTCGTGCATCTTTGATAATCCTCTGCCGTCTCCTGCGTTTGAGGCGAGAAGTCACATCGTATTTTTGAGACTATTGAAAAAAAAGCGTGTAAATGAAACTCTGCTTGTCAATAAAGTAAAAGGACAAAGTGACCCAGTTCCAAAATGACTGACTTTATAACTTTAGTTTTCAGAGCAAGATCTGTACCTTCTACTCCACTACATTTTAACTGGAACTGAAGCGGGAAAAAAGCACATTTTCTTATGGTTTGAGGGGTTATTTTTGCTTCTCTGAATTACATTTGTAGTTTACTTGTACTTCGGTGAGTACATTTGTAGTTTACTTGCACTTCTGTGAGTACATTTGCAGTTTTACTTGTACTTGTGTGAGTACATTTGTAGTTTACTTTGTACTTTTGGTGAATACATTTGTAAGTTTACTTGTAGTTTTGTGAGTAACATTGATAGTTTTACTTGCACTTCTGTGAGTACACCCACCCTTTGTAAGTTAATTACTTGACTTTGTTGTGAGTTACATTTGCTAGTTTACATTTACTTGGTGAGTACATTTGTAGTTTTACTTTCTCTTGAGTACATTTGTACGTTTACTTGCACTGTGAATACAATTTTGTAGTTTATTGTACTTGGTGAGTACATTTGTAGTTTACTTGCACTTCTGTGAGTACGATTTCACTTTTAACTTGTACTTTTGTGAGGTACATTTTGTAGTTTACTGATACTTTGGTGAATACATTTGTAGTTTACTTGTAGTTTTGTGAGTACATTTGTTAAGAGTTTACTTGCACTTCTCGTGAGTACATTTGTAGTTTACTTGTACTTTGGTTGAGTACATTTGTAGTTTACTTGTACTTTGGTTGAGTACAATGTAGTTTACTTGATACTTCGGTGAATACCATTTGTAGTTTACTTGCACTTGAATACATTTGTAGTTTACTTGTACTTTGGTGAGTACATTTTTAGTTTACTCTGCACTATCTGTGAGTACATTGTAGTTTACTTGGCACTTCTCTGAGTACATTTGTACATTTTCTTTGCACTTTTTGTGAGTACAATTTGTAGTGTTACTTGTACTTTGGTGAGTACATTTGTAGTTTACTTGTACTTTGGTGAGTACATTTGTAGGTTTGCTATGTACTTTGGTGATACATTTGTAGTTTACTTGTACTTTGGTGAGTACATTTGTAGTTTACTTGCACTTCTGTGAGTACATTTGTAGTTTACTTTGCACTTCTCTGAGTACATTTGTAATTTTCTATGCACTTTTGTGAGTACATTTGTAGTTTACTTTGTACTTTGGTGAGTACATTTGTAGTTTGCTTGTACTTTGGTGAGTACATTGGTTTTAGTTTACTTGTAACTTTTGTGAGTACATTTGTAAGTTTTCTTGCACTTTTGTGTAAGTACATTTTGTTAGTTTACTTGCACCTTCTGTGAGTAGATTGTGAGTTATACTATGTACTTTGGTGAGTACATTTGTAGTTTACTTGCACTTCTGGTACTTGAGTACATTTGTATGTTTACTTGCACTTCTGTGAGTACATTTTGTAGTTTACTTGCACTTTTGTGAGTACATTTGTAATTTTCTTGCACTTTTGTGGGTACATTTGTAGTTTACTTGTACTTTTGGTGAGTACATTTGTAGTTTACTTGCACTTCTGTGAGTAACATTTGTAGTTTACTTGCACTTCTCTGAGTAGATTTGTGGCTTTGCATGACTTTCCTCGCTGGCTCAGGGTCTCGCAGAGTGCAGGTTTGGGCCAAATCTTAAAAGATACTGAATGGTTTAGAGCGCTTTGGGCCGCGACATGTTGCCGTTCTGCTCTTTTGAGGTCGACTAATTCATCACCAATGGTTTGTTTTCAAGGTCGAACAAGATCTTCTTCCTTTTCTTTTGTCACAAATTTCACTTACAAACCACACTCGTATCTCGCTCGATCCCGCTGCGAGTCCAAAAGCCTTTCTTCTTTCATTTAGTTTAATGGCTCCAGGCCCCTTTTTTTTTTTTTTTTTTTTTGAACAATACAATTTATCACTCCCAGAGGCATTGTTTACTGTGCGGTGGAGCTCGTGCCACCGCCGCCAAGGTTAAAGCTCCAGACGACGCAGAGTTAAGGTATTTAAATCCGACCTTGCACCATCCTTCACTTGAGGCTTGAGAAAACGAGGTGCAGAGCGCAAACATCTGGCTCAAAGTACGCATTTCATCAATAAAAGAGTTTACTCGTTGC
>BJKM01000847.1:195358-230358 GCA_015082035.1 Chaenogobius annularis
TGCAGGTGACTGAGTGAATATGACTTTAATGTCCAAATGAGGTCACAAAGGTATCTAGTACCGGGCTGCATGTGTGCATGTCACAATTTCATTAAAATGTCACATCAAATAGTCATAATTAGCAAATCACAGAGGCTGCAATTATTTAAGTCCTCTGCAGAGAACTACATGTCTTAAAGGCACACCATGTAACTTTTCTTGGTGCTGGACTCCCCACTAATAGTCTCAGTATGGCATTAAACTTTATAGCACACGTTTATTCAGTTAAGGGTGCTTTTATTGCTCATAAATACCTTCAAAAAGCATGCACTCTTACTTTACTGTCAGTTGGGTTGATTCTCCACAGATCTGACCTGTAACTTCGTCTGATGGCATTTGCCATTTGTTTTTATTGAGGTTTAATACTACACTGTGAAACCTTGCAGACAACGCTATAAAATCTCCTTGGAGACAAGCACATGCCTTCCTCAAGAAAAGTGATATAGTGCACCTTTGTCTTAACGTTGTAGTTAAGATCTCGACAGATGTTCTGAAATGCATGCTTGTTTTAGTTTATTTCAGTGGGCAACATGTGACTCTAAATATATAGCCAAAGCTATTTTCTACTTAGTGCGAACTATTATGTTCAACATGATTTAAAAAAATAAATCAATTCAAAATGAAAATAAATCAACCCTAAAAATCCCGATGAGTGACGCTATGGTCCCATGGTGTGTGTTGGGCGCACAGTGCTGGAGTGGGTCGCACTGGCGTGTTCGTGGCTCTGAGCATCATCCTGGAGCGGCTGAAGTATGAGGCGGTGGTGGATGTGTTCCAGACTGTCAAACTACTCCGCACTCAGAGGCCAGCCATGGTGCAGACGGAGGTCAGTTCACAAATATTTACACATTTCAGAGCCAGAAACGGTTTCACTTCTGTCTTTTAAAGATATCTATACAGATCTACACAGCAATTGTTTTACCCTTTAATGGCATTAATGCTCCCCTTTAAAAAAGTCGCACTCAAGACCCTGAGGACATAGATGTCCACTCACCAAAACCTCCATAAAAACATCATATTTCATACTCTTTTCAGCAAAAACAAACATAAAACGTTATGAACATCAACTTTAAAAACTTGAATTTCACACAGAGTGAAAAAATGACCTCTAAAATGTAGATATCTTTTAGAGTATAATGGGGTAAATTTTTAGATGTGGCCTAGGACGGTTCAACTTTGTCTAAAATATGAAGCTTAGGGCATTTTTAGATTTTGTGTAGGATCAGACAACAAAAAAACCCTCACATTTAAGACATAAGGACAAGGACATAAATGTAAACCTCATATATTCATATTTTTTGGCTCTGTCCAAAGATCGATCCCTGCCCTAATTCATTATTTTTTCTTTTTCACATGTAGTGAAAAAATGGGCCCAAAATGTAGAACATTTAGATAAAACTAAAGCTAGATCCAAATGGGGGCCTATGAGTTCTATGAAGGTACAAATTTGAAATTTGGGCATTTCTACAGTAACAACATTTTGGGTCGTACAAAATATCCAGAACATTGTTTCAATAAATGAAGCAGTTAAAACAACACGGCAACTACTGACAGAGTAGATCTTTGTGCGAAATAACATTTTACTAACATTTCTTTGCAAAATTGCCCAACCAGAACTGAATCAGAACTTGGACCAGACTAGAACTAGAAGGCAGAAAGAACTAAACCAAGACCGAAACAGGTCTAAACGAGGTCTAGTTCTAACCCAGAAATAAACCAGTAAACAAGATTTCTTTTTTCAATATTTGTAAAATGGCTCGTGGGCCGGATTAAACTTCTTGGAGGGCCTGATTTGGCCCCCGGGCCTTATGTTGACTAGCCCTGTTCTACTGAGATGCCCATCCCACTGTTTTGAATGGAGCCTCATGATTACTTCTGAATACATTTACTTATTCGGTTGCACGTTTTACAGGACAAGTGAAATGTGTCATTTTTATCCATGACTTAACCTAGCTCACACCAGATCAATTCTCATATTTGTTTCACAAACTCTTGAGAATACATCTTGCTCAGGCTTGCTTGAGCTGCTGTTGGTCTAACCAATCACATCACAGCATTGTAGTCGTCTTAACAAACAAGGGCGTCGCTAACAGACGTGCTTTGGTCTATTTTAGCAGATTTACATGATGAAAAACGTGCACATAGAAGTGTTTTGTGTATTTGAGAACGGGGAAGAACTCTGACTGGATTTAACAGTAGGACTGCCAGGATTTTAGAACTACTAGATCTCCCAAGCCGTCAATTTGACGGTTGCACTCCGACGATGATGTCATCACAAGAATTATTCTTCCAACACGCTAAAAATGGGTCTATTAGCCTCTTTAATGAATATTATCATTATTCAGAGTGCCGAAGTTGACCAGCCTCAGCAGAGGAAGGAGGAAGAGGAAGAGGAGGACGAGGAGGAGGAGGGTTGTTTGCGATAGTGAAGCCGCTGTGTAGAGAATACGCGCATATTTGTTCATTGATCTGAAAAAAAAGCCAGCCAAATACTATTATAACACAGGATTTGCAAATACCTTGAATACTGTCGCCAGAATATGCCGCTCACGTGCGGCGATGTTACCGGGGCAACTGAAGCAACAGGCGCTTAGTTTATTGATCTGGACAGCCTAAAATGCCTTAACTATATAATAAAGTTTGGCATAATACCTTGAACATTTACAATAGACCTACTGCCAGTCAGATTTTGCCGGCTTCTTTTTGCGTCCTTCTTTTTGCGCCCAAAACCCACGAGTCCTCGAGTCTGACTCGCCTTCACCTCCCGGACAAACCTCATCAATGTTTTGAAGCGTTGCCAGGGCCTCTTGTACGGATAATCGCTTCAAACCCATTTGACTTTAGCTCTGCTGTGAGAGACACTAAGAGGTGACGCTGTCATCCGCGGTGTCATTAATACAGCCGTCAAATTGTTTTTATTTCAGTTGAAATGCAATATGGAGATGATATGCACAAAGGTAAAGGAAAAGTCAAGAGACCATGAATCTGACCAGAGCAACGTAACCAGAGAATTAGAAAATTTGGAAAACCGTCAAAATGACGGCCTTGGGAGTTCTAGTGTTAACAACAGTTAGATTTTTCGAATTGTTTCTGTTGTGACTCAATTATTCAAATATTCGTCATGACGTTCTGCCCTTTTCCGAGAGCCTGTCCAGATATGATATAGTGTAGAACTCAATTCAGAGTGACACCTATCAATCTGCAGAGCCAGATTAACCATCTGGCATGTTAGATCAAAGATGGTCGCGGATGGACGACCTGGTGATTTAGTGCACGTTTGCTTTTTGTTCTGTTTTTGGCATAAAATTGTGTGCTTCAAGTCATCCATCATTGTCCCTGTCCCCAAGAAGCCCCGGATCACTGGACTTCATGACTACAGACGTCTGTAGTCATGAAGTCATTTGAGTGCCTGGTCTTTCCTTTCCCCTCTGCTCTTCTCCCGTACACAAACTGCTGCACCTCCAGCCACGACTCTGTAAAACTGATCAAGTTTGCGGACGACACCACCCTCATCGGGCTCATCTCGGACGGGGATGAGTCTGTCTACAGGAGGAGGTGGACCGGCTGGTGTCCTGGTGCAGCGTAACAACCTGGAGTTCAACGCCCAGAAGACAGTGGAGATGATCGTGGACTTCAGGAAAGCCACAGCCCCCCAGCCCCCCCTCATCATGACAGACTCCCCCATCACCACTGTGGACTCCTTCCGCTTCCTGGCACCACCATCACCCAGGACCTCAAGTGGGAGCCCTCATCAGCTCCCTCATCAAAGAAGGCCCAGCAGAGGATGTACTTTCTGCGGCAGCTGAGGAAAGCCAAGCTGCCAGTGCAGATGATGGTGCAGTTCTACACGGCCATCATTGAGTCCATCCTCACCTCCTCCATCACCGTTGGTACGCTGGAGCCACAGCCAGGACAAACAGAGACATACCGCCCTCTGCTGGAGCCACAGCCAGGACAAACAGAGACTACAGCCGCCCTCTGCTGGAGCCACAGCCAGGGACAAACAGAGACTACAGCGCCCTCTGCTGGAGCCACAGCCAGGGACAAACAGAGACTACAGCGCCCTCTGCTGGAGCCACAGCCAGGGACAAACAGAAACTACAGCGCCTCTGCTGGAGCCACAGCCAGGACAAACAGAAACTACAGCGCCCTTTGCTGGAAAGGTGATCGGCTGCAGACTTCCATCTCTGCAGGACCTGTACGTCTCCAGGGCTCTGGGACGAGCAGGTCGGATCACAGCTGACCCTTCTCACCCTGGACATGGTCTGTTTGAACCACTCCCCTCAGGCAGGAGGCTACGGTCCATCCGGACCAGAACCTCCCGCCACAAGAATAGTTTCTTTCCCTCTGCTGTTGGACTCATGAACACTTCTAAACACCTGTCACTTTAACTGCAACTCTTCATCACTCACTGCACTGTCACTTTCTGCACTACAACTGTAAATCTAACTGTAACTCTTGTGTACATAGAAATGCCAATTTTTATTTTATACTATAGTCATTTTAAATTGTTTCTTAATTCATGCCCTTTGGATTTCATATATGTTGTTTTATTATTGCTCAGTGTTTTATGTTGCACCTTAAGGCCGAGACAAGTTCCCATGTTTGTGAATTCTGTTCATTGACAATGGCAATAAACCCTTTTCTGATTCTGATTCTGATGTGTGAAATGTTGATTATTTTCCCATTGATCTTTGGATAGAGCATTATTTTCTAATAGAATTTTGCCCCTTCTCCACTTGCAAGATTTCTGATGCGATTCGTACAGCAACAGCACCCAAGATCTCTCTTGTCTATATTATCCCTGTCCCAATACTCGCACTGCGCACTACACACTTGACTGAAGTTAGCATTTTCTGAAAGTGTAGGGATGCAAGGGTGGTAACCATGAGAACTGCGACAATCCACACTTCAGAGCATTGTTAATGTGAGAAAGAAAAAGGGCAGTGTACTGTAAAACAGCTGTCAGTGAATTCATCACAAAGCCTCAGCTCAGTTCAGTTTGGATCATTTTCTGACAAATGGGCTCCACGCTCGCCGAGGGCCGCGCGGCTCCACACTCGCTGAGGCCACGCGGGCACTCGCTGAGGTCAAAAGCCGCATGCTCACTGTGGGCGGAGCCAACAAAAAGTCTCAAAACGGAGGATTCTTTCTCTTCTTTCACGTCCCCAAAGACCCCGTTTGTCCACAAATGTGTTCTGTGGTCAGGAGGGACCAGTGGAATTACAGAGGTCACTCCAGACTGAGGCTGAGCTGTTCGTTTCAGCTCGTTAGCAGCTGGCTAATGCTAGTTCACATATTTTTGCGTAGCTTCATGCTAATAAACATTAGCCTACTCGCAGACAGTTTTAATTAGCCTAATTTGTCCAGGTGTATATGTGTGTGTGTGTGTGTGTGTATGCATGCTATTTTTCATGATTAGCTATAAGCGAGGCAAGAGCATGTGTGACGTCTTCAACATGTGACAACAGATAGTCACGTGACTCAAACACATGGATAGGCAGCGCAATGATAAAACATTTGCTTTTTTCAGCCTATTTTTCATCCTTGCAGATTTTGTTTTGCTCCAATTTACTTTACAGGATAAAATGTGTAGTGAAAGTTTCTCCGTTGTTGCTGCGACTGTGCAGAGTTTAGCAAGCTTGTTTGGGACCCTTCAACTGCCGCATATCAATGAATGACCTCTTATCTCGTCTTCATCTTACTCAAGGATAGAAAGGTTCATCATATGTATGATCACAAAGTCTGTGATAAATGTGCGCGCAGCTGCAGTTTTCCTTGTTTATCTGCTTTTCTACAAATGTTTCATAGATTTTCTTCAATTAGATGTCAGATAAAAACAAAATATTCAGCAGAGTTGTAGACTTTTACGTTTATTAGATTCTAGCTGCTCTTTCACGTTGTGTTTTTAGCGGTTACAGGATAAAAAATGTCACCAAATTCAATTCAGAATGCTGTGATGTCATCTGCATAACCTCAAATTGTAAAAAATAGATTGTGTGAATTAATTAATTCAATTAGATGAGCTTCGGCCTTTGTTGTATGGTTGATACTAGGTGACATTTATGGGAATTACATCCATGTATCTGCTGCCCAAAAAGCCGCAAGTAAAACAAAAAAGAATCAACGTCACCAAAATGCTAAAACTCGGGGAAAATGGGCAAGGTTTTTAGTCCTTAATGTTACCTATGTCCATGGGCATAGGGCAAATCACGACCCCCCTGCCCTAATTTTGAGGGAAGACCCTGAGAAAAAAATATTGAAAGACGCCACTTCAAAAATCGATTAAAATGGGTCCACAGCGAGTCAGCCATTTTGGGCCGACTCCCTGTGGGCCTTTTGATTGAAATCCACCTTGGATTTTCTGTCAAAATGCTTGAAACATTTTCAAAATGAACTACACCCATGTGCGATGAGAGGCAATTCTTTTGATTTTTGGTACAATTCTAAATGTGGGCGTGGCAAGCTCGTTAACAAAATTGCAATTTTTTTTAAGTGTTAAAACTTGCGTATCTATGACATGAAATGTCCTATTTTTCAGCACAGTTTTACAAAACAATGAGGTGAACGCAATGATATACAATATATATAGCTATATTTTACAAAGGCTCTATAGCGCCCCCTTGAACATTTGAATTAATTCCAAAAATGTTCAATGACGTAGACAAATACAATTTGACACAAACATCCTTACCACCATTCTGGAAAAAAAAGGTCAATGACAGCATACCTCTATCTAAAAGCATGTTACTGTGGCAACCTGACATATATTGTCATAGACTTGCATGCGTTTTGGTTGACAGGCATTTTGACTGGGATGACAACATTTTACTTTGTCGTCGACAGTTAAAATTGGGCACACTTATTCTCCATGTCACACTGAACATAAAAGCCAATGGGGACATAATCTTGAACCGTGCGATCGTGAAAATGTTGAATGAAGTACTATAAAGTTGGCACTTGTTTGTGGGGGAGGGGTGATGCAGGCGCACAGGATGAGAGGTGTGCTCTTCGCGTTGGCTCGGACTTTGCGGTCACAAGGGGGGGCGAGTGCCTTTATATGATGACGATGATGGTGATGGATGATGATGGATGATGATGGATGATTGGCTTACCACTATTAATAATTATAATTGATAAATCCCCCCCCTGAAATTTCTTGAGTGTTTATTGGCATTCACTGTCCCCCCCTACATCAAACTCAGAGTTTTGCCTCTGCCTATGTCTGAGTTAGAAATGAGTTAGAAGTGGCATTGTAAAAAGGCAGTATTGAAGAAGAAATCTCTCACTTTGAATGTGTGTTTTTCTAGGAGCAGTACCAGTTTTGTTACCGCGCGGCGCTGGAATATGTGGGCACGTTTGACCTCTGTGCAACATAACCTCACGGGTAACCCACAGGCCAAACCAGGCCAAACGCAGACTGAACCAGGCCAAACGCAGACTGAACCAGGCCAAACGCAGACTAACTTTACTTGTCTTTTTGGGGATGAAAAAATATGTATACAATTGGTCTAATGTGGTATGCTAACTTATTTCAATGCAGAAGTAAACCTGTTTCGTAAAATATAGTATTTATTGGGGTTAAAACATAATAAAGATTTTGGTACAAAATGTAATCTCTGTCTTGACTTTTATGTAGACTTTTAAAAGAGGACATATTATATAAAATCATCTTTTATAAGCTTTTAACTTTGAATAAATGAATGACACTGAAACCCCGCTGTAACAGTTTTATTTTGATTGGTTTAAGCATGTTTGTGTAATCCTGTATTGTCCTGCAACTCCATAGGCTCTTTTTACCAAACTGACTGGCTAGTTCCGGTTTCCTTAAAAGATGCGGAGCTCCACTTCCTGTTCCAGTCATTCCTTATGAGGAATCATCTTAATAAATCAACAAATCAGCACAAAGCAGAGAGGCTCTCTCACTTTTTTTTTTTAACGGTATAGCTTAAAACAACCCGAAGTCACTGAGGTTGTTGGCAAACTCCTCGGTGGCAGAGCTCCGGGGGTGGATGAGATACGCCCCGAGTACCTAAAGTCTCTGGATGTTGCAGGACTGTCTTGGTTGACACGCCTCTGCAACATCGCGTGGCGGTCGGGGTCGGTGCCTCTGGACTGGCAGACCGGGGTGGTGGTCCCTCTGTTCAAGAAGGGGACCGGAGGGTGTGCTCCAACTATAGAGGGATCACACTCCTCAGCCTCCCTGGTAAGGTCTATTCCAGGGGTACTGGAGAGGAGAATCCGACCGATAGTCGAACCTCAGATTCAGGAGGAGCAGAGTGGTTTTCGTCCTGGTCGTGGAACACTGGACCAGCTCTATACTCTCCATCGGGTTGCTCGAGGGTTCATGGGAGTTTGCCCAAACAGTCCACATGTGCTTTGTGGATCTGGAGAAGGCTTTCGACCGTGTCCCACGGGGTGCCCTTTGGGGGGTGCTGCGGGAGTACGGGTCCGGGGCCTTTGCTCAGGGCTGTCCGGTCCCTGTATGACCGGAGTAGGAGCTGTGTTCGCATTGCCGGCAGTAAGTCAGACCTGTTCCCAGTGCGTGTTGGACTCCGCCAGGGGCTGCCCTTTGTCACCGGTTCTGTTCATTGTTTTTATGGACAGAATTTCTAGGCGCAGTCAGGGGCGGAGGGGGTCCGGTTGGAGAGCACAGGATCTCATTGCTGCTATTTGCAGATGATGTTGTCCTGATGGCTCCATCAAACCTGGACCTGCCAACATGCACTGGGACGGTTTGCAGCCGAGTGTGAAGCAGCTGGGATGAGAATCAGCACCTCCAATCTGAGGCCATGGTTCATCGACCGGAAAAAGGTGGCTTGCCCTCTCCAGGTGGTGGGGAGTCCTTGCCCCAAGTGGAGGAGTTTAAGTATCTCGGGATCTTGTTCACGAGTTGAGGGAAGGATGGAGCGTGAGATTGACAGGCGGATCGGTGCAGCGTCTGCAGTGATGCGGTCACTGCATCGGGACCGTTGTTGGTGAAGAAGGAGCTGAGTCGAAAGACAAAGCTCTCGATTTACCGGTCAATCTACGTTCCTGCCCTCACCTATGGTCATGAGCTTTGGGTAGTGACCGAAAGGACAAGATCGCGGATACAAGCGGTCGAAATGAGTTTCCTCCGCAGGGTGGCTGGGCGCTCCCTTAGAGATAGGGTGAGGAGCTCAGTCACACGGGAGGAGCTCGGAGTAGAGCCGCTGCTCCTCCACGTTGAGAGGAGCCAGCTGAGGTGGCTCGGGCATCTGTTCCGGATGCCTCCTGGACGCCTCCCTAGGGAGGTGTTTCGGGCATGTCCCACCGGGAGGAGGCCCCGGGGAAGACCCAGGACACGCTGGAGGGACTATGTCTCTCGGCTGGCCTGGGAACGCCTCGGGATCCCCCCGGAGGAGTTGGAGGAAGTGTCTGGGGAAAAGGAAGTCTGGGAGTCCCTGCTTAGACTGCTGCCCCCGCGACCCGGCCCCGGATAAAGCGGAAGAAGATGGATGGATGGATGGATGGATAGCTTAAAACACATTCATCGAAGACGTGCAGCTCCAATAGGTGGCAGTAAGTATCTGGCCTCCTTCGCCTGGAGGAATGAGGGATCTCGCCGACATCGTGTGTAAAAGTCTTAACCTGCTGCACTGATTATTCATCTGATTTATTTGATTTATAATAGGATTCTGCTAATTCCCACAGAGAAGGAATGAAACGACACGTGAAGAGCTGCACTTTTACGGCAACCGGAACTAGACGGGCCTTTCGTGAAAAGGGTATATAGTCCAATCTATTTTACACAGGGAGTAAGTGTGGTACTTAAAAGACACATATGCTAAATTTACTATTTTGAGCAAAAACATGCCTTGTATTCAGCTTCATTCACGCACAAAACCTGTTTAGAAAGTCCTCTCCCTACGAGCATCAAAAACACTCAATTCTGAATTTTCCCAACGTCTGATGTCATATTGTACCCGAGATCTTTTGTGCTGTTTTTAAGTCCATAAATCATCGCCAGAGCCGTATTTCTGCCTCAAATCACAAGCCTTACAACTGCATTAACATGTCAGAGGAAAGCAAGCATTTGTTTATGTGACTGGATAATGATATATATATAATGATAAGAATTTTTTACACCAATGACCGCGGGCCGGCCCTCCGCCACTCGCCTGGATTCCAATATGGCCCTCGAGGAAAAATAACTGCCCACCCCTGTTCTATACAGATATATTGGACCTAATTGTGAACCACTCTGAGGGAACCCTAATCTGTGGCGGCCATTAAAGATTTCGCAGTCAGCCTACATTAGACGTGTCGAATTCAAGAGGCTCTATAGGAACAATAAATAAGAAGTCCTATAAATGAATGAAGACTATAGGACTGATTGACATCTAGAGGGAGATGAACCCTAATGCACGCTTTGGAGGTTCAATGCCATCCTGCTTAAAGACCCTTTGTTTAAAGGAAAACATTTCAAAACAACATTAAGACTCATCTTAAAAAAAAAATGATACTGGGGAAATGTCCAAACTAGGGCTGCAGCTATCGATTATTTTAGTAATCGAGTAATCTATCGATTCTTTTCTTCGATTAATCGAGTAATCGGTTAATTTTTGGGTACATTCAGTAAACCATTTAAACACATTTTAAATCATTTTTTAGATAAACGTTATAGCTCATAGTAATAAACAAATACAAAACAAGGAATTTCTGCTTAAAATAAACGCATTTTTATTCCTAATTTCATATGAATTTGTCCCCAAAACAGCAACATTTCACTTCAGTCCAAACTGTTCTGTTTTGTATATAAAGAATATATAAAGGACTTAATTAACTTGTCATAGACTGTAAACAGTTACAGTAGCTCTGTCACATCACTTAAAATAAGACATTTGTTAAACGTTATGTTGGGTGGGACCGGTGGTCCTGGCGTTTTGAGCATTTTGCGCATTTTGAGTTTTGCCATTTTGCTCCGTGTCTCGGTCACTTTGGCCTCTGCGTCTCGGACTTTGTTTCACAACAGATTATTCCAACATAACCGCGGTCCTCCGCACTGTTTCCATGTGCATTGGCTGTTTAAAAGTACGACTGTGACTGGGAAGCAGAGTTGTTTGAGTGGGGGAGCGCGGGGGTCCGCGGTGGCGTGTCGGGGCTGGGGTGGGCGGAGCTAGACGCGGTGTTTAGAGTCGCAGCTCGGGATTATTATAATAGATCCATGGCTCTTTCACTCATCAAAACTCTTCCCAGTCGCACTCGTGAGTTTAAAACGCGCCGCTCTCTTCCTGTCGCGCCTTCGTCAGAGCGGAACAAGCGCCGTGTGAAACAAAAGCGCCACAAGTCGCTCCGCGCGCCACAGATTCACGTGTTTTTGATTAAATATGTAAATTAAACGAATCATCGAAGCAATATAATAATAATCGAAGCTTTTTTGTAATCGAATTATTCGATTTATTCGAGTAATCGTTGCAGCTCTAGTCCAAACCCTTTGGGATGCTTCCAAAGCAGTCTTGAGAGGACAAATTCTAGCCATAGCCATAGCCATAGCCTTGAAAAAAAAGAAACAAATGTTGAAAAAGCGAAATGATGTGCAAGAAAAAATAAAATTGCTGGAGGAAAACCATGCCAAAAAGGGGAGTCCTAAAATGCTACAAGAAATTAAAAAGATAAGAGGAGAAATGAATGATCTGACTTCACAGGAAATAGTTAAGAAAATGCTCTTTACCAAACAAATAGTGGCATGCACGTCCGCCTGCTGGCCAATCACGTTGTTGCAAAGGTAATTTTGGGACGTCCGCTTACCTGCGCCGTCCTGCTTTCACCTCTGCCATTGGCACACAAGCGGGCTGCTAGAAAGTGTGTCAATCTGACCGCCTCAAACACCGCTGTTTGTCACTGTTCAAATGGCCTAAGGACCGGCGTCTATACACCATAACCTTGTCCATTCATCCATTCACCGTCACGAGAGCTAACCACTTATTGTCTTCGATCACTGTGTCCTTGGCTCCACACGTGCCATCTGGGTTAGCCCCGGCGCCTATGTTTGGTAAGTTAATTACTTGCTGGCAAGAGGTCTATTTATATTTCATTTCTAATCAATCAAATCCGATCAGATCCGACGGTTCATATCGGGTGTTTGTTTAGATCTGCTCCGTGTGCACTTGTGCTGTGTCTCGCCTCTAGAGTTCTACGGGCATGTTTCTCTGGGCCGGCTTAAACCCATAGAGTAAGTTATTTCAATGCATTTCAAATGTACTGTATGCTTCAGGATTGACCCGAGCCTTCCCTTTTGCTCACACAGTTTAAGGCCCTGAAGGTGCGTTTCCACCGCGCCCTGTGGACTAGTTAGCTCGGACTCGGTAGTTCCTTCCTAACCACTTTTCTACTAAGGACCAGGCTTTATGTGTGAATGAGAGTGAGTTCATGGTTTATGGTGTTTGTTTCCCTTCAGTCCTTTTATTGCGGTGCCTCTTTTTGTTGGGTTTCCTGGACCTTTAAATCAGGTGGTGTTGCACAGAATTTTGCTCTGTGTTTTAATGTATTGTGGGTTAGAGGGGAAATCATTGGTTTCATTTGTAACCCCTCTTGGTCACCACATTCGTGGCGTTGTTGACAGGATGGACTGATACTGGGCAAACCTGACTGAATGCGTTGTATTTATTTTGGCTCACTTAAAGGTATTGAGTATGAGCTTCTGTGGCATTTGTGGGATTGAATTGGGAGGAGAACAGAACAAGTTCTAATGCACATTTAAACCGTCTGAGATTACATTTGAAGTGTTTCGCATGTTCTGGTTTGCAGGGATTTTTTCTATATGCATGCTGTGTTTGGTATTCTCCATTTTTATATATGCATGTGCTGCTGTCTGCTGCTGTTGCTGCTGTCTGCTGCTGCCGCGCCTGCCTGCTGTCTGCTGCCTGCGCGCCTGCCGCCGGCTGCTGCTGCCTGCCGCCTGCCGCCGCTGCCGTCGTCTGCTGCTGCCCGCCGCCTGCTGCCCGCCGCCGCCTGCTGCTGCCACCGCCGTCTGCCGCCTGCCGCCGCTGCCGTCTGCCGCTGCCGTCTGCTGCCGCCGTCTGCCTGCCGCCGTCTGCTGCTGCCGCTGCTGCCTGCCTGCTGCTGCTGCTGCTGCCGTCTGCTGCTGCCGTCTGCTGCTGCCGTCTGCTGCTGCCGCTGCTGCTGCTGCTGCTGCTGCCGTCTGCTGCCTGCTGCTGCATCGCGTAGCTTAGCAGATTCAATTCCACAGGATTATAGATAAACTACATTGCAATTGTGAAAATACCTTCGTAATAGATGTACTGGGGTATTGGCATCTGTTCATTTAAAAACTTTTTTTTTTTTTT
The DNA here is from genome assembly GCA_015082035.1 of Chaenogobius annularis. NCBI lineage: Eukaryota > Metazoa > Chordata > Actinopteri > Gobiiformes > Gobiidae > Chaenogobius > Chaenogobius annularis. The sequence continues at coordinate 208,708 of BJKM01000847.1, forward strand.
TGCAGTCACTTTTTTAATTATGGAGGATCAGCATGAGACGCTAGCCCAGCCCTCTCCTGACGCATGCGCCGGACCCTCACTGCGTCCACTGAACCGGTTGCCCCTTCACGGAGGTACCTCAGGCGTTGACCATGAGCACCAAACCTCTGCTCAGAGTAGAGTGCGCTCCCTCAGTGTGGCGCTCTGACTGCACCGTTTCAAGGAGGAGTAGCCTAAACTGCATATGCACAGCCATGTCAGGAGCCCGACACCTGTCCGAGGGTTAGGCGCTGTTGTGCATTTACCATGACCCTTGACCTCACGTAGCCATATATATTTGGCAGCCTCCTGTCTTTTAGTGCGGTTCGGACAGAATCAACAGAGGGAGCACGTTCCTCCCCTCTGTTTAATCGGACTTGGTCCCGTACATGAGGTTTGCTGGTGGGTGGGCACCTGCCCCAGGCCTTCAGGGTGGCTCCAGGAGGAAAACATGGACAAATAGCACATATGGCCTTTTTGGAGTCGTCTGTCAGCCAGCGTGCTTTCAGCTCTGTAAAGGAGGTCATTTGGTCACTTGGCCATCTGACGTCGTAGTCTGCTGCTCGAGTCGGCTTCAGTGCAGGACTGCACCATAAGGACGTTTATAACGCATGTCCTATAACGCTATTATGCTTTGAGTCAGGGTTTGGTACTGACAAAATGTCCAAGTAAACAACAAAAACTTGTGGGAACAGAAGTACCAAAATACATCCAAGCTTGATGGAAATGTGTGTTCCACTTTACTTTTCTACCAAACGGAGACAGTGCTTTGAAGCCCACATTTTATTGAAAGAAATTGTTAGAGTTCTTAGTTTGTTGCAGGTTAGAGTTAAGGCTTTAGTTTGAGTACATTTGATTATTTGTTCATGTTTAGCCTCTATACTTGTGTGTCAGTGTGTGCTCTCGTCTAGCATTAGTCTGAATCATGGACGTGGCGGTGAATACAAAAGTTGCAGTGCTGTTAAATCTGTGTTTTACTTGGAATAAGAAGGCAGTAAAGGAAGGCGTCGTCATGGCAGTGCTACAGTTCTGCCTCCGCACTTCACTGGTGTAAAACGTTCAACATATTACAGACCTCTGCTGTCCAGTCGGATCACAGACACGTCTCAAAGTACCAAATCCACAGTCCTCCTTCAACCGCTTAAAAAAACGCCAGTATTTGTGGTCAATATTAAAAATACATCAATGAATGCTTTTTTTCGGCGTATTTTGAAAGTTGAACACATCCTCACGTCAGACGCATAAAAGAGGGTTAGTTTGAGTTTGTGAACATTCTCATACAGCTGCTGTGTGATGAGGGACGACACTCGGGCCGAGGAGGAGGAAGTGCAGCGGGCCTCTCCTGAAGGCCTCTCCTGAAGGCCTCTCCTGAAGGCCTCTCCTGAAGGCCTCTCCTGAAGGCCTCTCCTGAAGGCCTCTCCTGAAGGCCTCTCCTGAAGGCCTCTCCTGAAGGCCTCTCCTGAAGGCCTTCGAGTGTGTCCTGCTCCTGCTGCTACTCCATAATGGCTCTGTATATGACCGGCTCAATGTAGTCCCCTCTGTAACGCGAGTTTATCACTCTTTGTCTCTTGGACTCTTGGATGATCTCCTTCTCTTCAAAGATGCCATCAAAACGCATGTCTGAGGCCTTGGACTAGAACACACAACATGAGAGAACAAGAGAGGGTAAGACTCCAGGGAACACAGCTCTGTACCATTGTATTTGACATATCTCACATAAAACATGTTATTTTGTGTTTCCTTTGACAAAGAACTCCAGGAAGATTAGCCCAGATTCAGGGACAGATACTTTGGAGCTTTGGGCTCGTTTGCATTTAACATAATGCTACACTGTGAAACATTCAAGGCAAACCAATAACATCTCAATGGAGCCCAGCATGTGGCAGACCTCCAGAGAAGTTACATAGTGCCTCTGAACAGAACAGAAGAGTTAAAGATTGTAGGTCTAAGCACTGTTGGGCGTTGTTGTTGCATGTAGAGAACTTTGAAAAAAGGGGCCGACATGCTCATAAGATTGTCAGCTGCTCAGAACGGCTCCGGGATTGTCTTACAATCCGCTCCATTCCTCAGAGCCTTCTGAATGACACAAAGCAACTGTTTTTGAGAAAGGAACAAAGTTAAAACAGGATTTCTAGCTCCTAAAGTCCAGTTTGTATGATCCTGTATGTCTGAGGCGTGACATGTGGGCTTCATGGCTCACCAGTCTGGATTTGACTCTTTTTGGGAGCTCCTCGTCCAGAGTGTACACATCATCTCGTTTGGCTGTGAGCTGAGAGCCGTCCTCAAACTCCACCTGCACAACACAAGAGGGTTATGTGCCAAACTGCTAACCCCTAAGCCTCTACACAGGGTTCAACATCATGTATTTATTAGGACAATGTACAATTACATAAAGCATAAACATATTCCAGCCTCCTGCTGGTGCCAGAGTCAGGACTAAACGTGGACCGGCCTCCTGCTGGTGCCAGAGTCAGGAATAAACGTGGAGCGGCCTCCTGCTGGTGCCAGAGTCAGGACTAAACGTGGAGCGGCCTCCGTGCTGTGCCAGGTCAGACTAACATGGCCTCCTGCTGGTGAAGATCTGTGTGTGACGAACAATGACAAGCTGAAGATCTGTTGTGAGGAACAATGAAGATCTGTGTAAGGAACAATGACACGCTGATGATCTGTGAGAGGAACAACGACACGCTGAAGATCTGTGTGAGGAACAACGACACGCTGAAGATCTGTGAGAGGGAACAATGACACGCTGATGATCTGTGAGAGGAACAACGACACGCTGAAGATCTGTGTGAGGAGCAATGACACGCTGATGATCTGTGAGAGGAACAAATGACACGCTGATGATGTCTGTGAGAGGAACAACGACACGCTGAAGATCTGTGTGAAGGAACAATGAAGATCTGTGTGAGGAACAATGACACGCTGATGATCTGTGAGAGGAACAATGACACGCTGATGATCTGTGAGAGGAACAACGACACGCTGAAGATCTGATGTGAGGAGCAATGAAGATCTGTGTGGGAGAATTAGTGGTGTAGCAATGAAGATCAGTGTGAGGAACAATGAAGATCTGTGTGAGGAACAATGACACGCTGATGATCTGTTGTGAGAGGACAACAATGACACGCTGAAGATCTGTGTGAGGAACAACGACACGCTGAAGATCTGTGTGAGGAGCAATGAAGATCTGTGTGAGGAGCAATGAAGATCTGTGTGAGGAGCAAGTGATCTGTGTTGAGGAACAATGAAGATCTGTGTGAGGAACAATGACACGCTGATGATCTGTGAGAGGAACAACAAACACGCTGAAGATCTGTGTTGAGGAGCAATGAAGATCTGTGTGAGGAACAATGAAGATCTGTGTGAGGAACAAATGACACGCTGAATGATCTGTGAGAGGAACAATGACACGCTGATGATCTGTGTGAGGAACAACGACACGCTGAAGATCTGTGTGAGGAGCAATGAAGATCTGCGTGAGGAACAATGAAGATCTGTGTGAGGAACAATGACACGCTGATGATCTGTGAGAGGAACAACGACACACTGAAGATCTGTGTGAGGAGCAATGAAGATCTGCGTGAGGAACAATGAAGATCTGTGAGAGGAACAATGACGCGCTGATGATCTGTGAGAGGAACAATGACACACTGAAGATCTGTGTGAGGAGCAATGAAGATCTGTGTGAGGAACAATGAAGATCTGTGTGAGGAACAATGACACGCTGATGATCTGTGAGAGGAACAAAGACACGCTGAAGATCTGTGAGAGGAACAATGACACACTGAAGATCTGTGAGAGGAACAACGACACGCTGAAGATCTGTGTGAGGAACAATGAAATTGAAACTATGCCACAGCGAATAGGTGCTGGAATTAAAGATTAGAGCGTGCAACATTTTTTTTCTACAGCGATATCATCCACCTGTACTATCAAGGCAAACTAAAATTGTTGCATTATATGCAAAAGGATTGATCATCAGTTCAAAAGCAACAAGACTAAAATGACACATTTGTACATCCTTACAATAATGATAAGGCCCATGGAGTTTCACCTGCCCACCCCCTGTGACGTCCAATTCTAGAATGTTGTGAGTAAGATAGATGGGTATTCTCTCTCCACTGTGAGGTGAATTAAGCTCTAAGTGCAGATAGCAAACATGTGAATGCGGAAGATAAAGTTATAGCAAGAATAATACTTGATCAAAAAGAAAATATATACATTTAGAGTGAAATAGAACATTTTCAACAGTGAAAAAAAAGTCACTGTAAACTTACCAGGTACATTTGGATGACATGGGCTGCCACAAACTTGGCCCCGTATACCAGGCCGTCGGTCCAGCGCACCTGCACTTCCTCGCCCTGAGGAGGCGGTCCGAGCTGCACACAGTCTCGGCTCTGTCAAAAACACGTGCTAGTTATTCTGGGAGCACAAGTCAGCCAGTTCTCTTTTAAAAGAAACGATGGATCCATTGGTTTGAACTTCCATCGGTTGTGAACAAACAAATGTGTTGGCAAGTGTCTGGAGACTGGATCACGGTTTTAAACACTCCTCACTATATTTTGAATTTTTTCTTACTCGACAAGGCCGGGAATCACACTGTACTTCAAGATTCTATACATCCCACTTACCTTATGACACACTAACACAATCGCCTAAAGTGATGAGCAAATACCTTACTACAACAGCTTTGTCGCCACCTACAGGTCAAACATTTATTTGAAGTTTTCCAGTCAGGGTTCAGAGCCCACCACAGCCCTGAAACTGCACTAGTTAAAGTCACAAATGATTTGTTATTAGCTGCTGTCGATGGACTGGTCTCAATCCTGGTTCTATTGGACCTCAGTGCAGCGTTCGACACCATCGACCACCATTCAACATTCTACTGCAGAGGTTTTAGAATCTGATGTAGGTGTTCAGAGGCCCCGCCCTCAGCTGGTTTAAATCTCTACCTATCGGATAGGTACCAGTATTGTTCATGTAAACCAGAACTCCTCCCCCTGTTCTAAAGTAACCTACGGTGTGCCACAGGGTTTCAGTTTCTCGGTTCCAATTCTGTTTACTCTTTATATGCTGCCGTTAGGTCACATGATCAGAAAGCATGGCATTAGTTTCCGATAGTTACATAGTGTTTTATATTGCTAGAACTTCAACAGTCGCCCACAGTCCTTTGCAGCGGCCGCCCCTCCGCCACACTGCTCAGCCGCTGCCCGTGTGTGCGGCTGGCACATGTGCCAAGGGCTGAGAAGTGCCATCGCTCATCCGCGCACTTACACAGACTTGAGCAGAGTTTCTGAGCAAGGAAAGAGAGCGTCGTAGCTTTTGGGAAACTGGAAGAAAAGAAAGGAGACGGTTTTGTGGACGTTAGAACGGTGGCTAAACAGTAGCGCTAATGTGGCGCTAACAACAAGAAAACAAACTTCTGTGATGATGCTCCTCGGTGAGGAAAACATCCAAACCAGTGCAAACCTGGACAGATCAGGAGCCTCGGAGTATATTGAACACTGTACAATCACCCTTTTTAAAAAACAACAGACCGGCCTCTGGGAAGGCAACTTAGTGCATACCAAATTTTTGGAATATTCATCTACTAAAAAGGGCTACTTACTTTATTTTTATTTAATTATGTAAAATCTGTTTTACCCAGTAAGAGATATTATTGTAAAAGTATCTATTCAGGTCAAAATGACACCACAGCACTTTCTCTGCATCTAATTATAGTTTTATTCTGTGTGAAGCAGGAAGTGCGCTGTTAGCATGCTTAATGAGCGTTAGCTTAATCGTGATGGCTCAGAGTTGTCAGAAGCACTTGTTAATCCATTGCAATTAATAATTTGGGACCACTGCAAAGACTTTAAAAAGTAGTTCCATTTGACACTACTTTAGACACAGTGCCTTTAATCCAATTCAAAAGGTTAATAAAATGTAGGTAATGCCAGGAGATCAGGAGGTATAATGATATATTTATGAATTTACTTTAATTTAGAACACTGATTAACTGAATGTTAGAGAAATTGCACTGTTCTGAGAGGAGATAAGGGATTTAAGATTTAAAATTATTGAGCCAACTTCACACCTGTGCAAATCAGAGGCTATATAGCTGACCGGCATCCGCTTACTCCTTTCCTAATTTCTTCTCACGTACGAGTTCATTTATTTTGGTGCTTTATTTGACCAAAACCCTTTGTATTGTGTGTTCCTTGAAGCCTGGTGACTACTGCAACCATCTCCGCTTCCCACGGGTTGCAACAGCAATGTTCTTTCATTTTAAAGGTGAGTTATAGGTTTGCGAGTTTAGGTCCTGCATTTGTTCTAATGTAAATGATTTGTGAACTCTGTTACATCAGTGTTTTTGAATGTTCTCCACACCATTGCCCCTATGAAGGCTAAAATTGTTAAAAATAAGCAGAAGGCGCCATGGAGAATGATGATTCGGTCAGGGCACAGAAAAGGGAGTGCCGCCGGGCCGAACGAAAATGGTGAAAGTCAAAGCTCCAAGTTCAGAAAGAGATTTACAGAGAGAAGCTGTACATGTAAACCTCATTTTATGCAGACTAGGGAAGGATATTTTTTCTGAAATAATTGGAAGCTGCAGAAACAACTGGCGTGTCCTGTTTGCCACAGTAACAGATGAACAAACCCTCCAGCTCAGCTGCCGTTAGAACTCATTTCCACATCCAAGTGTAATGAGTTTGCATTATTCTTTAATGCACAAAGTTCAGGGCATTAAAAATGCTATCAATTCTACAATGCAAAAAAATACCCTCAAACCACCTACACACTTAGAGCTGACTCACTTTGCACCTGTAAACTGACAAAACTGTCCAGGAGATCATCACCAGTCTGAGTTCATCTACATGCTGCCTCCATGTGTGACCTCCAGATTTCTAAAGTCTGAAAACTGCGGTCATAAAGCCTCTCCTGAAGAAGAGCAGTCTTGATGCCGCAGTACTGAGTCATGCACGCCCATCTCTAATCTGCCATTTTGGGCCAGCGTCCTTGAAAAGGTTGTTTACCAACAGTCTCACTGATTTCCTCTTAATAACAACTCATTTGATGTTTTCCAGTCAGGTTTTAGACCTCATCACAGCACTGAGACTGCTGTTGTCAAGGTGACAAATGACATCCACCTGAACACTGACGCGGGCAAAAGCCTCAGTCTTAATTCTGTTAGATCTGAGTGCTGCTTTTGACACTGTCGATCATGGGACCCTCTTACAGAGACTAGAGGACTGGGTGGGCATCACTGGCACTGAAACTGGTTAAAGTCCTATCTGGAAGACAGGAAGTTTTCTTTGTCGAAATTGGTAACTGTGTCTCAGACCAGATGCCCCTGACCTGTGGGGTGCCCCAAGGGTCAATCCTGGGACCCCTTCTGTTCAACCTCTACATGCTGCCGTTAGGTCAGTTGATACGCAGCGAGAATGTGTCCTATCACAATTACGCAGACGACACTCAGATCTATGTTTCACTGACGGCAGGTGAATATGGACCAGTGGATTCACTCTGTCACTGCATCCAACACAGATCAGTGTGTGGATGCAAAACAACTTTCTCCAGCTGAACTCAGACAAGACTGAAATCATCGTCTTTGGAGGTGACTGCTAACACTTTCTCTTTGTTTCTGTGGGCCAGAGTCTCGCTCTAAAACCTACAAATCAAGTTAGAAATCTGGGGGTAATAATGGACTCAGATTTGAATTTTAACAGCCACGTCAGATCAATCACATCAGCAGCTTTTTACCATCTAAAAAACATTGCCAAAATCAAAAGTCTAGTGTCTAAACCAGACCTGGAGAAACTTATCTATGCGTTTGTCTCTAGTAGATTAGACTACTGTAACGGCCCTGCTCACTGGCCTCTCCAAACGAGCTGTAAAACAGCTGCAGTACATCCAGAACGCTGCTGCTCGGGTCCTGACTAGAACCAGGAAGTACGATCACATTAGTCCTGTGCTCAGGTCTCTGCACTGCCCCCTGTGGCTCAGAGAATAGACTTCAACGCAGCTCTGCTTGTATACAAGTCTCTCCATGGCCTAGCACCAAAGTACATCTCGGACATGTTAGTGCCATATGAACCATCTCGGACTCTGAGGACCTCATGGGGAATCTGCGTTTCAGTTTTATGCAGCTAAAATCTGGAACAGTCTTCCTGAGGATGTGAGACAGGTTCTACTCTGGCATTGTTCAAATCTAAGATAAAAACTGTTTTGTTTGGCTGTGCATATGACTGATATTATTTTCTTTGCACTCTTTTCTTTTATGTCAAACTATTTGACGGATGGCCTGAAAATGGCACCTTTACATTTCTTTCAATTAAAAGGTCTTTCTTTAGAGAAATTCTTCACAATTCTGAAACTACGATTTAGACACAATTACATTTGAACATGTAAAACATTTCGCTCAACACAATTGCCCATTGTGCCGGTGTCCAAGCGCATCCTCATAGGAGGTGTCTGGGGAGTAAGTTAGAACACGCGCTGATTAGATTGTCGCCACTAGCCACGGCACAGTCCAGGAAGAGCCTAGCGCACCTACCCATTGATAAAAGGCGAGTTTTAACACTGAAACCTTTGGTCGAGTTTTGTCTGGGACAATCAGTTTAGCAAAAGCTTAATCTAGGGAGGGGGCAGACTAGAGTCGGTCAGTCGTTAAAGCCACAAAAGCGCCACACTTAAGGTCGAGGCGTCGACAAGATAGTCGTCTTAAAAGATACATATGCTCTGTACAGACGAGTGCAAAGGCAGATAGCGCAAACGAATCAATCTAAAAGCGATGTGCCCATCATGGAGACATCCATTACGCTGGCAATGTCAAATAAATATTCATGTCAGCTAAATTTTGACTCAAAACTGAATGAATTGAAATTAAGGTTTTGTGATTTTCCTGTTGTGTGAAGCACTTTGAATTGCCTTGTGTGCGAATTGTGCTCTACAAAACTTGCCTTGCCTAATTACCGGCCCATCTCTAATCTGCAGGCTGCACGGTTGGCTTCTGCACACGTGTCATCACTGTGTCACAGCATATCTTGGGCTGCACTGGCACTTCATGGCCGTCCCATTCAAGCACTATACCTTCCAAGGGTGTCAGTATTCACCTGCTTCACTGAGTTCAGGGTTTCCATATCTGAACAACTGAAAGTCCTTCACAGAGACCACTGGCAAATGGTCCATTTACAAATGTAGTCCAACTTGGACATTTAGGTGATTTTTGACCTTTCATACATCCTTCCTTAGTTTAGTCTTTGATTCCGCATCTGTGAGGGTTGTCCCATGAGTGAAGGACACTTTCTGCAGTTCTATAGATTGTAATTTCTGTAAAATTTCTGAACAAGCTAACCTCAATGTGATAGGATGGGCTTGTTATCCATGCAGGCACTGACTCAAGTGCTGGAGGCTACCGTTGTCTCTGTTTAGACAAATTGATTTGACCTGGTGTGTCCCATGGATGCGGTCTCATCCCAGAGAGGACTGCAATTCCAACAAACTTGCCTCACTGAACATGAGGCTGTGGCAGTGAAATGGTTTATGAGTGTCTCAGCTCTGAGGGCATAGTCTGCTTCTCCCACACAGGTCATATCTGACATATAAGTGGTATGAGAATTCACACCTGTTCAGAACAAGGTTCTGTTAATTGCACGTACAGTTGATAAAGTTGGTCTTTGCTGTAGAACTGAGCCCTGTTGAGTCCAGGTATCCGTCCTGTTGGACTGCCTGTCCTCTGACCAGTCTTTGGTGGACATATTGCTGGTTGTGGCATGGTTTAGCCAGTGCATGTACAGTAAGGAAAGTAACTGGTGATTGGCAGGTGTTCAAATACTTATTTGCATCAATAACATACAAATACATTATTTAAAAATCAAACCATGTGATTTCCGGATTTTTTTATCTGATTCTCTCTCTCACAGTGGAAATGCATCTATGATGAAAATGTCAGGCCCACCATAATTTCTAAGTGGGAGAATTTGCTAATTCGCAGGGTGTTCAAATACTTATTTTCCCCACAGTACATCCGCGAGAAGATTCTGCAGGAAATGAGTAAACGGATGCCAGTCAGCTATATAGCGTCTGATTGGCCATATGAGTGTCACAGGTGTGATGTTGTTAGTACTGGTACTCCAACTTTGCATGCACATTCAGTGCTTGATTCATAAAACTTTAGTTTTAAAATGTACAAACATTTTCACCTCTACATGAACAAATGCGTACATAGCTGTGGTACATAGCCCAGTGACTTTGGGCCTTAGACGGGTTTACCCTGAACAGGGGCCAGCTCGTCGAAGGGTTAACACAGAGACAAAGACACAGACGAACATTCACTCTCACATTCATTCACTAAGGGCATTTTTTGAGTCGCCATTTTCCCCCAACACATGCATGTGTTTGGACGGTGGGAGGAAGCCGGAGAGAGGGACATGCAGACTCCACCCAGAGAGATCATTTGATGATAGAACCTTGATCCCTCTATTGAGAGACGAGAGCTCTAACTGCTCTGTTACCATGCATGCTTAAATACAACATACAAGAAATTCATATTCATTTGATATTAATTATGCATACCACAATATCTTCTGGGAACAGATTGTCACTGAAAGAGCCATCATCAAAGTTGACTTCATAAAAGGTTTCTGTGGACAGCTGCACCACGTCACACTGGTAGTAGCGGCCATTCTTGTGCTTGCAGATCACTTTCTGACCCACAGTGAGCTCGTGCATGGCCGCTTTGTTGCGCTAAAACAAAAAAACGAAGATTGGGTTCACAAAACATCTTACTTCTAAAAAAGCATTTGTTTCGATTGTGGCAGGTGAATTACGTTGACCTGGTTCATGGTTAATATTTGTTATCCACATGAAACACAACTGGCACAAAGTTCAATGTCTTCTCTGTCAACACAACAAACGGATTATTATTCGAAAATGCAGGCATAATTGTTGCCACTTGAAAGATTAAGACATAAGATTAACATGGCAAATATCGAAACTGAATCCCTAACAAGCAAAGATAAGGTTCAAAGTAGATTCTATTTGGTTATTTCTTTCAAGAAAAGTTATAGGGCTCTGCCTTTCATTTGAAATATTCTAGAATGTCATTGAATATGCAGATGTAATTTAACTTTACTGTTGGGGTCAGTTGCACAGTTATTTTGGGGGTCCTGGCCTGAAAAGTTTGGGAAACCCTGCACTATGTAACTGTTCTGGTAAGTGGTCTTCCCCCTCCATAGAGCAGTTTTTGCTTTGTTTAGAATGTTCCTCTTCCTCTTTTAACTCCTAAGGTTGCGGGATGTACCCGGACCTCCTTAACCCTTGTAAGTGGGCAATATACATGTTTCTTTTTAAGATGTTGTTGCCCGTAGGCTTTATTGACAGAAAAGTGAAAATGGTGAAATGGGGGATGAGAGAGGAGGGAGGACATGCAGTAAATTGTCGGAGTCGGGAATCGAACTCATGATACTGCGGCCGGCTGCGCCTGGCTCAGGCACTCAACCAACGCAATATCTATTTTTCAAAATAAGTGGATCCACTTTATAATTACTTTTTTTTTGTACATCTACTTCATTTAATGTTAGTTTTTGTTAAAACAGCTTTCCCTGAACAACGCACACACCTCCCGTGGGAGGTCCTAGGAGGACACAGATTAGAGCCTAGTGATGCCTGGAAGGACTGGTCCAGTCACGGCCATCTGCCTTCGCGTGTACACCACCACACTATTAGAACAGAAGAACCTTTGCTGCATTGCTGGTACTCAGGGTGAACGAACAACCTTCAGGCGACCCGAACAGCAGACCTCCAACGCTGGAGTACGGGTCATTGTTAACTGTTCAAAGTAAGCCCGATTCATTGCTGTGTCCTTAAATTTAAGGAGTTAATCTTAGTCCCATTTTAAGAAAGTTTAATAAAGACCTAAAAACATTGTTCATTCCCCTTTTTGTTACCACCACCACCTTTAATCTCATGCATAGGTTATACCAAACTAACCACCTTGTTGATTGACATGTAATATTGGTTTAGTGGAATGCCAGTTCTCTAAAGCCTTGTCACATTGTTTGAATTCTTAAAGCTGCTCATCACCAAACAAAGGAATTCTGTGTTTTTTCATTTTCTTTTTTTTTTAAATATACCCGTTCCAGGATGGTGCCCATTTCAGAACTGGTTCCACCACTTTTCACAAAAGAAATGCTGGCTGCTGGAGCCGGAAAATCGTGCTGACTCGGCAGTTAAGAGTTGGGCTAGAAATGAGAACCAGTTCTGATAAAATATCAAATATAAAAGTTACATATTATAGTTAGCACTTATCAAAAGTCTCTCCCACTATCACTCCTCTTTTCCCAGTAACGCCAGAGATACAACCATTCTTTTGCAGAAATCTGTCCCTTTTGTCTCCGATCAGATGGTCACTATTTGTACAATGCTTTTCCACCGTCAAGGTACTCATAACACTTTACATCAAGGAATCACTTAGCCATTCACCCCCACACACCCCCACACACCCCCACACATTTGTGAAGAACTCAAGAGAAGATGACTACAACATGGTTTTGCTTTTCCAGTCACTTGGTGACATATGAAGATAACGGCAGGAGGTGGACAATTTGACAGCATGGAGTATGTGGACTATTGTTGAAAGCACAACAAAAAGTGAAAACAAACCCAACTGGTTCTGGGTTTGAGTTGCCTGGGTAAGGCCTAGTTGTCATGGTGATGTTTTCCACATTGAACTGAGGAGGATACACACATGGCATACTGGTTATTTACACTGCCTGGCCCAAAAAATTGTCGCTACCAAAAAAAGGTCATACACTCTTAATATTTGGCTGGACCGCCTTTAGCTTTGATTACAGCACGCATTAGCTGTGGCATTGTTTCGATAAGCTTCTGCAATGTCTTATTTCTATCCAGTTTTGCATGAATTTTTCACCAGAATCTTTTATTGATGATGGGCGAGTGTGACCACTGCGCAAAGCCATCTTCAGCGCACCCCAAAGATTCCCAATGGGGTTAAGGTCTGGACTCTGTGGTGGTCAATCCATGTGTGAAAATTATGTCACTCACATGCGCCCTGAACCACTCTCCCACAATTCGAGCCCGATGACTCGTGGCATTGTCATCTTGCAATATGCCCATGCCATTAGAGAAGAAAAAATCCATTGATGGAATACCCTGATCATTCAGTCGATTCAGGTAGTCCGCTGACCTCATTCTTTGGGCACATAATGTTGCTTGAACCTAGACCTGACCAACTGCAGCAACCCCAGACCATAGTACTCCCCATGGGCTTGTACAGGAGGCACTAGGCATGGTGGGTACAAGATCATAGCACTGCCCCCCTGACTTGTACAGGAGACACAAGCATGATGGTACATCACTCTGAAACAGGGTCAATCTGGACTCATCAGACCACATAACCTTCTTCCATTCTACAATTTTTTGGGGAATATTCATTCATTACACTGCTCTCCTGATCTTGGAATATCTCTTCATTAACTGAAACCATTCTACTCGCCACGTGAGTTATCCCTCATTCATTCTGGCTGTTGTTTACATCCCACTGAGCACACACGTGCACGTGGCACAGCGCGTGCTCCCGGACCAGATTCTGAGTGTGGAGGGACCTTCCCGGACTCCTTGTGTATTATCCTGGGTGATTTTAACAAGGGAATCTCAGCCACGAACTACCAAAGTACAGACAGTTTATTAAAGTTCCAACCCAGAGAGCAGAGCATGTTGGATCACTGTTACACAACAGTCAGTAACGCCTTCCGCGCCTTGGCTCGCGCTGCTCTCGGCTTTTCCGATCACGCCATGGTTCACCTGATCCCCACGTACAGGCACAGGCTGAAGCTCTCCAAACCTGCAGTGAGACCTCTAAGAAGTGACCAATGAGGCAGCGGAGGAGCTACGTGCGTGTTTGAGACATTACAGACTGGGAGGCTTTCAGAGCTGCCACAGATAGTTTGGATGAGGACACAGACACTGTGACGTCATACATTCAATTCTGTGAGGACAGCATCATACAAACACAAACCAAAGTCACTTTCAACAATGACAAACCCTGGTTCACTCCAAAACTGAGGCAGTTAAGGCAGCAGAAGGAGGCAGCGCACAGGGCTGGAGACAGGGGCGCTACAAAGACGCAAAGTATGGATTTAGCAAAGAGGTTTCTCGAGCGAGTACAATACGCGTCTGAAGCAGCAGTTCTCTGACAACAACCCCGCCTCCGTGGTGAGGGAGCTCCGGCTCCTCACCAACACAAAGCCCCGAGCCCCCCTGCTGCAGACAATCGTAAACTGGCTGAGCAAGTTAACACCTTCTACTCCAGGTTTGATGTGACCCCCCTCCCCATGGTGGCCACCTCCGCCAACCCAAACCTGGTCACCCCACCTCCCACCACCCTCTCAGTTCAGGACAGGATGTTCACAGGCTATTTCGGAAATCCAACCCCGAAAAGCTGCTGGACCAGACGGCGTCTCTGCCGATTTAAGACATTGCGCAGGAGAGTTAACCCCCGTCTTCACAGACATTTTTAACACCTCCCTGGGGTCATGCCATGTCCCAGCCTGCTTCAAGTCTGCCATCATTGTCCCTGTCCCCAAGAAGCCCCGGATCACTGGACTTAATGACTACAGCCTGTGGCGCTGACGTCTGTAGTCATGAAGTCATTTGAACGCCTGGTCTTTGCCCCACCTCAAGTCCTTCACCTCCTCCCTGCTGGACCCCCTGCAGTTCGCCTACAGAGCCAACAGGTCCATGGACGACACCATCAACCTGGCACTCCACTTCATCCTGCAGCATCTGGACTCCCTGGGCACCTACGCCAGGATCCTGTTTGTGGACTTCAGCTCTGCTTTCAACACCATCCTCCCTGCTCTGCTCCAGGACAAGCTCTCCCAGCTCAACGAGCCTGACTCCACCTGCAGGTGGATCACCGACTTCCTGACGGATCGGAGGCAGTGCGTGCGGCTGGGGAAGAATGTCTCAGACACTCGGACTATCAGCACAGGAGCTCCACAGGGCTGTGTACTTTCTCCTCTGCTCTTCTCCCTGTACACAAACTGCTGCACCTCCAGCCACGACTCCGTAAAACTCATCAAGTTTGCGGACGATTCCACCCTCATCGGGCTCATCTCGGACGGGGATGAGTCTGTCTACAGGAGGGAGGTGGACCGGCTGGTGTCCTGGTGCAGCGGTAACAATCTGGAGTTCAACGCCCAGAAGACAGTGGAGATGATCATGGACTCCAGGAAAGTCACAGCCCCCCAGCCCCCCTCACCATGACAGACTCCCCCATCACCACCGTGGACTCCTTCCGCTTCCTGGGCACCACCATCACCCAGGACCTCAAGTGGGAGCCCTCCATCAGCTCCCTCATCAAGAAGGCCCAGCAGAGGATGTACTTTCTGCGGCAGCTGAGGAAAGCCAAGCTTCCAGCGCAGATGATGGTGCAGTTCTACACGGCCATCATTGAGTCCATCCTCACCTCCTCCATCACCGTGTGGTACGCTGGAGCAACAGCCAGGGACAAACAGAGACTACAGCGCATTGTGCGCTCTGCTGAAGGTGATCGGCTGCAGACTTCCATCTCTGCAGGACCTTACGTCTCCAGGGCTCTGGGACGAGCAGGTCGGATCACAGCTGACCCTTCTCACCCTGGACATGGTCTATTTGAACCACTCCCCTCAGGCAGGAGCTACGGTCCATCCGGACCAGAACCTCCCGTCACAAGAATAGTTTCTTTCCCTCTGCTGTTGGACTCATGAACACTTCTAAACACCTGTCACTTTAACTGCAATATTCAATCATCACTGCACTGTCACTTTCTGCACTACAACTTTAAAACATAACTGTAAACTTGTGTACATAGAAATGCCTATTTTTATTTTTATTGTATAGTAATTTTAAATTGTTTCTTAATGCATGCCCTTTTTTGATTGAATATATGTTGTTTTATTATTACTCAGTGTTTTATGTTGCACCTTAAGGCCGAGCCAAGTTCCTATGTTTGTGAATTTTGTTCATTGACAATGGCAATAAACTCTTTCTGATTCTGATTCTGATTAGGAACCTCATGTTGTCATTATGATCATGCTCCTCTAATATTAGGAGGATAATTATATACAAACAAACAATAAAGTGCAGAGGTTTTGGGAGGTGGTGTATCCAGTCCTTGCTTTCGTGGAATGGTGCCAGGAGGACACGAGGGGATTCCCTCCACCCTCTGACCTCTTTTTGGATCAGTCTGTGGGCTCTTGGCACTTTTTTGGCCTTTTGTTTGTTCCATTGTGTTCTGAAGATGTGGTTCCTGTGTTTGTGTGTTGTGTTCGACCAGAGAGCTGTGTAACAATAGCAGATTTAGAAGAACGATTTCAACATGTTTAATAAAATGTCATCTGAATAATTGCGAGTAGCATTTTTTCATGTTAATGGAATATCGGGTCCAATTAAGCGGTCAAAGGTATTGACAAAGATGAGAAGAGATAAAAATGTATATAATATACCGACAAGAAACCCATTTAAATGAACATCAGACATTTACGAAATCTGTTTATAACAGACCTTAATATTCCTCATAAAAAGGCAAACGAGGGGAGTTGCAATACTGATCTCAAACCGAATAGTTTTTGAACAGTTTTTTGGATGTAAGAATTAAGGAGGCAGATATGTACTGGTTAAAGGGAATGTTAATGGAAAGGATTTCACTCTTTTAAATGTGTATGCTCCACCAGGGGGCGATATCACTTTCTATGTTGTGAACCACTCTGAGGGAACCCTAATTGGAGGCGGCGACTGGAATCTTCGCATTCAGCCTACACTGGACATGTGAGGCACTGGAGGAACAATGAACAAGAAGTTCTCTCTCTTATTGAAGACTATAGAAGTGATTGACATATGGAGGGAAATGAACCCTAGAGCACACCAGTATACCCATTTTTCCAAATCCGCATACAATCTATTCCAGAATAGACTACTTTTTTATTCTCTATAAAGACAGATCTAAAATCACTGAAGCAGATATAGGCACAATAGACCTAAGTGATCATGCTCCTATCTACATTACTGTAGATTTGGCGGAAAGACGAAAAAACACACTTTGGAGGTTCAATGCCAGCCTGCTTAACGACCCTTTGTTTAAGGAAAAAATGTCCAACAACATTAAGCCTTATTTGGGGGGAAATGATTCTCGGGAAATGTCTCCACCCGTCCTAAAATGCCACAAGAAAGTAAAAAGATAAGAGGAGAAACGACTTCGAGGAAATAGTTAAGAAAATGCTCTTTAACAAAGATATTATGAGAGTGGATCAAAATGTTCTAAATTACTATCTTGGAAACTTTAAAAACAACAAGCTGAAAGAACAATTTTTATAATACGAGACAGACAAAATGATGTAATCTTAACTAAAATAGACCAAATTCAATCAGCATTTGAATCCTTTTTTCAAAAATTCCAGAAGACAAAGATGATGATATAAATTCCTTTCTGGGCACCCTCATTTTGCCTGTTATGTCAGAAGAACAAAATAAAAAATAAGGAGCTGAAATAGCAGTTTTGGAAATACAAGACGCAATGAAAAAGATTGAAGAACAATAAATCTCTGATGGCAATGGGTTCACCTCAGAGTGGTATGAAGTTTAAACAGACGCATTCACACCTTTCCTTTTGGCAACTTTTAACTGGGCACTTAAGAAAACTCAGATCCCTCCTAGTTGGAAAGAGGCCATCCTATCCTTAATACCTAAAGAGGGGAAGGGCCGACTGGAATGTGCCTCATACAGACCCATTTCTATTCTGAATGTGGACTATCGTATCTACGCCTCAATTATGTCCAAAAGAATGGAACAAATACTCCCAAATTTACTACACAATGATCAGACAGGATTTATTACCAAACGACAAACACAAGACAACATATAGACGATCTTTACACATAATGAGCCAAATACAAAACAACAAAACAAGCTGTAAATAAGTCTGGACGCGGTAAAAAGCTTTTGATTCTGTTAGCTGGACTTATTTAAAGTGCTAAACCAATTTGAAATCAATGATCTAATTATAAAAAATATTGGGGCTCTTTACTGAGGGCTTAACCATTGGCCCAATCAAAAAACAATTCATGGTGTTACAATTGATGGGATGGAACATAAAATCGCCTGCTGCAGATGGATGTTCTATTGTATTTGACCAAATCAGAAATGTCCATGCCCAGTTGATGGATTTTCTTCCAAGAAGTTTGACCAATGTCTGGATAAAAATTAAATGTACAAAAGACTGAAATTCTCTCTTACTGGCGCCCCCCTCTGACCTTTAAAAAGAACAGAATCTGCTAGATATTTAGGTGTGTCCTCCATAGAGACTAACAACAATTATGGAGAAAATTATATCCCTCTTTTAAGACCATTAAGGATCTTGAATAATGGAACCTTATCCCACACTGTATCCGATTCAAAACTTTACAGTTATCAAAAAAAAAAAAAAGGACGCTGGGGTTTACCTTGTTCGAAAAATGTTTATTTCAGCTCAGATAAGAGCTGCGCTGTGCTGGTGTGACCCAGAATATATGAAGCTTCAATGAAGAATATTGAGATTGTCTTGTGCCGGGGTCCTATACAGGCCTTGCCTTCAGATGACGGCGGGTGAGTCACTTGGGAGGTGGAGAACCTTGGGTGAAGTCTGTTCTTACAACATGGAAGGAGCTGATCAAAACATACAAACTAAACAAAGATGTCTCAAATCTTAAACTGGTTATGATCAGAATGTCACAGCTAACAGCACAGACTAAGATTTAAAGTCTGGACAACAAAAGTATAAAGGTCTTTTACCAGATTGTAAAGGAGAATACATCTGAAGAGCTTTGATGAGTTGAAAGAATCCTTTGGCTTAGAGAAACAGGACTTTAACAAATAAGGAGTTATTATAATCAAGAAATCAAAAAGAATGATGACCATCATAGCCTTTTAACTGAAATATTCATGAAAGCATATAAGTCTGAACTTTCAAAGGGGTTATATCTAAACTGTACAAATGTATTAACAATCTGGGCAACTCACTCTACTGATTACATTAAGGGTAAATGGGAAAGAGAGGTCACTTTGTTCTGGCTGATGAAGAGTGGGAAAGTATATGTACATCTCAATGGAAACCACAAAAATCACATGTTGGAGGGAATTCTGTTGGGAAATTCTCGTTCTTTATAACCCATGTCAAAGTGCCATTACTCACAGGGAAATGCAGACTGCTTGGAGAGGATGTGGCAGCAGGAGGCAAACCACTATCATGTGTTTTGGGATTGTCCTGTTGTTCACAAGTTTTGGACTGAGATCAACAAAGCGTTACAGACAATTTATGACATCACCATTCCAATGGACTTTACAACTATGTATTTGGGCCTCAGGACTCCTGCCATGGACACAACCAGCAGTTATCTCTGGCGCATCCTCCTGGCTGCAGCGAAAAAGGCTCTCACAAAAAGAAGGATGACAGAAAATGCGCCGACAACCAAGGACTGGACTAACTAATTATACTGGACAGTCGTAAAAAAAATTACATTCGGACTTGACATGAAAATAGATAAATTTCACTTTGGACAAAGTGCCATAATTTTTTTCTTTCTCTTTTTATGATTTGCTGGATGTCTACATCCTCGATTTATATCTGATCCCTCTCTGGTCTTGTCTCCCCTTCTCATTTTAATAAGTCTGTCACCGGGACGATTCTTGTCCTTTTGCACAGGCCTAAGAATTAGGAGCTGAAATAACCATGCTAGACTTACAAGGTGCAATCAAGAGACTAAAGACCAATAAATCTCGGGGCAGGGATGGGTTCACCTCAGAGTGATATAAAGCTCTAAAAGAAACACTTGCTCTTCTGCTTTTAACAACGTTTAACTGGGCACTTAAAAAAGCTACAATTCCGCCGATTTGGAAAGAAGCCATCATATCGCTAACATCTAAAGAAGCGAAGGATTGACTAGATACAGTAGACCTATCACAATCTTGAACTGACTATCGTGTATACACTTCAATTATGCCCAAAAGAATGGAACAGATACTCACAAATTTAATACACAATGATCAGACAAGATTGATTAAGAAACGACTAACGTAATGAATCATATACCAAAAAAAAGCTGTAATAATAAGTCTGGATGCAGAGAAAGCCTTTGATTCTGTTAGCTGGCCATGCTTGTTTGAAGTGCTTAACAAATTTCAAATAATTGATGATTGAAATGACGACCTGATAATACAAATATTGGAGCTCTTTACGAGACCTGCTGACCTTGACTGGGGATGTTGTTGGACGGTGGAAGGAATACGTTGAGGACCTCCTCAATCCCGCTGCCACATCTGCCGAAGAGGAGGCGGAGAATGAGGACTCGGAGGCTGACTCATGCCACCCAAGCTGAAGTCATCGAGGTGGTTGGCAAACTCCTCGGTGGCAGGGTTCCGGGGGTGGATGAGATCCGCCCTGAGTACCTAAAGTCTCTGGATGTTGTGGGACTGTCTTGGCTGAGACATCTCTGCAACATCGCAAGGCGGTCGGGGACAGTGGCTCTGGACTGGCAGACCGGGGTGGCGGACCCTCTGTTCAGGAAGGGGGACCGGAGGGTGTGTTCCAAATACAGAGAAAGATCTATTCCAGGGTACCGGAGAGGAGAATCCGACCAATAGACGAATTCAGGATGAGCAGAGTGGTTTTCGTACTGGTCGACCAGCTCTATACTCTCCTTTGGGTACTTGAGGGTTCATGGGATTTCGCCCAACCGGTCCGTCGACCGTGTCCCTCGTGTTGTCCTTTGGGGGATGCTGCGGGAGTATGGGGTCCGGGGCCCTTTGCTCAGGGCTGTCGGGTCCCTGTATGACCGGAGCAGGAGCTGTGTTCGAATTGCCGGAAGTAAGTCAGACCTGTTCCCAGTGCGTGTTGGACTCCGCCAGGGCTGCCCTTTGTCACCGGTTCTGTTCATTGTTTTTATGGGTTACATTTCTAGGCACAGTCAAGGGTGTCCGGTTTAGGGACCACAGGATCTAATCCCTGCTGTTTGCAGATGATGTTGTCCTGATGGCCCCATCAAACTTGGACCTGCAACATGCACTGGGACGGTAAGCAGCAGAGCGTGAAGCAGCTGGGAAGAGGATCAGCACCTCCAAATCTGAGGCCATGGTTCTCAACCGCAAAAAGGTGGCTTGTGAGGAGTCCTTGCCCCAAGTGGAGGAGTTAAAGTATCTCGGGGTCTTTTTCACGAGTGGGGGACGGATGGAACGTGAGATTGACAGGCGGATCGGTGCAGCATCTGCAGTGATTCGGTCGCTGTACCGGACTGTTGTGGTGAAAAAGGAACTGAGTCAAAAGACAAAGCTCTCGATTTACCGGTCAATCAACGTTCCTGCCCTCACCTATGGTCATGAGCTTTGGGTAGTGACCAAAAAGACAAGATCGCGGATACAATCAGTCGAAATGAGTTTCCTCCGCAGGGTGGCTGGGTGCTCCCTTAGAGATAGGGTGAGGGTCTCAGTCACACGGGAGGAGCTCGGAGTAGAGCCGCTGCTCCTCCACGTCGAGAGGAGCCAGCTGAGGTGGCTCGGGCATCTGTTCTGGATGCCTCCTGGGGCGCCTCCCTGGGGAGGTGTTTCGGGCAGGTCCCA
>BJKM01000847.1:235358-270358 GCA_015082035.1 Chaenogobius annularis
AATCCTGCGTAAACTGGTCACCTTTTCTAATTGGTCAGCTGTGCAGGAAGCAGATAAACCAGCTCACACCAGAGAGATTTGGAGAGAGGAGCAGGGAAGGGACAGTGAGGGACAGTGAGGGGACAGTGAGGGGACATGAGGAGGCAGTGAGGAGGCAGTGAGAAGGCAGTGAGAAGGCAGTGAGGAGGCAGTGAGGAGGCAGTGAGGAGGCAGTGAGGAGGCAGTGAGAAGGCAGTGAGAAGGCAGTGAGAAGGCAGTAGGAGGCAGTGAGGAGGCAGTGAGGAGGCAGTGGAGCCTGTTATCTGCATTTTAAGCTTAAAAATGCTTCATGCTACAAATCGTCACACATTCACAGAGAAACGGGCCAAAACGAGGAAATGAATTTGAGACGCCCAAAATGCTAGAATCCAGATTTAGCTGCATAAAACTGAAACGCAGATTCCCTCATGAAACTCTATTTCTTGAGCCACAGGAGCCAGTGCAGAGACCTTTGAGCACAGGACTAATTGTGATCGGTCCTGGTTCTATTCAGGACCCGAGCAGCGGCGTTTCTGGATGTACTGCAGCTGTTTTACAGCTCGTTTTGGAGAGGCCAGTGAGCAGGCCTTACAGTAGTCTAATCTACTAACACATGGATAAGTCTCTCCAGGTCTGGTTTAGACACTATACTTTGATTTTGGCAATGTTTTTAGATGGTAAAAAGCTGCTGATGTTATATTTGACGTGGCTGTTAAATTCAAATCCGAGTCCATTATTACCCAGATTTCTAACTTGAAATGTGTAGGTTTTAGAGCGAGACTCTGGAAGGTGACAGTTAACAATTTTCTTTGTTCTTGTGTTTCAGTCTTGTCTGAGTTCAGCTGGAGAAAGTTGTTTTGCATCCACACACTGATCTGTTGGATGCAGTGACAGAGTGAATCCACTGGTCCATATTCACCTGCCGGCAGTGAAACATAGATCTGAGTGTCGTCTGCATCATTGTGATAGGTCAGTTGATACGCAGCGAAAATGTGTCCTAACGGCAGCATGTAAAGGTTGAATAGAAGGGGTCCATCCCAGGGTCCATCCCTGGCACCATCCCACTCCAGCCTCCAGTGGCCAAGTCCAGCCTCTTTACGCCAGCGTTAAGGTCGGCAAGGGAGCAAATTGCGCCCTGGAACCGGGTGGTGGATTGGGAAGGTGGTGTGTCCAGTTCTTTGTGAGGATTGAGTCAGGAGCGGCCGAGGAGCTTTTCGGAGGCCCTTCACTAGGACTTCCTCCACTTTTTGATAATTTACATGATCAGGTTTTGAGTTCAGTGCATGTTTTCAGCATGAACCCTTTTGTTTTCTATGTCATGAAAAATCTTACTATTCCTCATATAGAGGTAAACACAAGAGGGGAGTTAGATTTAAAACCAAATAGCTGAAATTCTTGAACAGAGTTTTGGATGTAAAGACAAAGATTAAAAACCTTTTATATTAATAGTTCTTTTACTCTATTGAATGTGTATGCTCCACCAGGGGGCGATATCACCTTCTATACAGATATTATGGACCTAATTGTAAACCACTCTGAGGGAACCCTAATCTGTGGCGGCGATTGGAATATTCACATCTAACCTACATTGGACGTGTCAAATTCGAGAGTCACTGGAGGAACAATAAACAAGGAGTTCTGTAAATTAATGAAGAATATAGGACTGATTGACATTTGGAGGGAGATGAACCCTAATGCACGACAATACACTCATTTTTCTAATCTACATGCAGTTTATTCCAGAATAGGCTATTTCTTTATCTTCAATAAAGACAGATCTAAAATCACTGAAGCAGATATAGGCACAATAGACCTAATGAGGGATTACACTGACACAATAGACCTAAGTCTGGCACAATAGACCTAAGACCTAGACAAAAAAAACACCCCTGCCCATCCTCCGGGATGCTTCTAAAGCAGTCCAGATGCTACAGGAAATTCAAAAGATAAGAGGAGAAATTAATGATATGGCCTCAAAATAAAAAGATGAGTAAACAATTTTAAAAATACGGGACAGGCAGGCAAGTAATACGATCTTCTCTAAAATTCCAGGAGATAAAGAGGATGATATAAACTCCTTTCTGGACACCCTCAATTTGCCTGTTATGTCAGAAGAACAAAGTAAAAAATTAAGAGCAGAAATAATAGTGTCGGAAATACAAGGTGCAATCAAAAGATTAAAGAACAATACATCTTCGGGGATCGATGGGTTCACCTCAGAGTGGTATAAAGCTCGAAAAGACACACTAACTCCTTTCCTTTTAACAACTTTGGGCACTTAAAATATAGACTCATACAGACCCATTTCTATTCTGAATGTGGACTATCATATATACACCTCAATTATGTCAAAAAGAATGGGACAAATACTCCCAAATCTTAATCCACAATGATCAGACAGGATTTTTTACCAAACGACAAACACAAGATAACATAAATCGATCCTTACACATAAAGAGCAAAGTACAAAAACAGCAAGATAAAGTTGTGATCATTAGTTTGGATGCAGAGAAAGCTTTTGATTCTATTAGCTGGCCTAATTTATTTCATGAAATGAACAAATTTCAAATAGATGACTAAATTGTTCAAAATATTGGGGCTCTTTACGGTCCAACATCAAGAATTAAAATCTCTGGTCATCTGACAGCTCTACTGACCTTGGAGAGAGGAGTGGGACAGGGCTGTGCCTCGTCCCCACTCAGTTTGCTTTGATACTGGAACCTCTGGCCCAATTAGACAATCAAAACAATTCATGGTGTTACAATCGATGGGATGGAACATTTTTTCATGTTTGACCAAACCAGAAATTTCTATCCCCAAAGTGATGCAATTCCTTTAAAAAAATGGGTCCGAAGTCTGGATACAGACTAAATATACAAAAACTGAAATTCTCCCTTACTGGCGCCCCCCTCTGTCCTTTAAAAAGACTTAACCATTTAAATGGCAAACTGAATCCCTTCAATATTTAGGCGTGGTCCTCCATAGAGAACTATCAACAATCTTAGCGTAAAACTATACTCCTTTTTTCTCCACTGTACAGATTGATCTTGAAAAATGTACTCTTGTCCCAGACTTAAGTCAAAGTGAAAGGACTGAAACTATTAATATGAATGTTTTGCCCAGATTTCTCCCTCTGTTCCAGACTCTCCCGATTTCCATCCCCAGCCGGCTGTTTGATGAGTGGAATAATACAATTTCTAGATTTGTATGGCAAGGCAAGAAACCTCGAATCCAATTTAAAACTCTACAATTATCAAAAGTAAAAGGAGTTTACCTTGTCTGAGAAATTACTTTATTTCAGTTCAAGTCAGAGCGTTTCTGTACTGGTGTGATCCAGAAAATGAATCTCAATAGAAAAATATTGAGATTGATGTTGTGCAGGGGGTTCCTGTACAGGCCTTACTGGCAGGAGGAATCATTTGGAGGAAGTTGAGAATCCCTGGGTAAAATCTGTTCTTACAACATGGAAGGAGCTGCTCAAAACATACAAACTAAACAAAGATATTAAAATCTTAAACTGGTCAGTTTTTGATCAAGGTTTTGGACCAAATAGAACTGACCTGAGATTCAAGGTCTGGATTACAAAAAGGTATAAACATTTTTCACCAGATTGTTAAAGAGAATCACATGAAAATCTTTGATATGTTTAATCCTTTGGTGTTATTATAACCATGAAATTAAACAAAGTAATGACTATTATAACCCAGCTACTCTGCTAAATATATTAAAAACAAATGGAAAAGAGAAGGTCACCTTGTTTTGATGGATGAGGAGTGGGAAGGTGTTTGTACACCCAAGTCGAGGACTACAAAATCACATGTCTGGAGGGAATTTTGAACGAAAGATGTGCCACGTTTTTTCATAACATGTCAAAGTGCCCATTATTGACAAGGAAATGCAGACTGTTGGAGAAACTGTGGCACCAGGAGGCAAACCACTATCACGTGTTCTGGGACTGTCCTGTTGCTCAAACATATTGGACTGAAGTTCACAATGCACTGCAGATCTTTTTTGGCATTACCTTCTCTCTCTGCAGGTCTTTGCTTGTTGTTGTGGGGTCTTTTGTGACCACTTGGATGAGTCGTCACTGTGCTCGAGGTCATTTTGGTTGGGCCACTCCTCGGAAGGTTCACCACTGTTCCATTTTTTCTCCATTTCTGGATAATGGCTCTCACTGTGGTTCACTGGAGTCCTAAAGCTTTAGAAATGGCTTCAGAACCTTTTCCAGACTGAAAGATCTTAATGACTTTCTTTCTCATTTGTTCCTGAATTTCTTTGGATCTCAGCTTGATATCTAGCATTTGAAGATCTTTTGGTCGACTTCACTTTGTCAGGCAGGTCCTATTTCAGAGATGTCTTGATTGAGAACAAGTGTGGCAGTATCAGGCCTGGGTTTGGCTAGAGAAATGGAACTCAGGTGGCATAAACCACACTTAAGTTATGTTTTAGCAGGAGGGCAAACACTTTTTCACACATGTTGGCTTGGATTTTGTTTTCCCTCAGTAATAAAAACCGTCATTTAAAAACTGTTTCTCCTTGGGATTTATTTAACTAATATTTATGTTTGTTTGATGATCTGAAACATTAGAGTTGTTTTTGCATGCTTGTCACACTTAAGTGGGAAAAATACAATTACAGGCCGTAATATAATCCAATATATACATTTATGCAGTTATTAAAAGGTCAATTTATGGGTTAAAAATGCTGTCAAAAAAGTGAATTTAATATACCCAAAATACATGTCTGCATTACGTTTAATCTAAAAATGTCACCGATGTCACACAGTGCCCCTTTAACAGAGGGGACTGCAGATGAAAAATAACCTTTTGGCTAATTCTGGTATATGTACAGAAATGTTAATATGCGCTGTGACTAAATAAAATAAATCAATAAAAAAGAATTCACCTACAAATATATCTCATATAAAGTACAAAAAAAGTCAAATACTTTTACGTACCCCTGCAATACCTTGTGAAAAATAACTGGTATTCTCTTATCACACATATTTACCAACCTCTGTGAAGGCGTTGGCTTTACAGCGCGCACACTTCCAGTCACTATCCACACTAGCAGGATCAACTCCGTAACAGCCTGCACATAGAAAACATCAGTGTCAGACCTGCCAACCTGCAATTTGGCATTGCCACCCTTAAGTATCCCCCCAGAGTACGCCAGGCCAAACTCATTTATGTAGGGTTGTGCAAGGCTGTGCAAGGATGTGCAAGCACTGACTGGCATGGACGCGCACGCAGCACTCGGAGCAGCTGATCAGTAGGCTGGTCCCATCCTCCTCTACGTAGGGTGTGCTCAGGATCCGCTCGTCGTTAGCGTCTTCCTCTGTGTTGATGCTGAAGCAGGACTCTGGGATCAGGGGCTTGGTCCTCATCTTAGTCCCCGGAAGAATGATTGGATTGTTCGCACTACTGGAAACCTCCGTCTGCAACATGCAGCCAAGACAGTATGAAGTACCTCTGCTGGCCTAATGTTTAGTGTGGAACCATCTTTTTAAAACAAGTCTTTCAAAAACTAATATCAACAAACGTTAACACAAAGTGCACCACTATTTACTAAATCTCGGTGTAATCCCTCATTCGTCCAGGAGTGTTCCATTGTTGAAAAAGATTCAGTTGTTTCATCTGGACTCTGTTTTAGAAAAAACAATACGTTTCAACTCTCATCCAAGAGTCATTCTCAATCTGTGAAACAAGTCTGAGAACTGGGCTTATTGTTCTGTAGTTCCCTGCCTCACCTTGAGTACCTTAATTAGCATCCGAATGCCTCGCTCCAAGCCTCGGCGTCTCCAGGTTTTTGCAGACCATTATAAACAACTGGAAGGTGAATCTTAAACCTCCATTACGATTTAAGGAAGGATTCTCTTTTTTAAAAAGATGGCCTCCTTAACTCCTCTTTCAAACACACGTCCGGAATGCTCTCTCAGCCTGTGGATACCCGACTTGGGCTCTGAACAAAGTGAAGAGAACCAAAAAGCAGGACAAAAGGGACAAAAGGGACAACGAACCAAGAAGAAAGGGTGTCTCTATCCCTTATGTCTCGAGACTGTCAGAAAAAACTGCAACGAATTTTTAGACAACACGAAGTCCCTGTTTATTTCAAACCAGGAACACGTTAAGCATAAAACTGGTTCACCCTAAGGACAAGATGCCGACACAAAAACAGAGCAATGTAGTGTATTCTATTCCAATGCAGTGAAGAAAGTTGTAAAGAGCGCCATAGGGGAGACTAAACAGCCACTGCACAAGAGGCTTATTCAACACAGAAGACACTCAAGTTCAGGACCCAGAGCGCCTGCATCTTCATTCAAAGCCACAAAACTCTCCCACTCTATTGAAGACAGTGAGGTGGAGATTCTGAGCAGGAGAAGAGATGGTTTGAAAGAGGAGTTAAGGAGGCAATCTTTGTTAAAAAAGAGAATCCTTCATTAAATCATAATGGAGGTTTAAGATTCATCCTTCCAGTTGTTTATAATGGTCTGCTGAAACCCTGGAGACGCCCTGGGCATTCTGATGCTAAATAGGCACTCAAGGTGAGGCAGCCAAAAGTCAGGGAACAATAGGCCCATCCCAGTTTCAATGGGCCATTAGCAGGAGGTCCCGCCCTGTGGGCAGGGCTCTCACAGAGTAGGATATAAACAGGAGTTCTCAAACTTGTTTCACAGATTGAGAATGACTCTTGGATGAGAGTTGAAACGTTTTGTTTTTTCTAAAACAGAGTCCAGATGAAACAACTGAATCTTTTTTGACAATATTTACTATATCAGCAAAAATATATATTTTTTCCTATACAGTATATATTGTACTAAACAGCACTTGTGTTTGAATCTGGGAAGGTAGTAAATCAGTGGTTGACACAAAACTGTCCTTGCATCCAAAATCATGCACAGCAGCAATGTGAAGGGTTTGAGAGTTAGATTCAAATTGTTAACGTAGGTAGTACGTATTCAAATCTAAGTAACCCCTGCGTTAAGGGAGAGCAATGATCCAAATCCTAATAGGGTCATTTGTAATGTGATTACTTTTAGCTGCTGTACGTGACCAGATGAGCTCTGTACCTGCTGGTAAGTGTGGAAGAGAGCGCAGATGCAGCAGTATGGAGGCTTCATTCCCATGCGCAGATTGTACTCTCTCTCTTTCTTTGGGTTGGGTGGTCGGCTCTGCCAGAGGTGAGCCAAGGGTTTAGCCCAGCTTTCACCTTCCAGGCCACCCTCATTCACCGGGGTCATCTCCTCTGGGACTTCTGCAGCACAACAATAGCAGCATATACAATTATAGGAGGAAATAAAGATTGAAATCATACCAGGCGTTCACAAGCTGATGGTGTTAGATAAAGCTCTGTATTACCACCTGCAAGTCCCATCCCAAAGATGAACAAAGCAGTAACATTAGGTTTCATTCATTTTCTACAGCTTGTTCCCGTTAGGGGTCGCAGGTGACTGGAGCCCATCCCAGTGCCTTTGGGCCTTAGGCGGAGTACACCCTGGACAGTGGCCAACTCATATAGACACACAGACATTCACTCTCACAGTCATTCACTATTTACAGTTGCCAATTTACCTAACACGTGGGAGAACCCACGGTAACACGGGGAGGACATGCAGACTCGCCCAGGAATCGAACCCATGATTTCCTTCTTGGGAGGCGAGAACTCTAACCGCTCTGCCACCGTGCACCCCACATTAGGTTTCAGTTTGATCCTAAAGTTTAGGGGATGGAGCTCAGCTCTGACCAGTGCACGCTTCACCCACTTTGCCTTTGAATGTGGTGTGTGAGGGGTTGAGTGGCAGTTGTCAGTGGGCTCTGTGGCTTCAGTCAGCTGCAGGAGAAGCTGTAGCTACTGAAGCAGCTTCCAATCAGTTGTGGAAAAAATTAGCAATTACTTTAACTAACTGCAAAGCACTATATCTCAGGTCACCAATAGGCGCACTCATGTCCGGAGTTAACTGTGTAAACCCTTCATTCACGGACCGAGATTGGGGTAACGCACCAATGTAATCTAGAACTCCCCAAATTACTTTCTCAAATCAGTAAGGTGTTAGTTTTGGTTGGGTCTCATATCCTCACCACAATCCCAGAGCGTGTAGTGAGCGTGTGTACTGTGACACTAGTGACTGTGAGTCTGGTCCTCACGCCAAAGAGAAAGAAACGTTCACATTTTCATTCTAAGCACTATTTTGTATCTGAGGAGTAAATGTGGGGAGTTTGGTTCAAATGAACGACAGTTAAAACAAGTGCGTCTGTTTTTCACATGCTTATTGTAACGCATTGTATTGTGGTAATCTGTCAACATCAAAAAAGTATAAAGCTCAGGTTATAAAGGTTATAAAATAATGTAGATTATTGGTAACGCAAGAGTACTCCAACGCAGTACTTTTCTAACACAGTAGTGCAGTAACTTAAACACGTTAGTTTTCCAGGTTTTCCAAAAATAACACTACCCAATACTGTTCATGGAGAACAAGCAGTGCAGCCTCCCCAGGGCTGCTGCTTGGGTGCCCTGCTCAGTGGTGCCCCCATGCCCCCATGCCCCCAACCCACTTTGAACTTGTAAAAAATACGTAGGGGATTGATGTCTGTAATACAACCTTAAATTATTTATTTTATGAATATTGCATAAATCACAATCCTAAGTGGGATCTGGGGACCCTCAACCAAGACATTTCCAACAAAATCATTGAATTTTCTGTATTCTGGCACATTTTAGATGTAGATATTTAGATATATGTATCTGGGCCTGGTCGAGCTGTGTTACTGTGTGTCACTTTAAGAAAAGTCATGTGACCGACACATCTACTGTGTCATGAAGCTGCAGCGCGACATTCAAGTCTGTCACAATGTGGCTTTGTTTTGTGGTTCATTGGTGATGAATATTTGGGGGGTTCCTCTTTCACAAGAATGACCTCAACAAGCCCCATTTTACCATCATTTTGATTTATCATTATTTATTCTGTCCGTATGTTGTATTGCACATAACCATAGTCAAAGACACTTTTTGTAGTAATACAATAGTGTTTTAAAAATACATTTTTACTCTACTTGCACAGTGATGTGTGTTCATAATAGGGAGAGTCATCTTGTTTTTTATTGCATGTTTATTATACTGTGCCTAATCTGTTTCTGTACCCTTTGTTGCAACACTGGAATGTCTCCACTCTGGGACAAATAAAGGTGAGCTTATTTCATCTTATGTTCCTATTCAGATGCTGTTCTTGAATTGTACATTGCGACATTCAAATTTCTATGGGACAAATAAAGGTTCCCTTATCTTATGCAGTGGGTCAAGTCTTAACATAACTCTCTTAATATAACTTAATATAACTCATTTTCTCTGGCAACAGTCACCCAATAAATGAGATATTAA
The DNA here is from genome assembly GCA_015082035.1 of Chaenogobius annularis. Classification (NCBI taxonomy): domain Eukaryota; kingdom Metazoa; phylum Chordata; class Actinopteri; order Gobiiformes; family Gobiidae; genus Chaenogobius; species Chaenogobius annularis. The sequence continues at coordinate 244,752 of BJKM01000847.1, forward strand.
CATTGCATAAGACATTATGAAATCAAAAGGCAGATTATTCAGACCTCCGTCGCTCACGCCTTCTTTAATGAGAGGATGATGTCCTGGCAGCCTGTCCAGATCACTGTCAGGTTTATTATCATCAACATCTATCTCTTCAACCTGTGAAAAAGAAAGACTACATAAAAACGTATTCATATTAATCATCTTAATTATCATATTAATACCCTAATAATAATACATCAAAACAACTTTTATACCATATGGAAATCTTAAAATAACCATGTAGTGAAAGCAGTTTCTGTTTAACTGTAGTGTATTTGCAGTGTGAGGTTCTGCAGCCGTGTTGTAGCATCCAACTGCAGTCACGCTGCTTTCAGCTGTATACATGATTCTTTTTCTGTTTTGGCCCATAGGCTTTCTCAGACAGGACAAGAAACACTATCAGAAGTCAGGCGTGTAACAGTGTGTTACTAAGGAAAAAATATGATTTTTTTTGTCGCTATATTCTGGAGTATAGTGAACTGGCAAATCTTTAAATACTCCATTGGACTCCTCCACATGGATCGTTAATTGGGTGGGTCCTGCACCTACACTGGGACAAGAGCAGTCAGTCACTCTCACCAAATCAAGTGACTACTCTGTTACTTCTGCAGGTAAAACGTAGTAACTATGACCACCTGCATTTAGAAAGTTTACACTGACCGTATTGCCTGGCTGTCCACCATCATCCTGCACAGCTGCAGCATCCGTGGCATCACCCTCCCGTTTCTCCATGGGGGGGCCCTCTTCCTCGCTGTAGTCTCCTTTGGCATAGCTGTGGACATGCAGCACATCAGCAGGGCTCAGCGTCCTCTGAAATCCTTTGATGTGAGGACTGGTCACTGCCGGCAGCTCCTCTGGGCCCTCCACTCCCTCAGAGAAGGTGAACATGAGCTTGCTGTCACCAGGCTCTCTGACACACCGGTCTGGAACCTCAACTCGACTTTTTTCTTTCTTTAATGGACAGCGTTTATTGGAAGATTTCTTTGGACACGGAGACTTTGATAGTGGTTTGGGATCCTTTTCCTGCTTTGGTTCACTCTTCTCTTCAGTTGTTTCTGAAAAGTAGCCCATTCATCTCAAGTTAGTGACTCAACAAATATACAAACATGCACAGCCTATAATTTAGAGATATATAGAGTTAGATAGAGAGCGACACACACACACACACACACACACACACACACACACACACACACACACACACACACACACCACACACACACACACACACACACACACACACACACACACACACACACACACACACACACCACACACACACCACACACACACCACACACACACACACACACACACACACACACACACACACACACACACGCACACACACACGATCATTTTCAAGATTTTCCTTGTTCAGAACAGCAATTTCAATTAAATATATCATATAGCAGACAAACACAGTGATATCTAAGAAGTGAAATTAAGTTTATAGGATTTACAGAAAGTGTGCAATAATTATTTAAACGAAAGTAGGCAGGTGCATAGATTTGGGCACCCCAACAGAAAAATGACATTCATATTTAGTAGATCCTAAAATGTAACTTCTGGCGCTGGTGAGAGCCGGCTGCTCGTTGCAACGCTCTCCCTCTTTTCCAACTCTTCCTTTGCTCCATTTAGTGTCATTTTGTAAATACTCGCTGGAATTTTTAAAAATATCTTTGTAAGGCCAGGGCTCACAGACACGCGTTGGCTCCGCTTTGATTCAACTTTATTTTGTTGGATTATTGCGTGGTTTTGTCTACCCAAAGGATCAGCTGTTGGAGCTCTGGAGCGCGGTGGTTTTCCCCCGGGACCGACACAAGATTCCGCGGAGGTGCTTCGTAAGACATGCAGAGGCCGGCGCGCGGGACGTAAACTCCAGGAAAAGAAAAGATGCTTCAGACCTGTTCTCCCCACCATCGTTACAGGAAACATGAGATCTCTCCAGAACAAGACATCTGATCTGGTGGGACTCACGCGGTCCCAGCGGGAGCACAGGGACAGCAGCGCATGCTTTTTACAGAGACGTGGCTCCATCCTCTGGGTAACTCTGAGCACAACCTTGTACATCTGCGGCCTGTGTATGAACCCATTGTGCTCAGGCAACCTGTGGTGCCCCGTGTGGTGAAGAGGTGGACTGCTGAGAGCGAGGAGGCTCTGAGGGACTGCTTTAGCACCACTGTCTGGTCTGAACTTTATGACCCACATGGGGAGGACATCAACATCATTACAGAGTGCATCACGGACTACATGAACTTCTGTTTTGAAAACATTGTACCCTCCCGGACGGTGCTGTGTTTTCCAAACAACGAGCCGTGGATTGAAAGTCAAGTCAAGGAACAAGGAGGAGCTGAGGGCCGTACAGAAGAAGCTGAGGAGGAAGATCAAGCAGACCATTCAGGGAGTGTGGAGGAGCCTGAAAACCATCTCCAGCTTCAAAGTCCCCCCAGTCCAGACAGAGGGGGACTTACAGAGGGTGAATTAACTAAACTCTCACTTCCTGAGAGTTGATCCATCACCCACCCCTCCCCCTGCACAGCTGCATGCTCTCACCACAGCTGGACAATGGCCCACACCCGTTCCTCTTCACACCTCTGCTTCGGCCTTTCAGCTCACCACTCCACCTGGACTCGCCCATCCCCCACAGTCCCCCGGTCAACCACTTGCTGTCACAGCAGCATAGGTAAGGAGAGAGATGAAGAGGATTAAAACAAGGAAGGCAGCAGGACCAGACGGCATCAGCTCCAGGTTCCTGAAGTCCTGCGCAGATGAGCTGTGTGGAGTTATGGAGCATGTCTTCAACATGAGCCTGAAGCTGAGGGTGGTACTGGAACTGGTGGTCTGGAAGACCTCGTGTGTGTGGTACCAGTGCCCAAGACACCTCGCTAAAGACCTCAACAGCTTCAGGCCAGTGGCTCTCACGTCCCATCTGATGAACACACTGGAGTGGCTGGTCCTGGACAACCTCCTTCTACGACTCTGTGGTGGCATCAGCCCTCCTGTACGGTGTGGTCTGCTGGAGCAGCAGCATCAAAGAGGGAGAGGAAGAAGCTGGACAAAGTCATCAAGAAGTTCAGCTCCGTCCTGGGCTGTGCTCTGGACTCGGTGCAGGAGGTGAGTGACAGAAGGGTCCTTGCTAAACTCACGTCTATGCTGGGCCATGAGTGTCGCCCCCTGCAGGACACTCTGTCTGCTCTGGAGAGCAGCTTCAGTGACAGACTGATCCACCCTCGCTATTTGAAGGAGAGGTTTCACAGCTCTTTCCTTCTGCTGATGTCAGACTTTACAACAAACACTGTTTGTCCTGAAGGCGTCATTCAGATTTCATAATCTTGTGCTCTGTTCCCTTTGTTGCAACACAGGAATTTCCCCATTGTGGGACAAATAAAGGTGATCTTATCTTATCCTCCTTTAGCAGAAATAACAGCCTCAGAGGCGTGCGGCTGGGGAATAATGTCTCAGACACTCTGACTATCAGCAAAGGAGCTCCACAGGGCTGTGTACTTTCTCCTCTGCTCTTCTCTCTGTACACAAACTGCTGCATCTCCAACCACGACTCCGTAAAACCGATCAAGTTTGCGGGCGACACCACCCTCATCGGGCTCATCTCGGACGGGGATGAGTGTCTACAGGAGGGAGGTGGACCGGCTGGTGTCCTGGTGCAGCGGTAACAACCTGGAGTTCAACGTCCAGAAGACAGTGGAGATGATCGTGGACTTCAGGAAAGTTACAGCCCCAGACCCCCCTCGCCATGACAGACTCCCCCATCACCACCGTGGACTCCTTCCGCTTCCTCTGCACCACCATCACCCAGGACCTCAAGTGGGAGCCCTCCATCAGCTCCCTCATCAAGAAGGTCCAGCAGAGGATGTACTTCCTGCGGCAGCTGAGGAAAGCCAAGCTTCGCCAGTTGCAGAGTGAATAGATTGTATACAGATACAGCGGCCATCATTGAGTCTCATCCTCACCTCCTCGCCATCACCGTGTCGCTCCTTCTGCTGGAGCCACAGCCAGGGACAAACAGTGACTATAGCCCATTGTGCGTTCTGCTGAGAAGGTGATCGGCTGCAGACTTCCATCTCTGTAGGACCTGTACGTCTCCAGGGCTCTGGGACGAGCAGGTTGGATCACAGCTAACCCTCTCCCCCTGAACATGATCTATTTGAACCAATTCCCTCAGGCAAGAGGCTACGGTCATCCGGACCAGAACCTCCCTCCACAAGAACAGTTCTTTCCCTCTGCGTTGGACTCATGAACACTTGTAAACACCTGCCACTTTAACTGCAACTATTCATCACTCACTGCACTGTCACTTTCTGCACTACTAACTGTAAATTTAACTGTAAATCTTGTGTACATAGTAATGCCTATTTTTTATTTCATACTATATAGTATTTTGAATTGTTTCTTAATGCATCCCTTTGATCAATAATAAAAACAACTTATATTCAATCCAGTGTTTTATGTTGCACCTTAATGCCGAGACAAGAAGAGAAGTACACAGCCTGTGGAGCTCCTGTGCTGATCTTCCCAGTGTCTGAGACATTCTTCCCCAGCCGCACGCACTGCCTCCGATCCGTCTGGAAGTCAGTGCTCCCCTGCAGGTGGAGTCAGGCACGTTGAGCTGGGAGAGCTTGTCCTGGAGACGAGCAGGGAGGATGATGTTGAAAGCAGAGCTTGAAGTCACAACCACGATTCTGGCGTAGTTCCCGGGGAGTCCAGATGCTGCAGGATGAAGTGGAGTGGCAGGTTGATAGTGTCGTCTACAGACCTGTTGGCTCTGTAGGCGAACTACAGGGGGTCCAGCAGGGAGGTGAAGGACTTGAGGTGGGGCAAGACCAGGCGCTCAAATGACTTCATGACTGCAGACATCAGCGCACTGGCCTGTAATTAAGTCCAGTGATCCGGGCTTCTTGGTGACGGACAACGATGGACGACTTGATGCAGGCTGGACGTGGCATGACTTGTTTAAAAATGTCTGAAGATGGGGGTCAGCTCTCCTGCGCAGTGGCTTAAAGTGGCAGGAGAAACACAGTCTGGTCCGGCAGCTTTTTCGGGGGTTGGATTTCCGAAATAGCCTGTGAACATCCTGTTCCTGAACTGAGAGAGTGGTGGGGGAGGTAGGGGGGAGCAGGGTTGGGTTGGCAGAGTGTTGCCACCAGTGGAGGGAGGAGTGGTCACATCAAACCTGGAGTAGAAGGTGTCGCTCAAGTTGCTCAGCCAGTTTTCCATTGTCTGCAGTCAGGGGGGGCACGGGCTTATGATTGCTGAGAAGCCGGAGCTCCGCCACACAGAGGCGGGGTGGCTGTCAGAGAACTGCTGTGCTTCAGACGCGTATTGTATCTGTGATCTAGCTCGAGAAACCTCTTTGCTAAATCCATACTTTGAATCTTTGTAGCACTCTCTGTCACCAGCCCTATCATTTCCATAAACAGTTTTCCCGTGCTGTCATTTATGTGTCTCCTCCAAACAAATGCAGGACCAGCTGGTGGTTTGGGAAAAATAGACTGGTCAAAGAAGACACAGAAATGATCAGACAGAGCAACATCGACCACATTGACGTTTGAAATATTAACCCACTTTGTAATTAGAAGATCTAGAGTGTGCCCTCTGCTGTGGGTGGGGCCACTCACTTGCTGAGTAAGACCGAAAGTTTCAAGGACAGCATGAAGCTTTCTTAGCGTATTCTGTCACAGATATTATCAACATGAAACATTGAAATCACCTGTTATGACCAAACCATCAAAGTCTGTGCATACGACTGAAGAGCATCTCAGTAAAATCTGGAGATTTAGCTCAATTTTAAAGGCTACGTACTCAAATGTTGAAAACACCACAAAGGATAACCAGTGGGTATTTCATCTCTAAAAACTACACAGACGGGAACTTCTGGTTTGTCGTTAAGAGTGGACGCACGCCAACTCTGTTGATGTCAAGACTTCTCTTTTTTTTTACCCACAAAATCCCAAGAAACGAGGAGCAAAACAAACAAAGTTGATGGTCTGCAGCGCTGTTGGAAAACAGCCCGCCTCACAAGCTAACATGGCTAACATGGCTAATATGGCTAACATCGCTAGCAGGACCGACGCAACTGCCGACAGCCAGATCCGCACAGGTAAACAAACCTTCTTCCCCGACGTGGGATGTCCAAGCTCGCACTTGTCGGAAGGAGGAGGGAGGATCACCTCAAACCAATTGGCCATTATGATACGTGAAATTAAAAGTGGAATGCAGATTTATATGGTATCGGTAGTTGCAAATGTGAGAGAGATGGTTAGCGCAGCCTATCTCTGCGGGCAGAGGTGGTGGGGCACTGCGGTAGGAGGTCAAGAACATGAAGAGTAGGATCCTGGATTTAAATCCAGATTTCGCAGGAACAATATCAGATTTGTGGGGCTTCCGGAAAGAGGAGGGGAAAATACTGAAAAAGTTCTTGAGAAGGTCCTTCTTCAGCTAATTTCAGGCTCAGGAGTTGCTGTCCACCTCATCACAATCGAAAGAGCTCATCACCTGGGACAAAAAAGACAAGCAGCTGACAAACCACGAGGCCTGATTATGAGGTTTCTTGACTACCGTGTGAAAGAGCATGTCATGAAAGGTGCAAAAGCTAGAGGAGGAAAAGCTGTTCAACTCCTTGATATGTGGCCAGAGCATTAGGAAGGAGTGACGTTATCTCAGAGATTGTGGCGCTGGGGAAGCCACATGTTTGCATTCTTCCATGCCTCACACAACCAGGAGTGGATTTAGTATGACCTTCACATATGACACACATTCTCTCTCTGTCCACGTCATGTCTCCCATATTCATTTCATTTACTTCAGTCTCTGAAAGAAGATCTGTTTGTAAGTTGTATTTTATGAGACTTTAAATTATCTTTGTAAAGTTTAGGCCAGGGCTATTCCAGTAAATTTTTCCAAGGGCCAGATTTTTTAAGAGGGTCAAGTCTTCTGGGCCGGAGTTCCACTAGAGCAACTAAACTTGGGTGGCACAAAATATCCCCAACATCGTTTCAATAAATTGAGTTAATACATTAAAATAACTGCTGATAGATTAGACAAATAAAAATGCTTTTCCAACAGTACTGAACCAGAATTAAACTAGGACTAGAAGTCTGAACTAATCCAGTATCAAAACAGGTCGAAAGCGCATTTAAACAAGGACCAAATCAGGTCTAAACTAGTGCTAACCCTGAATTAAACCAGTAAACAAGACGTATTAATATTATTATTTTTAATATTTGGAAGATGGGTCATGGGTTTAGGCTTTGCACCGCCTTTGTTCAGCGTTCATAAGAGTTTGTTTCCCTTCTTCTCCCGGACATGTCGTAGGGTCGTCAGATAATTCAAGAATTATGGAAGACAAAAACTGATTAAAAGCAAAATAAATAAGGAAGCAGCTTTAGCAAGATGGAGCAAGAAAGTGTCTGGAAATCCTATTTCATAGCAACCAGAGCAAATCAGGAGTGAGGTTGTAAAAGGGCGGGTGCTTAGCAACAAGCCACACTACACTTGCTAGCGGGAGCAGACCTTGGGGGAATAAGGCACCTGATTTGTCAGTTATTATTGCTCATATGTTGATTTACACAGACAATAGTGAAATAAAAACAAACATATTAAAGCCACTGCTGAGCAGCAGTTAAAAAAGAGGCAAAGATGGGAGCCACACCTGAAGGAACCTGAACTGGCACCCAGGATCCCTTCCTATTTGGAACATGGCGTCTACTTATACATACACACAAATCAGTGCAAGATTAGACTGGTATAATTCTACTCTTTGAGACATTTAAAAGGTCCTTTTGATATAGTGAGCTTTAATATGTTTATAGAAAGTGTTTTGTGCTAACACAAAACATAAATCCACAGTAATTGTGCAGTACTTGAAATATATCAAACCTTTCTCTTTTTTAGGAGACGCTTTTCGAGACAGCTTTGACTTGTGTGACTTTCTGGTGTCCTCTGTGTTCATGCCAGGTGTGATATTTTCAACTGCTTCCAGCTGATGTGGTTTTGCATTTCTGGGCATAACAAAAAAGGTCATGTATTCTTATATATTTAAGTCATTTTCTGAAGCTTGTATTCCAAACTTACTTCTTGTCAGCTAGGACTAAAGGCGTGGACTCTGCTGGTTCAATGGAACTTCTTTTCTTCTTGATTTCCTTGAGTAGCAGTGCAGACTCTGGTGTGGGTTTAGAGTGGTCAATGGGAACAGTGTCTTTCCCAGCTTCCCATATCTTATAACGCTCTGGCTGATAGTTGCGAACGAACACATCCATGGAGATCTTCACCATATCCTGGCGACAAGCACACTAGAGAAAAGTACATAAAGAAGCACATACATATGCATATGCATATACATTTCCATATGCAATACATAACAAGGGCGCGTGGTGACTTTTATGGATGGGCAAGCAGACCTGGGGTGTTCATCAATATTTACTGGATAATAGAGCGTTTGAAAAAAAAAAAAAGAGCAAGCAGACCTGGGGTGTTCATCAATATTTACTGGATAATAGAGCGTTTGAAAAAAAAAAAAAGAGAAAAAAAAAAGGAGGAGGGTGGCCTTTATCTAGCATGAAGGGAGAACGCCTATCCTACTGAGCTAAACTCTCACATCTTATTTTTGTGCTAAATGGATTAATTAAGATCACTCCACCGAACAATACATGACACGTTCCTGTGTTTCTGACGTCTGCTCATTAGAAACATGAACAGAGCCTGAGCTGCAAACACAGACTTGTCTCTAAAGAGAGTTTTTAGATCAGTTTGTTGAAACTTGGCGCTGCTGTTGCTTCACTTCTCCTCTGCACATGCTCAGTCACAGGTTTATTCAGCATGGTTTGAGTTTGTCCTCAGAGCACATGTGCAGAGCTCTAACACAAGCTGCTGTGCGCTCTGGTTCTAAAAGCTCATGTTAAAGAGGTCGGAGCATGAACGGGCCTCTGAACACAGCCACAGACTGAGCAGCTGCAGGAGAAGAAGAACCAAGCTTCCTGCAGTACTGATCAGCGGCCTGTAGGGGTTACTAAAAGACTAAAAGCTTCAACAGCAGATGAGGGGAAAACAGGCTTATTTGGATTTATTTTAGAATAATTTAATTATAGCTATGACACAGTCATTTTCGATTTGTTTGGTCAATCATTGATGGCCTTGATAGCACTGACTGCACGCCATTGAGTAACCGTTATTCAAACGGTTCAAAGTTAAAATTAATTGAAGATTGTATTTGCATTTTCAAGAGAGACATGGCCAAGAGGCAGTTGCACACAAGGATGTGACATTTTCAAATTGCATTACATTTTACAAATGTAAATATAATTCAGTCAAAACAGTCACATCTACAAAAGGTTATTCTCTCAAAGTAAATCAACATAGATTTAAAAGAGTTGCAGCTGTCTCAGAAAATGAGTACAGCAGCTCTGGACCTGTGGAGGAGCGCAATGTTTCACTTTCAAGTCAACTAACAGTTGTCCTGTGGGCAGATTTCTTGTCCACCTGAGCTGTGGATCTCTGCAGCTCCTCCAGAGTTCCCATGGGCTTCTTGGTTGCATCTCTGATCAGAGCTCTCCTTCTTCAGTTTTGGTGGACGGCCATGCAGGTTTGTAGTTGACCAGGCCAGACTCTTTCCATTTCCGGATGATGGGTTGAACAGTGCTCTGTGAGATGGTCAAAGCCAGTTGTTTTTATATTCTAACCCTGCTTTAAATGTCTCCACATCTTTCTCCCTGACCTGTCTGGTGTGTTCCTTGGACTTCATGAGGCTTTTTTCTCCCCAACATTCTCGTCACAATCTTCTGTGGCCTTCACAAAACGGCTGCATTTACACTGAGATTAGATTACTCACAGGTGGGCTCTATTTAATCATCAGGTCCACATTGAAGCTTTCAACAATCATCAGGAAACTTCTGACAGCAGCTGTCACTCAGGGAAAAGAGGCTTAGTACTTTAGCATAGTGCGCTTTTCAGTGTTTATTTGTAAAAAAGAAAATATTTCTTCTACCCTTAACCTCCTTTTGTCCAGGTTAAGGGTAAATATTTCTGTAATTACAGGGACAGGTCACATGACACAAAAATGTGCATAAAGTTGCTCTCAGTCGGCACAAATGAAAGGTAAATATTATTTCTCAATAACAAAAGCCGTGATTGCTGACATTTGAGAAGATTTTAAGCCATAAAATGGGGCGGGGCGGGCTGCACATCACTAGTATCCAGTGTTTTCTCCTCTTTACCATTATTTGTACATTAAATGTCTGTACATGTTCTCCCAGTGGTAGTCTTACCTGCGATGCCTGTTTGCCGTAATCGATCCATCTCAGGGTGGCAAAGTTGGTAGACTCGGCACAGTTGAAGCCATGGTTAAAACCAGCATGATATGCAAATGGGAAGGTCAAAATGAACTGGCCCTCTTGTTGAGTCACCTGAAACATCCAATATAAAAATAGGGGTTGTAATGTCTAATATGAATGAATGAATATTATGATGATGATGATAATAATAATAATAACAACCTTTACAGGCCTTTAGAAGCACTACCCTACCGTAGAAGCACTACCCTACTGTAGAAGCACTACCCTACTGTAGAAGCACTACCCTACTGTAGAAGCACTACCCTACTGTAGAAGCACTACACTACTGTAGAAGCACTACCCTACTGTAGAAGCACTACCCTACTGTAGAAGCACTACCCTACTGTAGAAGCACTACACTACTGTAGAAGCACTACACTACTGTAGAAGCACTACCCTACTGTAGAAGCACTACCCTACTGTAGAAGCACTACACTACTGTAGAAGCACTACCCTACTGTAGAAGCACTACCCTACTGTAGAAGCACTACACTACTGAAGAAGCACTACCCTGTAGTCGTCATTCATACACTCCACACACTGTGGAGGCAAACTACTTCTGTAGCCACAGCTACCCTGCGGCAGACTGACAGAAGCGAGGCTGCCAATCAGCGCCATCAGCTCCTCCCACCACCACCACCCATTAACGGACTGAACATATTCATACCAGGCAAGCTGGGTGAAGTGTCTAGCCTAAAGAACTTGGTCAGAGCAGGAATTTGAACAATTGACAAAAAAATTGTCTTATGCATAATGTTCTGTTTGAAAAGTTACACCAAATGATAAATACAAGTTTTGGAGCTTGGGAAAATTAGACCCATAACTGAGCTAAATGAGCACATTCAAAGTAAGAAAGTTAAGGCTTAGCTCCACTTTCCTGCTCCAGCGCAACCTGGGCATCTCGACCTTTGCTGCGATGCTATGTTCCTAAAAAAAATGTATGAAATGACTCGGTTCATTTTAGGGTCCACTCACTTTTTGTGTTACTTCTCAAACACAAAATCTTTAAGCACATTTTAGCTCATTGGGATTGGGATAATCTAAACAGGAAAGTATCAGTGATATTCATTCTTTGTCAATACCCAAACCAATCATTTCAAGTTTAACTACAAGATATTCAGAGCTGCGGTATAGTAAGAGAAGTTTTTAAAAGACGTTGCAATATGCATATTCTGTGGTATCATAGGCAGCACAAAGACTTTATGTGAGGCCACTTAAACCTTTTCAAATGGAATTCCATATTTCTTCAGAATTGATGGTGAAATCAAAGTCATCTTATGTCGAAGAAAGGCTTCACAACTTTGAGCACTCCCCGGGAAAAAATCTGGAAACGAGACATTTATAATATCATATCTGCAAAGGTTTATCCATTAGAAGCTTGGTTTCTCTGCCTCACCCTTTGCCAGGGCCTCGAGCCTCTTGCCATGGTCTGGTGGGACTACATACCTACACAACAGTCACATTAAACATCTGTCTCCTGTACATGCACTTTTACAAAAACACTATCATAAAGATTCCTAAGAAAAAAATGCATACCACCAATATCACACAAATATACAATAGGGTGATCAATATTGGCATTAATAGGTTTGAATATTGCAGTACTGTAGTATTAAGTACATGAAAACAATTCATTCATAATTCTCACTTCCCATACATTTTGAGGGTGAAAAAAAGGGGGACACATTTCAGGACGTTAGTTACCGTACCATGACTGGGCCTCTCCAAAATGAAGATAGCTGATGCTGTACAAGTCCATGTCCTCCGTGTGCCAGGCAAACGCACTCTTCCACATCCCGAAACACAAGGATGCTTTGTTGATCCCTTTAGCCTTCACTCCGCTCTCGTTCTCCACACAGTCTAAAATGGTGCTGAGGCCGCCAATGTTCCATTCAGACACATCCTGCAAAGGTCACACCAGGCTTAGGCACGTGTGAATACAGACGCTACTGACCCAGATAGCCTGTTTCAAGGCCGAGGCCAAAATCAACCAGAGCTATGATATGTGGAAGGGTCCAGGGGTCTCGCTGCGCACATACAGGGATGGTGGGGCTGCGCGCGCATGTGCCGCATTGAAATTTAATTGAAATGAAACTTTGTCCAGACCTGACTCACGGTTCAAAAGACAACATGTGTATCACTGCACAGACAGAGTCTACAGTTGATATTTTGTCCGCTTTCTCAGTGAGTTTCAGAAGGAGCACACCGCGGCGCGAGCCGACAACACGTCTCAAGCCCCTCCTCCCAGTGTTACCATGGAGCTTGTCTTATTATAAGAACTAATATTATATTATTGTTATTATAGTCTAGTTATTTTATTTTCACAATAGTCATCTGTATGAATGGGTCTAGTCAAGTTGATGAACAGATTTTCTCTTCCGGCTTTTATATTGCACGTCTATACATAATACAGTATTATTAGGCACTATATAGGCCTATAGGCCTATATAGTGTTAAGAGTATGTTTAGGGTGCATGTACCTTTGGAAATAATGACGGTACATTAAACCATCCTGGAGGATAATGCAACCCCATTTGAGGCATATTTACCATCCCTTTAAAAGAGGGGCAGAGCACTGGGGTCGACTAAAGGTAGAGGCACGGTGTGGACACGTGCGAGAGCTCACCAGGCTTTAGCTCCTCCTGCTCCGCAGGTGAATAAAGCTGTAGCTGCTCCAGAGTGCAGTTGTTAGGTTTTCATTTTATTTTACATTCATCATCGTTAACTAAAATGTACCACCTGATTACCACTTGATTAAAGTCTAATTTTTTTACAGTCCCATCACTTTTTCACTTAAAGTACATACATTTATGATGATGGACGTTACTCAAGTAAAGGAATTTCAGTACTTTGACTTTTACCAGTCATTTTTAAACAATTGTACTTTTCCTTCAGAAGTGACTTTTAGTACTTTTGCCACCTCTGATTAAAGTCAAGGTCGGTGCATTGACAAACCGACTAAAAGCTCTCAAAAGCCATTCAAATAGACACTCCTGATCAAACACGGTTATCCTCCCTTCCAGTGTCCGTGTCCCCCGTCACCTCCCCCGTCACAGATCTCGACTCAAACTCGACTCAAACTCGACTCAAACTCGACTCAAACTCGACTCAAACTCGACTCAAACTCGACTCAAACTCGACTCAAACTCGACTCAAACTCGACTCAAACTCGACTCAAACTTTTTCTTTGTATAAATAATATCCGCCGCCTCTCCGAAGTCCCCCTTTTCCACGTCAAAAACACACCAACCCCTCTCAAAATCAGACGCAAAAAATGGCTCCATGCCTTCATCTCCTCCAGACTGGGCTACTTCAATGCACTCCTTGTCGGGATCTCTGGCAGGAGCCTGCAGAAGCTCCAGCACATTTAGAGCTGTGCTGTCAGGGTTCTGACGAGGCGCATATATGATCACATATCATTACATATACTGTTAAACTCCTCCTCACCTACATGGAACAGCCCCTGCCTAACGCACATGCCCCGCTCTGCATCTTCACACTCCCTCCATCACCCCAGGACCAAGCTCTCCACTGTGGGTGAGCAGGCCTTTCCGGGGGCTGCCCCAGGCCTGTGGACGCCCACCCCGAGTCGCTCTGGCCACCACAAAGTGCTGACGTCTTTAGAAAAAGGCCAAAACACGTTTGTTTGAATAGGATTATAAGGACTTCACTTTTACTGCTTTGAACTTTTTTATATTGTACATGCTAGCACATTTAAACTATACATGTTATATTCTTTTAACTTGTTTGTAGCGCTTTGAGATTTAATTGAAATGATAATGTAATGTAATGATGATAATCATAATTATGATTATTATGATACTTATGATTATTAATGTATTCATAATAATATCATATTATATATATATATATATATATATATATATTATATATATCCATATATATATATCCATAAACTAAACTAAAAAACAGATCTCTTTAAACTTACTTTATCATACAGGGACCCGCTAACCTCTGCTCCATAAAGAGGAGGGTTAAAGGTGAGGTTCTTCCAAAACTTCCTCTCCAGTTCATCACAGTCTGCATACTGGGGATGGTAAAACCTGCACCACACACACACAAACGTTGCTGCAAACCATCTTTGTGACTTGTGAGTAGGAAAATGCAGTGTAACACACTTCTCTAAATTGGAGGTCTTGCGGAATTCATGAACAGTCATTGGCTTCTTCTGGATGTTGTACTGTGTGAACAACCCGGATTGGCCAGTCACCACTTGCTGGATGGGAGCAGGAATGACCAGATCATCGATATCATCATATGTCTGCCTTGGCTTCCAGCCCTTAGGTGGAATGACCTGAGGAAAAGAATACAGAGAATCCAAATTACAGATGTCCTTATCAAGACAAGTTATCGAAACCCTTCACGTTCCATTGATTTATTTTTTCTACATTTTTTAAATATGAAAAAAACAAAGAAAACGAAACACAATCAAAGAGCAAGACCAAAAATAAAAACAAAAATAATAATATCAAATAATAACTGGCATTTTACACCTTGCCTGGGACTACAGTTTTACAGAAATGCTGATTAATGTGCACTGTCCCAGTTCAAATAAACTAATAATAATAATAATAACAGTAACACAAACGGCACAGTATGACAACTTACGGCACAACATGTCCACCATACACGTTCCATTTTGTCCAAAGTCTATTAAATTTGTTCATTTTTAAATTAAGTCTGAGGGCCGCATTTTGCCCCTGGAGGAAGCATTACTGTGTGCGCAACAGCGCTCAAATCTCGCAGTCGGCACAATTGATGACAGCGCAGGGCGTGGAATTCTAAACAAGAGGTGCGATTATGCTAATATATGAGGTGGAGTGAAGCAACTTGAGGGCGTGGTCTGGTGCATTCTGTGAATGGCTAGAATCGCAACTAAGAAACTTCAGAACTAGTGCACTGGAGTTGTTACTGTCACATTGAAATATTCATAATAAAACAACCTTCATGGGCATTAATAACACAATTATAAGTTATAGAATAAATGAATGCAGTCAAATTTTACTTGTTTATTTTTTCCCCACTCTGTAAACGGCACAGCGCCGCTACACTCTTAAAACACATTCATACTGCTCTGATTGGCTAAACCATTGGTTGTCAAACTTAGACATAAAAAATAAAAAAAAAAAAAAAAAAAAGACATAAAACACCTATTCCAAAAATTGTAACTCCTTTTCTATTTTTTTTTTTTTCTTTTTTTTTTTTTTTTTTTTTTTTCGTTTTTTGCTTTTTTATTTTTTTTTTTTCTTCTTTTTTTTTTTTTTTTTTTTTTTTTCTTTTATCTTTCTTTTTTTTTTTTTTTTATTTTTTTTCTTTTTTTTTTTTTTTTTTTTTTTTCGTTTTTTTTTTTTTTTTTTTTTTTGTTTTTTTTTTTTTTTTTCATTTTTTTTAATATCCTCCTCTCTTTTTTTTTTTTTTTTTTTTTTTTTTTTTTTTTTTTTTTTTTTTTTTTTTTTATATTTTCGTTCTTTATTTTTTACTGCTGAAAGTCTTTTAGTGATGAGACGAGCCACAGTTCGCTCTTTTTCCCTCTCTCACAAGCATGCCGAGGCGAGGTTGAGGGGAGGTTTTTGCATTAGTTATAGATTTATGATGTTTATGAGTTTTAGATATTTTCCTCAAGCATAAATGACCAATATCAACCTGTGCTTATATTGGTGAAGAGAGCGGTGCAGATGAGGGGAAACTCCCCTCTAGCTCGGTTTCTCTGAATATGTGACTGACTATAATAAAACACAAAGCAAACACCTGTTACAGCACAGCCTGGCTAGACTGGACCTGCAGACTCATGTGTTCAGCTGAGCGAGGAACGTCTATTTGGAAAATGTTGATAAATCCCCACCGTCACATCACATTTACCCGAAATCCTTGTCCCGTCTGCATGAAACTGGCACAGACTGACAGCCCAACACGAGAACCTCACATACAATGAGATAGATGAGACACAGACTGAACTGACCACAGTGTGTGCTCTGTTCTCACGCCCTCTGGACCACGCAGCATCCCAGCGAGCACTCAGGTCTGGTTAAATTGGCACAAGCTCATCTCTAGAACATACGGGCCAAACACCACGGAAACGGCGACTGAGCTCGCTGCAGGGCAAGAGCCACACGGTTATGTACAAGAAGTCCGCTCACGCATCTCTGCCTGTAAACTCTCCACGCTGACTCTCCACGCTGGGTGACTACCATCATCGGCGGCTCAGAGGCCTGGCACCAGGACTAATGTGGGTCCTCACAGCAGTCTGGGGGTGTGAGCTTCGGGATCATCCACTCCCGTGACTGCTGCGGCCTGCTCCAGCCTCCAGCAGCCAAGTCCAGCCTCTTTACGCCAGCACTAAGGTTACCAAGGGAGCGAAATAGCGACCTGGCCCCGCCCCTGAAAAAGGCTCCCGTTAACGCTACCTCAGAAGGCCAAATATGGCCCTGAATGTCATTTTCCCCCATTTGTCTGATGTCTGTTACCATCTCAGCCCAGTTCCTTGATATTTGGTGACGTTTGTGTCAGCCAATTTTTTCTGATGGCCTATTTTCCTGCCGCCAACAGTACATTCCAAAAGGTATACGTTTACTGTGTCCATGGCAGGAGTTTTGAGGCCAAAGTAAATAGTTCTGTCATCTGCCAGTAATGTCTGTACAAGAACCCCCGGAACAAAGCTTCATATTCTGGATATGAAGCTTTAAATTGGATTTGAAGTGGTTTTCCTTGCCACACAAATCTTGAGATTGCTTTATTCCACTCATCAAACAGCCGGCTAGGGATGGAAATTGGAAGAGTCTGGAACAGATAGAGAAATCTGGGCAAAACATATTAATAGTTTCAGTCCTTTCACTTTGACTTAAGTCTGGGACAAGAGTACATTTTTCAAGATCAATCTGTACAGTGGAGAAAGAGGGGTTTAGTTTTGCTCTCAGATAGTTGACAATCTTTATGGAGGATTAGGATCTAAATATTTCAGGGAAGTTTCTTTTTTTTCTCTTTCAAAAGGAAATACATCACACTACGTATGGACATTTCTGGTTTTGTCAAATATAGTAGGACATCATCTGTGTAGCAGGCAATTTCGTGTTCTGTCCCATCAATTGATGGGAAACTCTTACTGTGAATAATTGTCTGTTCGCTTGTTTTAATTATTCATTTGACTGTCAAAGTGAAGTTAATGTCACCAAATTGAAGATGGTATTTACACACACACACACACGAACTAAAACTCACAGTCCTTTGCAGCAGCCACCACTTTCCCATGCTGCTCAGCGCTGCTGGCAGCTGCGCAGAGGACTGAGAAGTGCCGACGTGCATTGCACACTAAACTAGACTTGAGCAGAGGTGTGAGCGTGGAAAGAGACGTGTGGTTTTGGGAAACAAGTGGAAGAAAGAAAGGAGTTTTGTGGACATTAGAGCTGTGCTAAAAGTAGCGCTAATGTGGAGCTAACAACAAGAAAACTAACTTCTGTGATGATGCTCTGTGTGGAAAACATCCAAACCAGTGCAAAACCTGGACAGATCAGGAGCCACAGGTAAAAACACAGGTCAGAGTAATAAAGTATGAAGATGACTTGGGCTGCAGCAATCGATTATTTTAGTATTCAAGTAATCCAGTGTTTCTCAAATAGGGGGGCGCAGTGCGACGCCTGGGGGAGCGTATGTTACTTTTGTGAAATGTGAATTTTCTTATTCTCATTTTGAAAGTAAAATTATATAGAACAAGGGTCTCCAAAAGGCGGACGCCAAAGCAATTTGGTCTGGCCCGTGACCCAGTTTCCCCTAATTAAAAATGTATGATTAAATTTTTTTCACGGTGCTTCCACTTCACTCTGCGCTGCTTTGCTGCAGCGCCGCCGCTGGTCTTGGCGGGCCAGAGACCCCCGGTTCCTCTGAAACACTGTTCTGTCAAAGCACAAACGTGTGATGCTGCAGACAGGAAATAACAGCTTCAGTGATGATTCGGTGTAAATGTAACAGTGTAAGGACGTGTGCTCCACGTGTTTGGAAGTCTGTTAACCAGGAACATTACGCGCCGTGGCACCGGAGGACAGCGTGTTTTCAGGGCTTTGTCGTTGGATTGAAAGGTCTGCGTGAGTGCACGGTAAGTCAGATCACTGTGCGTGATGTGCATGTTGTCCCACGAGTCGGATTATGAAAAGGTGGGCCACGGTCTCGCCTCGGGACATGTGCACTTTTGCTTTAGGCGCATCTAAATTCATAAACTCATTTCTCTGTGAATATGTGTCGGATTGTAATAGAACACACACATTATTTTAGGAAAGGCAAGTTTATTTGTAGAGCACAATTCGTACACAAGCTGCTAAAAACTGAAACGCAGATTCCCCATGTTTAGTCCAGACTCTGGGCACCAGCAGAGTTCTTCAGAGTCCGAGATGGTTCATATGGCACTAACATGTCCGAGATGTACTTTGGTGCTAGGCCATGGAGAGACTTGTATACAAGCAGAGCTGCTTTGAAGTCTATTCTCTGAGCCACAGGGAGCCAGTGCAGAGACCTGAGCACAGGACTAATGTGATCGTACATCCTGGTTCTAGTCAGGACCCGAGCAGCAGCGTTCTGGATGTACTGCAGCTGTTTTACAGCTCGTTTGGAGAGGCCAGTGAGCAGGCCGTTACAGTAGTCTAATCTACTAGAGACAAACGCATGGATAAGTCTCTCCAGGTCTGGTTTAGACACTATACTTTTGATTTTGGCAATGTTTTTTAGATGGTAAAAGGCTGCTGGTGTTATTGATTTGAGGTGGCTGTTAAAGTTCAAGTCTGAGTCCATTATTACCCCTAGATTTCTAACTTGATTTGTAGATTTTAGAGCGAGACTCTGGAGGTGACTGCTAACAATTTCTCTTTGTTTCTGTGGGCGAAAGACGATGATTTCAGTCTTGTCTGAGTTCAGCTGGAGAAAGTTGTTTTGCATCCACACACTGATCTTGTTGGATGCAGTGACAGAGTGAAGCCACTGGTCCATATTCACCTGCCGTCAGTGAAACATAGATCTGAGTGTCAGGACACATTTTCGCTGCATATCAACTAACGGCAGCATGTAGAGGTTGAACAGAAGGGGTCCCAGGATTGACCCTTGGGGCACCCCACAGGTCAGGGGCATCTTGGTCTGAGACACAGTTTACCAATTTCAACAAAGTACTTCCTGTCTTCCAGATAGGACTTTAACCAGTTTAGGGCAGTGCCAGTGATGCCCACCCAGTCCTCTAGTCTCTATAAGAGGGTCCCATGATGGACAGTGTCAAAAGCAGCACTCAGATCTAACAGAATTAAGACTGTGGCTTTGCCCGCGTCAGTGTTCAGGTGGATGTCATTTGTCACCTTGACAACAGCAGTCTCAGTGCTGTGATGAGGTCTAAAACCTGACTGGAAAAACATCAAATGAGTTGTTTATTAAGAGGAAATCAGTGAGCTGTTGGTAAACAACCTTTTCAAGGACTTTGCCCCAAAATGGCAGATTAGAGATGGGCCCGGTAATGACTCAGTACTGCGGCATCAAGACTGCTCTTCTTTAGGAAAGGCTTTATGACCGCAGTTTTCAAAGACATTGGGAATGTTCCAGATTGAAGCGACATGTTAACTATTTGAGTGAGTGGTGCTAACAAACTGTTCAGCACAGACTTTAGAAATCTGGAGGTCACACATGGAGGCAGCATGTAGATGAACTCAGGCTGGTGATGATCTCCTGGACAGTTTTGTCAGTTACAGGTGCAAAGTGAGTCAGCTCTAAGTGTGTAGGTGGTTTTTGAGGGTTATTTTTTGCATTGTAGAATTGATAGCATTTTTAATGCCCTGAACTTTGTCATCAAAGAATAATGCAAACTCATTACACTTGGATGTGGAAATGAGTTCTAACGGCAGCTGAGCTGGAGGGTTTGTTCATCTGTTTACTGTGGCAAACAGGACACGCGAGTTGTTAATAACGGCTTCCAATTATTTCAGAAAAAATATCCTTCCCTAGTTCTACATAAAATGAGGTTGTACATGTACAACTTCTCTCTGTAAATCTCTTTCTGAACCTGGAGCTTCGACTTGCACCATTTTCGTTCGGCCCGGTGGAACTCCCTTTTCTGTGCCCTGACCAAATCATCATTTCTCCATGGTGCCTTCTGCTTATTTTTAACAATTTTAGCCTTCATAGGGCAATGGTATCGAGAACATTCAAAACACTAGATGTAACAGAGTTCAACAAATCATTTACATTAGAACATGAGACATTTTCAAAGTTAATCATTTCCATAAACAGTTTTCCCGTGCTGTCATTTATGTGTCTCCTCCGGACAACTGCAGGACCAGCTGGTGGTTTGGGAAAAAACAGACAGGTCAAAGAACACACAGAAATGATCAGACAGAGCAACATCGACCACATTGATGTTTGAAATATTAACTCCTTTTGTAATTAGAAGAGTGTGCCCTCTGCTGTGGGCGGGGTCACTCACTTGCTGAGTAAGACCGAAAGTTTCAAGGACAGCATGAAGCTCTTTTAGCGTTTCTGTCACAAATATTATCAACATGATTTGTGGAGAGCTTCTGCCTGAATTTCTTGGATTTCAGAATAGCCTCCCAGAGCTGCTCTTTGGATGTGAACTGCCTCCCGCCTTCATAGATCTTTCGCTTGAAGATTCTAAAAAAGGTTCTCAATAGGGGTTGAGGTCAGGGGAGGATGGAGACCACACCATGAGTTTCTCTTCTTTTATGAGATGGTGCATTGTCATGCATGAAGATGATTTTGTTACGGAAAGCACGGTTCTTTTAGTATCATGGAAGAAAGTGGTCAGTCAGAAACTCCACATACTTTACACAGGTCATTTCACCGTCAGGGGACCCTAAAGGGGCCGACCAGCTCTCTACCCATGATTCCGGGCTGAAACACAACTCCGCCGCCTCCTTGCTGACGTTGCAGCCTTCTTGGAACATGGTACCAACCATCCACCACTCCATCCATCTGGATCATCCAGGGTTGCACGGCCCTCATCAATGAACAAGACTGTTTGAAAATGAGTTATGTGTATTTCTGGCCCACTGCAGCAGTTTCTGCTTGTGAGCATTGGTTAAGGGTGGCCAAACAGAAGGTTTATGCATAACTGCAAGCCTCTGGAGGATCCTACACCTTAATATTTGTGGGACCAGCAGCTTCAAATACCTTTTCTGCTTTGTAATGGTATTTTAGCAGCTGCTCTCTTTATCCGATGTATTTGTCTGGCAGAAACCTTCCTCACTGTGCCTTCATCTGCACGTGTGTTCTGAATCAGCTACAAATCTCTTAATAGTAGGCAAGGCAAGGCAAGTTTATTTGTAGAGCACAATTCGTACACAAGGCAATTCAAAGTGCTTCACACAACAGGAAAAAATGCATTAAAATCACAAAGACATGGCAGAAATCACAATCTTAGTTCAAGACATAAAAGAGAAGAGTGCAAAGAAAAGCATTTCAGTCATATGCACAGCCAAACAAAACAGTTTTTAGTTTAGATTTGAACATTGCCAGAGTAGGCCTGTCTCACATCCTCTGGAAGACTGTTCCAGATTTTAGCTGCATAAAACTGAAACGCAGATTCCCCATGTTTAGTCCTGACTCTGGGCACCAGCAGGAGGCCGGTCCCTGAGGTCCTCAGAGTCCGAGATGGTTCATATGGCACTAACATGTCCGAGATGTACTTTGGTGCTAGGCCATGGAGAGACTTGTATACAAGCAGAGCTGCTTTGAAGTCTATTCTCTGAGCCACAGGGAGCCAGTGCAGAGACCTGAGCACAGGACTAATGTGATCGTACTTCCTGGTTCTAGTCAGGACCCGAGCAGCGGCGTTCTGGATGTACTGCAGCTGTTTTACAGCTCGTTTGGAGAGGCCAGTGAGCAGGCCGTTACAGTAGTCTAATCTACTAGAGACAAACGCATGGATAAGTCTCTCCAGGTCTGGTTTAGACACTATACTTTTGATTTTGGCAATGTTTTTTAGATGGTAAAAAGCTGCTGATGTGATTGATCTGACGTGGCTGTTAAAATTCAAATCTGAGTCCATTATTACCCCCAGATTTCTAACTTGATGTGTAGGTTTTTAGAGCGAGACTCTGGAGGTGACAGTTAACAATTTCTCTTTGTTTCTGTGGGCCAAAGACGATGATTTCAGTCTTGTCTGAGTTCAGCTGGAGAAAGTTGTTTTGCATCCACACACTGATCTGTTGGATGCAGTGACAGAGTGAATCCACTGGTCCATATTCACCTGCCGT
Organism: Chaenogobius annularis; assembly: GCA_015082035.1. Lineage (NCBI taxonomy): Eukaryota > Metazoa > Chordata > Actinopteri > Gobiiformes > Gobiidae > Chaenogobius > Chaenogobius annularis. The sequence goes on from BJKM01000847.1 coordinate 267,374, forward strand.
CAGTGAAACATAGATCTGAGTGTCGTCTGCATAATTGTGATAGGACACATTCTCGCTGCGTATCAACTGACCTAACGGCAGCATGTAGAGGTTGAACAGAAGGGGTCCCAGGATTGACCCTTGGGGCACCCCACAGGTCAGGGGCATCTGGTCTGAGACACAGTTACCAATTTCGATAAAGAATTTCCTGTCTTCCAGATAGGACTTTAACCAGTTTAGGGCAGTGCCAGTGATGCCCACCCAGTCCTCTAGTCTCTGTAAGAGGGTCCCATGATCGACAGTGTCAAAAGCAGCACTCAGATCTAACAGAATTAAGACTGAGGCTTTGCCCGCGTCAGTGTTCAGGTGGATGTCATTTGTCACCTTGACAAGAGCAGTCTCAGTGCTGTGATGAGGTCTAAAACCTGACTGGAAAACATCAAATGAGTTGTTTATTAAGAGGAAATCAGTGAGCTGTTGGTAAACAACCTTTTCAAGGACTTTGCCCCAAAATGGCAGATTAGAGATGGGCCGGTAATTACTCAGTACTGCGGCATCAAGACTGCTCTTCTTTAGGAGAGGCTTTATGACCGCAGTTTTCAAAGACATTGGGAATGTTCCAGATTGAAGCGACATGTTAACTATTTGAGTGAGTGTGGTGCTAACAAACTGTTCAGCACAGACTTTAGAAATCTGGAGGTAACACATCGAGGGCAGCATGTAGATGAACTCAGACTGGTGGTGATGATCTCCTGGACAGTTTTGTCAGTTACAGGTGCAAAGTGAGTCAGCTCTAAGTGTGTAGGTGGTTTGAGGGTTATTTTTTGCATTGTAGAATTGATAGCATTTTTAATGCCCTGAACTTTGTCATTAAAGAATAATGCAAACTCATTACACTTGGATGTGGAAATGAGTTCTAACGGCAGCTGAGCTGGAGGGTTTGTTAATCTGTTTACTGTGGCAAACAGGACACGCGAGTTGTTACTGCAGCTTCCAATTATTTCAGAAAAATATCCTTCCCTAGTTCTACATAAAATGAGGTTGTACATGTACAACTTCTCTCTGTAAATCTCTTTCTGAACCTGGAGCTTCGACTTGCGCCATTTTCGTTCGGCCCGACGGCACTCCCTTTTCTGTGCCCTGACCGAATCATCATTTCTCCATGGCGCCTTCTGCTTATTTTTAACAATTTTAGCCTTCATAGGGGCAATGGTGTCGAGAACATTCAAAACACTAGATGTAACAGAGTTCAACAAATCATTTACATTAGAACATGAGACATTTTCAAAGTTTAATCATTTCCATAAACAGTTTTCCCGTGCTGTCATTTATGTGTCTCCTCCGGACAATTGCAGGACCAGCTGGTGGTTTGGGAAAAACAGACAGGTCAAAGAAGACACAGAAATGATCAGACAGAGCAACATCGACCACATTGACGTTTGAAATATTAACCCCTTTTGTAATTAGAAGATCTAGAGTGTGCCCTCTGCTGTGGGTGGGGCCACTCACGCGCTGAGTAAGACCGAAAGTTTCAAGGACAGCATGAAGCTCTTTAGCGTTTCTGTCACAAATATTATCAACATGAACATTGAAATCACCTGTTATGACCAAACCATCAAAGTCTGTGCATACGACTGAAAGCATCTCAGTAAAATCATCAATAAAACTTTTGCAGTGCTGAGGAGGCTTGTATAAAACAATGAAGAGAATGGATGGAGACTGTTTTAGCTCAATTTTAAAGGCTACATACTCAAATGTTGAAAACACCCCAAAGGACAACCTGTGGGTAACTATTTCATCTCTAACAAAAGCACACACACCTCCTCCCTTTTTGTTTTCTCGTGTTTCAGATTCAAACATAAAGTTGGGTGGAGCAGACTCTATTAGAACTAAATTTCCTGTGTTTTTGTCAAGCCATGTTTCAGTTAAAAACATAAAATCAAGATTATAAGAAGAAATAAAATTATTAATTAAGAATGATTTGTTACATAAGGATCTGACATTTAGCACAGCAAGTTTCAGACTAGTTTCAGTGAGACTGGGCGTTATCTTTTTACAGGGAATATGAATCAAATTTCTCAGATTGGGCAGTCTGACTCGCATTTTGTTTTCCCATCTGTGTGATGTTACTACAGAAATAGCACTAGGGGAGGCTGTTTTTACACAGGGCCCCGGGTTGGTTTGATTTTTTAATATGACTATAAGTCCCGGCAACGCTGAGACCCAGTGAAAGGCGAGGGGGATAGGTGGGGGGACTTTTGTTGGTGTAGTGGGAGCAGGTGAGCGTTTGGGACCAGGTGAAAGGCGGTGGGTTTAGGTGGGGTGATTTTTGTCTGTGTAGCAACAGTCAGGGGAGAGTTCATCATCGTTGATATCAGAACTCTTGCTAAATTAGGCGTGAGTGGAGCCATCTTAATGCCTGATTTGATCAGATGTTCAAGATGGCTGGGAAGACCCCTGGGTGAGAGTGGAGATGGAAAGGAGAGTGAGGAATCTGTAGTGGGAGTAGATGTTGCAGGGGGATCCAGGGCTGCTCTGAGGGCAGGGGCGATGGCGGGGATACTGCCAGGCCCGCCACAGATGGGTCCAAGGCCTTTGATGAGGACCGTGCAGGAAAGAACTGAAATGACTCCTGCGCTAGCCGTGGTGAAGATTGTTGTGGTGCTGCTGCAGATGAGTCCTTTGCTGGAGTGGTGGAGGTGATCGTGGAGCAGTTGGAGTTGAATTCTTTGCTGCAGGTGGTGGAGCGGCTGCTAATAAATCCTTTGGTGGAGGCTGTGGTTGTGGTGCTGCTGATGTTGAAACTTTGGCTCGGTCTCTAGTACGATAACAACTCTTAAATTGTTGTGAAATATCTAAGGGTTTCATGCCTTGTCCAACGCATTCAACTATTTCACACTTTTCGGCACTAGAGATCCTTTTTCTTTCCCATGCTTAATAATGTGGAACGTAATTTTTAAATAGTTTTTCCTTTAATTGGACCTGGCAAACTAATTGGTGTCTGAT
>BJKM01000847.1:275358-297669 GCA_015082035.1 Chaenogobius annularis
TCTTCTTCTGTGTTTTAAAGCGTGTTAAAAGGAAGCATTGCCGCCACCTACTGTTCCGGAGTATAGGTCAGGGCTCACGCTCAAACGGTAATCATAGTAATGCTGTAGAATTAAGTCTACATCTGTCTACATTCTATCATAAATGTCTACATCGTATAGGAAACCCACAAGTGGTCCAATTTGAGCTCGACTGCAGCTACAACACAGAATGTTTTCCAAAAGTAAATTCCTTGATCCTTTAAGCCCCCTCTTTCAAAACAGTCCTATTCGCACTGTAGCCCCGACACCGTAACACAACACGTGATCAACTGACTACTACTCTCCTCCTCCTCCTGACACAACCCTGTCCCATGCTTTCCTAGCAAATGTAGTGTTCTATTAAGCACCAGGGCCCCAGCTTATTAACTGTCCTATAAAATTGTTTTATAAACTCTCTCAGACCAGGACTATCAGCACAGGAGCTCCACAGGGGCTGTGTACTTTTCTCCTCTGCTCTTCTCCCTGTACACAAACTGCTGCACCTCCAGCCATGACTCGGTAAAACTGATAAAAGTTTGCGGACGACACCACCCTCTCATCGGGCTCATCTCGGACGGGGATGATCTGTCTACAGAAGGGAGGTGGAGACCGTTTAATGTCCTGGTGCAGCGGTAACAACCTGGAGTTCAACGCCCAGAAGACACAGTGGACTTCAGGAAAGTCACAGCCCCCCAGCCCCCCCTCACCATGACAGACTCCCCCATCACCACTGTGGACTCCTTCCGCTTCCTGGGCACCACCATCACCCAGGACCTCAAGTGGGAGCCCTCCATCAGCTCCCTCATCAAGAAGCCGCCCAGCAGAGGATGTACTTCCTGCTGCAGCTAAGGAAAAGCCAAGCTGCCAGTGCAGATGATGGTGCAGTTCTACACGGCCATCAATGAGTCCATCCTCACCTCCTCCATCACCGTGTGGTACGCTGGAACAGCAGCCAGGGACAAACAGAGACTACAGAGCGCCCTCTGCTGGAGCCACAGCCAGGGACAAACAGTGACTACAGCGCATTGTGCGCTCTGCTGAGGTGATCGGTCTGCAGACTTCCATCTCTGCAGGACCTGTACGTCTCCAGGGCTTCTGGGACGAGCAGGTCGGATCACAGCTGACCCTTCTCACCCTGGACAATGGAACATACTATTTGAACCACTCGATCCGGACCAGAATAGTTTCTTCCCCTCTGCCGTTGGACTCATGAACACTTCTTAAACTCCTCCCACTTTTAACTGCAACTCTTCATCACTCACTGCACTGTCACTTTCTGCACTCAAACTGTAAATCTAACTGTAACTCTTGTGTACATAGTAATGCCTATTTCTATTTTTATACTATAGTCATTTTAAATTGTTTCTTAATACATGCCCTTTGGATTGATGATGTTGTTTTATTATATATCAACAATATATATATGTGTTGCACCTTAAGGCCGAGACAAGTTCCTATGTTTGTGAATTTTTGTTCATTGACAATGGCAATAAACTCTTTCTGATTCTGATTCTAATAGGCTCTTTTCACGATAGATAGGTGTGGATTTCTCCTTCTCTCGTTTCCATTCATTCTCTTGTGGGAACAAACATTTTTGTAGTTTTATCAGTATTAACTTGTTAACGATTATACACACACAGATCTGATTCCGCACAGATTGGACTGTGGCAAAAGTTATGCACAGACAAATTAAATTACACACGAACAAAATCCAACACTTCTTATTACAGAAAAATCAAATTACACAAATGCAAATCAAATTTTTGCAACAATAGTAGCTCCATAGATATAAGATATTTTATAATATATATATATATATAGTATATATATATATATATATATATATATATATACCACACACCCATTACTTGCTGCTTACTGATGAGAAAACATTATTATAGTTACTTCCCTTTAAGCTCAAGCTATATCAGTCTATCATATCCAGTGTTGGGTAGTGTTGCTTTTAAAATAACTCGTTACCTTACCTTGTTAACTTCCCTGGAAAATGAACGTGTTAAGTTAGTGCCCTACTGTGTAATGAAAGTACCGTGTTCGAGTACTCTTGCGTTCCCAATAAATAAACATTATTGTATAACCTGTATCGTTTGCCCACAATCCCTTTGCGTTTGCTGAACACAGTCACATAATCATTCAAATATCACAGAAACAAGCAAAGTAAATTGTGTTGGACTGAGCTTTTATTCATCTTTTGTTGACCGATGACAATACAATGCCATACAATAAGCACGAGTCGGCCTCGAGCAGTGAACAACATGAGCAGCGACGCACAAACAACAGAACCGTTCATTCAAACCAAACTCGCCACATTTACTCCTCAGCTTACAAACTAGTGCTTAGAACGAAAATGTGAATGTGAATGTTTCTTTCTCTTTGGCGTGAGGACCAGACTCACAGTCACTAGTGTCACAGTGCACACGCTCACAACACGCTCTGGGATTGTGGTGAGGAGATGAGCCCCATCCAAAACTAACACCTTACTGATTTGAGAAAGTAACTTGGGGAGTACTAGATTACTGTACTAGATTGGGTGCACAAAACTAAACCTGCGTTAGATTCCTCGTTACTCTAAAAAGTTATTTGAGTACTCTAGCGTTACCCCAGCGCTGGTCATACCACAGAGCTAAGAGTAATAGTTCAGCATTAAATAAAGGCACTTGAAATAGTTTCCTACGGCTACAGCTTGGCCCTGGGCTGTGCGCTTGTGCATGGGAGATAATTAGCATGAATTAAAAAAAACAGCCCTACATGTGGAGAGTCCAAAACCACAGGAATGGGTTTATTTCTGCTGTGCCCATTGGAAGAACAACAGTTGTTTGAAGTCCAATCCAGGCTGGTTCAAGAGCAGGTCTAAAAGGACTCAGTTTCCTCCTTGATCTTCCCTTCTCCTTAACACTAAGCTTCTCAACTAGGGCTGCAAAATAGACCACCAAAACGTATCATCTGCAAATATACTATCATTTAATATAGCTCTAATGAAATATCCATATTTGATATGGTTTCGCTATCTAAAAAGTTGATTTCCATTTCCGACCCTAAAGGAGATAACAGTCCTGCACACGCCTGCTGTTGTCATAGGGATTGAGACAAACTGTTTGAAAAGAGTTTAAAGATGCACAACAGGCTTCTCACGGTAACTAAGGACTACATCGCAGTGGTTTTCAGTTTCAGAATACACATCACAAAGTTCAAAATTGTCAAAATAAATAAAAATGATAGGTCTTTGTGCCACAGAGCCGATTAAGCCCAGAGCAAGGCTTTCAAACCTTTAGTATACTCTTTTTGGAAAGTCAATATGAAAAATCAATGGGAAATGTGCAGAGGGCGGTCACTCTTGAAGCTCCAACTGGCCACATTTTGGTATTGATTATGTTTAAGTGAAGTTTATATTTTGAGTGTTTGGATAGTAAATATAAACATTTGTGTTTAAATTTGGTTGAATTAACGTTGTATTTATTCCTTCACATTTTCTTTTAATATTTTGCAGCCATACTTTCTGAGCCATTTATATGAACACACGCTGTCTCTCTCCAACAGTCCACTCCATCGTCCTCCTCGTCATCCTCAGCCTCCTCGTCCTCTTCCTGCTCCTCTGCCTCCCTCCTCAGCCTCCGCAGCCTCCGCAGCCTCCTCACCCCCCTCACCCTCCTCACCCCCCTCACCCTCCTCTGCCTCCTCAGCCTCCACAGCCTTTTCACCCTCCTCTGCCTTCTCACTCTCCTCACTCTCCTCACCCTCCTCACCCTCCTCACCCTCCTCACCCTTCTCACCCTCCTCAGCCCCTCTATCTCCTCTTCAGTTGTAAGTGTTTTGCCCTCAGTGCGAGTCACTCCATTGTCCTTGCCCACGTGAAGTCTATGATCCAAAGAGGGATTGTTTGGTGTTGAGTGTGTTGTACATGAGGAACAGGTTAAGGGCCACGGAGGCGAGCAGAGGGAAGACGGTGAGCCCGGAGCCGAAGCCTCTCCAGCGGCTGCAGACATTCAGGCTGACCCAGTACACCAGGCTGCAGAGAGACAAGCAACAAGAGTCAAGAGAAATACAGAACTTGCACTAGGAGAATGATGAATGAAGATTAGAATATGGAGTATATCGTCTATAAAAAATAAACCATTTAAAAGTCAGGAAAAAGAGCTGGTTGAAAATAAAAATAAAAAACACACTAGTCATGAGTGGTTTAATTCACATTTGTTACGATACTTGAACCTACACCAGGATAATTCTGATGTCATATCCAATTAAATCATGTCCTTGGGATCCTTCTTCCTATTGCATGTGGAGACCTACTTCAGTGGAGCTGACGGACGTTTTACTGCCTAACCCTGTGCTGCTGCTGTTGACGCTGGTTGCTAGGCAGCGGCCCCTAGCTGCTTTATACCAGGCAGTAAATCCCTGAGAACAATGAGAATGTTTACTCTGACAAACCTGCTACTGCTTTGACTCTGCACTGCACAAACAGAACGTACAGCACACGCTCTGATTATTCTGTAGTTTGCGCCTCATTTATACCCCTCCGTCACGTCTCCAGCGCATCATCTGCTGCAAAGGTTAGAATGTGTTCAAAGTAAATGAGCATATTTACACCCCTGTGTCACATCTCCAGTCTGTTTGCGGCGAAAATACTCAAGGGGTCTATTTTTGACTGATTGAGTGATATGAGTGAAGTTGAACAAGCTTTATTTCGCCAGACAAAAGAAGCTTTAATGTATCAACATGGAACCTTGAATTTCTTCACAGACCAAAAACAATTTAGGTCTCATTTAAGTGTCTCTCATTTCTCTTCAACATACAGTATTTAGACTAAAGTCACAGGATGTCCAAAAGCCAGTGCGCAGCAGCTCTGAGAGCGCACAGCTCCATTTTGTATGTTCACTTCATGATGTGACAGCGGATAAACTTGATGAATACTGAGGGGAGAAAGCATGGGTTAGATGGATTTACCGAGAGCAACAGTGAGAAGAGAAGCAAGGCAAGGCAAGTTTATTTGTAGAGCACAATTCGTACACAAAGTAATTCAAAGTGCTTCACACAACAGGAAAAAAATGCATTAAAATCACAAAGACATGGCAGAAATCACAGAACATAAAAGAGAAGAGTGCAAAGAATATTATTTTAGTCATATGCACAGCTAAACTAAACTAAGCTTGGATTTGAACATTGCCAGAGCAGCGGCCTGTCTCACATCTTCAGGAAGACTGGTCCTGATTTTAGCTGCATAAAACTGAAACGCAGATTCCCCATGTTTAGTCCTGACTCTGGGCACCAGCAGGAGGCCGGTCCCTGAGGTCCTCAGAGTCCGAGATGGTTCATATGGCACTAACATGTCCGAGATGTACTTTGGTGCTAGGCCATGGAGCGACTTGTATACAAGCAGAGCTGCTTTGAAGTCTTTTCTCTGAGCCACAGGGGGCAGTGCAGAGACCTGAGCACAGGACTAATGTGATCGTACTTCCTGGTTCTAGTCAGCGAGCAGCAGCGTTCTGGATGTACTGCAGCTGTTTTACAGCTCGTTTGGAGAGGCCAGTGAGCAGGCCGTTACAGTAGACTAATCTACTAGAGACAAACGCATGGATAAGTCTCTCTAGGTCTGGTTTAGACGCTACTTTTGATTTTGGTAATGTGTTTTTAGATGGTAAAAGGCTGCTGATGTTATTGATCTGACGTGGCTGTTAAAATTCAAGTCTGAGTCCATTATTACCCCCCAGATTTCTAGCTTAATTTGTAGATTTTAGAGCGAGACTCTGGAGGTGACTGTTAACACTTTCTCTTTGTTTCTGTGGGCCAAAGACGATGATTTCAGTCTTGTCTGAGTTCAGCTGGAGAAAGTTGTTTTGCATCCACACACTGATCTGTTAGGATGCAGTGACAGAGTGAATCCACTGGTCCATATTCACCTGCCGTCAGTGAAACATAGATCTGAGTGTCAGTTGATATGCAGCGAAAATGTGTCCTAAACGGCAGCATGTAGAGGTTGAACAGAAAGGGTCCCAGGATTGACCCTTGGGGCACCCCACAGGTCAGGGGCATCTGGTCTGAGACACAGTTACCAATTTCAACAAAGTACTTCCTGTCTTCCAGATAGGACTTTAACCAGTTTAAGGCAGTGCCAGTGATGCCCACCCAGTCCTCTAGTCTCTATAAGAGGGTCCCATGATGGACAGTGTCAAAAGCAGCACTCAGATCTAACAGAATTAAGACTGAGGCTTTGCCCGCGTCAGTGTTCAGGTGGATGTCATTTGTCACCTTGACAACAGCAGTCTCAGTGCTGTGATGAGGTCTAAAACCTGACTGGAAAACATCAAATGAGTTGTTTATTAAGAGGAAATCAGTGAGCTGTTGGTAAACAACCTTTTCAAGGACTTTGCCCCAAAATGGCAGATTAGAGATGGGCCGGTAATGACTCAGTACTGCGGGCATCAAGACTGCTCTTCTTTAGGAGAGGCTCTATGACCTCAGTTTTCAAAGACATTGGGAATGTTCCAGATTGAAGCGACATGTTAACTATGTGAGTGAGTGGTGCTAACAAACTGTTCAGCACAGACTTTAGAAATCTGGAGGTCACACATTTAGGCAGCATGTAGATGAACTCAGACTGGTGATGATCTCCTGGACAGTTTTGTCAGTTACAGGTGCAAAGTGAGTCAGCTCTAAGTGTGTAGGTGGTTTGAGGGTTATTTTTTTGCATTGTAGAATTTATATAATTTTTTAAAGCTCTGAACTTTGTCATTAAAGAATAATGCAGACTCATGACACTTGCATGTGGAAATGAGTTCTAACGGCAGCTGAGCTGGAGGGTTTGTTAATCTGTTACTGTGGCAAACAGGACACGTGAGTTGTTTACTGCAGCTTCCAATTATTTCAGAAAAATATCCTTCCCTAGTTCTACATAAAATGAGGTTGTACATGTACAACTTCTCTCTGTAAATCTCTTTCTGAACCTGGAGCTTCGACTTGCACCATTTTCGTTCGGCCCGGCGGCACTCCCTTTTCTGTGCCCTGACCAAATCATCATTTCTCCATGGTGCCTTCTGCTTATTTTTAACAATTTTAGCCTTCATAGTGGCAATGGTGTCGAGAACATTCAAAACACTAGATGTCACAGAGTTCAACCAATCATTTACATTAGAACAAGTTTATCATTTCCATAAACAGTTTTCCTGTGCTGTCATTTATGTGTCTCCTTCGAACAACAGTGGGACCAGTCGGTGGTTTGGCAATAACTCAGACACTGAAATGATCAGACAGAGCAACATCGACCACATTGACGTTTGAAATATTAACCTACTTTGTAAGTTGGGTGGGGCCCACCCACTCTGCTGTGGGTGGGGCCACTCACGCGCTGAGTAAGACCGAAAGTTTCAAGGACAGCATGAAGCTCTTTTAGCGTTTCTGTCACAAATATTATCAACATGAACATTGAAAGCACCTGTAATGACCAAACCATCAAAGTCTGCGCATACAACTGAAAGCATCTCAGTAAAATCATCAATAAAACTGACAGTGCTGAGGAGGCTTGTATAAAACAATGAAGAGAATGGATGGAGACTGTTTTTAGCTCAATTTTAAAGGATAAATACTCAAATGATGAAAATACCCCAAAGGAAAACCTGAGGGTATAAGAAGAAAGAAAATTCTTAATTTCAGAACGATTTGTTACATAAGGATCTGACATTTAGCACAGCAAGTTTCAGACTAGTTTCAGTGAGACTGGGCGTTACCTTTTTACAGGGAATATGAATCAAATTTCTCAGATTGGGCAGTCTGACTCGCATTTTGTTTTCCCATCTGTGTGATGTTACTACAGAAATAGCACTATGGGAGACTGTTTTTACACAGGGTCTCGGGTTGGTTTGATTTGTATTATGACTATAAGTCCAGCAACGCTGAGACCCAGTGCATCCTAGCTATGGGAGATACCAGGTGAAAGGCGAGGGGGGGATAGGTGGGGGGCTTTTGTTGGTGTAGCCAGAGAGGTTGAACTCCTGTTTGACACAGGTTTGTGCGGGGAAGAGTTCATCATCGTTGATATCAGAACTCTTGATCTTTTTATATTAGGCGTGAGTGGAGCCATCTTAAAGCCTGATTTGATCAGATTTTCTAGATGGTTGGGAAGGCCCCTGGGTGAGAGTGGAGGTGGAAAGGCGATGTTGTGGGACCAGGACTGGTCTGAGGGCAGGGGCGATAACAGGGGTGCTTCTGGGCCAATCAATGATGGGTCCAAGGCTTGTGATAAGGAACCTGCGGGAAGGAACTGATCTGAATCCTTCATCAGCAACAAAGATTGTTGTGGTGCTGCTGCTGATGAGTCCTTCGCTGGAGGCGGTGGAGGTAATTGTGGAGGAGCTGGAGCAGAATCCTTTGCTGGGGGTGGTGGAACGGCTGCTGCTTAATCCTTTGGTGGAGGCTGTGGTTGTGGTGCTGCTGATGTTGAAACATTGGCTCGGTCTCGGTCTCTGGCTGATGGAGCAGGAATTCTTCTCTCATTCCTCTCTTCTCTAACTATCTGTTCAGGACCCTGTCCAGGCCCAGTCCAATGCCTCAGAGCGTGGAGCAGGTTCTCTGTCAACACCATCACTCCACCTCCGCATAGGTGTGGCCCATTTCTCTTAAACAGGTCCTCTCGTTTCCAGAATAGATAGAAGTTCTCAATGTAGTGCAATCCTCTTGTTGCACACTCTTCGGCATGTGTTCATCTGAAGCAGCCGGCTAAACTTGTTTATCTTCTTGTCGATGTTTGAAAGAGGTCCATTTAAGAATGTTTTCATTCATCAAATACCTTCAAAAATCTTCAGTCTGTTCCCATCGTATGTCCACTGCACCTACGTGCACAATCAGTTGTTGATTTCCTCGATGTGTGACCAAATTTCTAGGAAAGTGTTTTCATTCTTTTGTGCTCCTCTATCAGAAGAGTCTCTGGTGTGACGTTGACGTTTGATACAGATTCTCCGTCTGCTGCCTTTTGGCCACTTCATGTGTTACATTTTCCCTTGTAAGCTGTATTTTCGGTGACGTTACATTATCTTTGTATAGTTTAGGCTTTGCACCAAGTTTGTTCCTAGAAACAGGCTGGACCGTTTTGGGAACAACACAGAGTCACTCCGGTTTAGGTTGAAAGTAGCCGTTTTTCAAACAAAATAAGGAATAAAGAAGCAGCTATAGCAGAGGATGTGGAGGAAAAGGAGAAGATGGGGATGAGTGAAGGAGAAATGGAGGATTGGAGGAGAGGAGACACACAGTACTAGTTAGCTAAAATGTGCTATTTCCTGATTGTGGTTTAAAATCCTTCTGACACAAACATATACATACGGACGGACGGCAGAGACGCATCTGATGTTGGCACGAAGGTGGTATAAATGAGGTGTTAGAGAGAGGTGCAAATCCAAGTTTCAAGTTTAATGGACCCAATCAGTGACCAGTTATCAGTTTACTGCCTCCTTGGCCTGGTTTTACCTTGGGCCTGGCACCAGACCAGTTCAGAAGGGCCAATGGAAACACACAAAAGTGGAAACAGGGTTTTAACTCAATAAGGATTGCCACTATGTGATCAGGATTGGGTTTGTTAGGCCAATTTGGACTAAATCGGCCCACTAAATTTATATATTTCCGTTTTCTTATATATTTACAAATGTCCTTAAAAGTAGACATGTACCGTACTTTTTGGACTTTAAGCCGCTACTTTTTCCCACGCTTAGAACCCTGCGGCCCATACAAAGGTGCGTCTATTTTTTAGATTTTTACTGGCTAACGACCACCGGGGGACACTCTAGCAGGAAGCGCAAGCGTTTGACACACTGTAGAAGAAGACATCAGTGGACAGTGGAAGCACTGTCCAGGGGACACGTTGTATTTTCTATATCTTAAGCTTCAAAACGCTGTGTGTTTTAATAAAATCAGACTCATATTCACGTGGAAATTAGTCTAATGAGGAAGTGAATCTAGACGCGTCGAAACGCAAAGACACACAGGGAACGTGGACATGTGATATACGGCGATCTGCAGTTTAGAACCTGCCGCATTGAAATGAGGCTTTCTTGGCCTGACCTGACGCACGAGTCAAAAACACCCTGCATCACTACCGTAGAACATATTTCTGTGTAAATATCTCACGTTACAACGCAGAGTGATCAACAACACAGGGGGACAGTAGGGACAGCTCAGACCTGTTCTCTGTTTGTTAAGCTTCAAAACGCTGTCTGTTTTATTACAATCCAACTCATATTCACTGAGAAAATTGTCTAATTAGACCTGCGGTGCAGCGAACCGCGGGTGCACCGCTAGACCCCCGGTTCAAAAGACAACTGGTGCATCACTATCGTGTTTATTTATGTGTAAATATCTCATGTTACAATGTAGGCACCTGCGGCTTATTGACAGGTGCGATCTATAGCCCGAAAATACAGTATGTTTGATTGTTTGAAGTTTTATCTAATGGTCTTATAAAAAACAAAATAACCCAAATTTGGATTTAAAGTTCATGTAAAATGTCTTCAGCTGGAGGGTGACCTTTTAGGTAGTGCTAAATGTTGATTCTATTAAATCTGGCTCAACTTAGATGTAGCAGGGTCTGGAACCAGAGCATAGAGCACATTAGATAATTAGTGTATCTCAAAAGCAGGAGACGTCTTCTCTGACTCTCCTCGGAACATTAACATCCAAATCTACAACATTGATTCTGCAGAGATCTGTGTCTCAGTCCACAGTGCTAAATGATTATTTTCTATTTTTGACAATAACAAACCATGTCTTTCTCTGATTGGTTAACCCTGTCAGTCACACCCATCAGATATCGTGGAGACGGACCATGCTGCTTAAAGTATTGTAAAAGCTTGTCTTGGCTGGCCAGATTTAGTGCAGTTCAGGTTTAGTTCCAGGTGAACTCTGATGTGGTTTGGATGTACGCACCTTAAATTATGTTCTTCATTTTGTAGTTGTGCCTTTTGGAAGTACGTAAACACTCCAATAACTACAGCTGTCACTCGGTTTTCTTTGATGATCAAACTGTTTCTGATGAGATATGCTAACAAACATCCATTGAACATTGTTTTATCTGTTTTCATTGTCGCCCTTCGAGGCAACTTTTGTTGTGATTTCAGGCAGTACTAAAATAAATTGAATTGAGCAAACAGACCTGTTCAGTCTCTCCTTTCTGTAAACACTGGCAGCCTGACACATTTGCATTTCATTGCACTGCCTCAAACTCCATATGGACAAACCTTTCAGCTCATCATTTTAGTTGTTCCAGGTTATTCCTCCCACAAGGAAGCAGTGGCTGTGTATAAAGCCTCCCTAATATTACTCTGCTGGTTCTGTTCTCAGGCTCTGTGCTGGCCTTACCGTCCCAGCACAAACATGACAGCCGTGACTGGCACAATCATGAGGTGCTGAGGGGGCAGGAGGGCAGCCAGGATGAGCAGGTTGAGCCCGTAGAGCAGGAGCAGTTCCAAGGATGAGCTGATGAAGACCTGCTGCAGAGAGCGGCGCATGGAGGACGGCTCGTGGAGGTCTAGCGAGCCACTGCAGAACTGACATAGAGCTCCCACCATCATAGCTGTGAGGGGCAGAGAGAGAGGTTAGTGTTCTTCATCACCTTCCTGGAACACACCACTCATAAACACACAGCCTGTGAGACGTTTTAAATACATTATATATTTATGAATGTGTATTGTTGATGAAAATCACCAATGGTTTATTCTTTTTTGACATTTTGTCTTTTAGTAGGTGTTTTAGAATTTGTATGGTCTAGTGAACAATTACTATAATTAGTGTCGCAAATACCCAGAAATTACCCAAGTAGGATTGAAAAATATTACTACAACTGACGTAAGACTAACTGGAACAGTCTGGGGGTACAATTTGATTTAGAATTTGAAGATAGTTCCGGGATTATGAAACTATCTTCAAATTAATTGATTGTGTCTGTCGGCCTGCGGTCGATTCCGTTGATTTATCAGTCTTTATTACTAGTTCACTTGGGAAGACTTGATATTTTCACATGGGAGCAGACATATAATGAGCCTGGTTACTTATTTCTTGAACATGAAATCGAAGAACAACAACGGCACAGAGAAACGGGCTAACAATGCTCCAACTAAGCTAACAGGACCCGCAGCAGAACAGAAGCAGATTATGCACAGTATAATAATAAAAACAGAAAAAAAAAGATAAAGATAATAATAATTACACTCTTATTTACAGCTGTCATAGGGACAGGAAATATTGCACCAGGAATGATTGACATTGTGTCACAGTATTGCACAGGAGTATAACAGTATTGCAGGAGTATAACAGTATTGCAGGAGTATAACAGTATTGCACAAGAGTATAACAGTATTGCACAGGAGTATAACAGTATTGCACAGGAGTATAACAGTATTGCAGGACTATAACAGTATTGCACAGGAGTATAACAGTATTGCACAGGAGTATAACAGTATTGCAGGAGTATAACAGTATTGCAAAGGAGTATAACAGTATTGCACAGGAGTATAACAGTATTGCACAGGATTATGAAAGCTGAATCACATTCAGGACTAACAGTGTTTGTTGTAAAGTCTGACAGCAGCAGAAGGAAAGACCTGTGAAACCTCTCCTTCACACAGCGAGGGTGGATCAGTCTGTCACTGAAGCTGCTCTCCAGAGCGGACAGAGTGTCCTGCAGGGGGCGACACTCATGGCCCAGCATAGACGTGAGTTTAGCAAGGACCTTCTGTCCCCCACCTCCTGCACAGAGTCCAGAGCACAGCCCAGGACGGAGCTGGACTTCTTGATGACTTAGTCCAGCTTCTTCCTCTCTCTCTCTGTGATGCTGCTGCTCCAGCAGACCACACCGTACAGGAGGGCTGATGCCACCACAGAGTCGTAGAAGGTCCTCAGGAGTGGCCCTGTCACTCCAAAGGACCGGAGTCTCCTCAGGAGGTAGAGTCGACTCTGGCTCTTCCTGTACAGTGCGTCTATGTGATGAGTCCAGTCCAGTTTGTGGTTCAGATGAACACCCAGGTACTTGTATTAGTCCACTCTCTCAATGTCCCTTCCCTGGATGTTCACTGGTAAGGCAGGATGCGCAACAGAGTGGCGTCTGTGGAAGTCACCACCATCTCCTTGGTCTTCCCCACGTTGATAAGGAGGTGGTTCTGCTGACACCAGTCCACAAAGTCCTGCGCGAGTCACCTGTACTCTGCATCGTCGTCGTCCGTGATGAGTCCGATGATGGCAAAGTCATCAGAGAACTTCTGCAGGACACAGCTGTCCATGTCGTGTCTGAGGGTCTGCAGTGTAGAGGGTGAAGAGAAAGGGCGCGAGGACGGTGCTGTGGGGCGCCCCCCACACTGCAGGACCGAGTGTCAGACACACAGTCCCGGGCTCTCACAAGCTGGGGTCGGTTTGTGAGGTAGTCCAGGATCCACTCCGCCAGGTCGTAGTCCACACCAGCCGTCTCCAGCTTGTCCCTCAGGAGCAGCGGTTGGATGGTGTTGAAGGCGCTGGAGAGATCGAAAAATAGAATCCTCACAGCGCTGCCAGGCTTCTCCAGGTGAGAGAGAGCGGTGCAGCAGGGAGTCTCCTCCTCCCCCTCCAGTGCAGACGTGTTTTCTTCTGCTCCCCTGCTGCCTGCTACTTTTGCCCCCTCTCGTCGTGTTTTTTTCTTTTTTCTCTCTAAATCACAGTGCGCTGGATCACCTGTTGTTCTCCGAAATAATGGATCTGATTGATTGGTCTCTGAGTGCATTGGATATAAGTTTTTTCCCAGAGAAAAGCTTCCCCGGGAAGAAGCAACCTGTCCCGACGGAACGTCCACAGCGGGTACGTTCAGGACTATTACAAGAACTGGCAGGTTCTATGCATCGAGCCCCTGCTCATAGAAGATGTGGAGGACCTATTTGTATTTGGATTCATGATAGCGGATTCCTCCTAATTGGGCTCGGAGTCGCCTTGGTCTATCGGAAAATTGGGAAGACAGAAAAATTCACCCAACAACTGTCTGACATCAACATGAAAAGGTTTTTGGATTTGAGTGAAAGAATGAAAGGACTCGAACAGAGACTTGAGCATGGCACGGTGCAACTCACTGATCTGAACCGTAACATCTTATTTCGGACCATGGAGATGCAAAAGACTTTGGGGGATTCAATCAAGGAAATGGGAACTTTTCGCGTGTCGGACGGAGGAATTCAATGAATCAAGCTGATCACACACAGAGGACCAGAAACGATTGGACTATTTGATCGTAAATCATTGATCGACAAAATGTATTAAAGTACTTATTTCTCCTTTCGCTGCTGTGCCCTTTGTATCTCTCTCCCCTTTTCTTATCTGGCCCCGGGCTGGAGAGCAACAGGCGTCCAAGGCCGTGCTGAAGACACAAAACAGACACTTACAAAAAACAAGATTTGGCCTTCACTCACCGTCTGCACATCCCACATCCTAATCTTTGCGTTATCTTGTTTGTGACTCCTCCCCCAATATCCACTGAAAATATCCATCACGTTGACCTCGTGTAATGTACTCAATATGTGTTGTTTATCATTGTGTGCTTATTGCTGAAACTATTTTTTTCATTTTCTAAGAGTTCAAGTAACCCGGTAGGCGCCGCACGGCCCCCCCCGGTGGCTCTTTATGCATGTCTCTCATGTCGCATCTGTCATCAAGTCACGTTCCTATGTTGTGAATTTGTTCATTGACAATGGCAATAAATATATCCTGATTCCTGATTCCTGATTCCTGAGATGATGGCGTCCTCCACTCCGAAGCCAGGCCGGGTATGCAAACTGCAGCGGATCCATGGCTGAGCTCACGGTGGAGCGTTCCAGTGTCTTCATCAGATGGGACGTGAAAGCCACTGGCCTGAAACTGTTGAGGTCTTTGGCGCGCGGTGTCTTGTCACTGGTACCACACAGAAGGTCTTCCAGAACTGTGATACCATCCATGTTGAAGACATGCTCCATAACTCCACATAGCTCATCTGCCTGAGATAACTGACAAGAATACAAAGGCAGTAGACACAAAAGATGACGCAGCACTAGCAGAAATAAGTGATTTGAAATCCAACAGTGGTGAACTGGACAGCCGAGCCACAGCAGCAGAGAAGGACATTTCAAATTTTGTTCTTCTTTTTTACATTAACAACACAAACAAGGCCAGAGAAAAAAACAGACATAAAATCAAAAACAGTAGACATCCAGCAAACAAATAAAACAAAAGAAGAGAAAATCATGACACAAAACCCAATGAAATTGTCCCATTTTGTCCTAAAAGTCTGCCAAATTGATAAATTTTCAAATTGAGTCCAAATGTAATTTTTTCCATGTTACGAATGTCCATTATAATGTCAGTCCAGTCCTTGATTGTCGGTGCATTTTGTGACATAAATTTTTTTATGAGAGCCTTTTTCGCTGCTGCCAGGAGGATGCTCCAGAGATAACTGCTGGTTGTGTCCATGGCAGGAGTCCTGAGGCCCAAATACATAGTTGTAAAGTCCATTGGAATGGTGATGTCATAAATTGTCTGTAAGGCTTTGTTGATCTCAGTCCAAAACCTGTTCAAGAAATTTAACATACAAGTCCAATCCTAACAAAGGGCCCCCCCAAAAAACTCCCCAGGTGCCTCCAGTGCCTGGAGCACCTCTGCTTCTCCTGGTGTTCTGAGCATGTGCTTTTTACCTTCAAAAGTCACCAGAAGAGTTGCAGGGAAAGAGAATCCATGTCTCAGTTTTCTCCTCCTGAGCTCCTCACAGATGTGGTGGAACTTTTGCTGTTGTTGGCGAACCTCGTATTGAATATCTGGAGCGAAGAAGACACGCTTGTCTTTGTACTGGAGGTCTCCTTTTAACCCTTGCACCCTTCAAGACACGTTCCTTCACTCGGTTGTTGAGAAACCTCATAATCAGACCTCGTGGTTTATCAGAAGCTGATCTTGTTTTGCCCAGGCGATGTGCTCTTTCTGTTGTGATGGGGGGGACCTCAACTCCAGAGTCTGAGATGATATCAGGTATTATCTTCCACAGTTCCTCTCTTTCTTCTCCCTCTTGGATCCCCACAAGCCTAAGGTTAAGTCTATGTGATCTGGACTCCAAATCCAGGATCAAATTTTTCATATTATAGTTTTCCGTCTGCAGAGTCATCACCTTGCATGCTCCATCCATTCTTGCCTCTTCTTTCTCCTTTATATCAAAGTCAATTTCTTCATTTGGGCCGTACCAAGCACTGATCACATAAAAACAAATGGGAAAGAGAAGGTAACGTTGTTTTGACAGATGAAGAGTGGGAAAATAATTGTACATCTCAGTTGAGGACCACAAAATCACGTCTGGAGGGAATTTTGTTGGAAAAATGTGACACGTTTTTTCAAAACTCCATGTCAAAGTGTTCATTATTCACAAGGAAATGCTAATTGTTGGAGAAACTGTGCCACCAGGAGGTAAACCACTATCACATGCGTTGGGACTGTCCTGTTATATTATAAATATTGGACTGAAGTTCACAACGCACTGAAGACTGTTTTTGACATTTCCATCTTCATCTTCCATCATCTACTTGGGCCTCAAAACTCCTGCCATGGACACAATAAATGGATACCTTTGGAATGTACTTTTGGGACAAGAAAAAAGGCCATCACAAAGAAATGGATGCCACAAACATCACCAACGATCAAGGACTGGACTGACATAACGGACAAAGTGGATTTTCTCATAGTGGGAAGAGGAACAAACACTTTTATTGTAAGTAAGGAAGGAAGGAAGGAAGGAAGGAAGGGTGTTTGATTTGTATTAAAAAGAAAGCGGACTGTATTACAGAAATGTAGTAAAGTGCGCTGAAAACTATCCATATCCGGAAATAGGCTATATCAATATACAAACATTCAGTTTGGTGAGTGGCATTTTTCAATTGAGCATGTATTGCCCTAAAATAGATATGCTGCTGTTCGAGCCTTGTGAAAATAGAGTCTTCGGAGAAAATCTATCCTTGTTTAAATTTAGATTAAGCTTAATTTTTAATGAAATATTGATTCAGTCTCCTTTGCCTTTAGATTGATTTTGGTCCAACGTTGAGACAGGATTCCAGTTCTGAAAAATCTGAGCAGCCAGCCTCTCCTGGACTTTCCATCTAAAACTATGCACAAGACTAGAGAGAAGAGTTGTGCTCAGGCTCACGGAGGCGGAGGAGCAAATGAGAGGGACACACGTGGCACATTCTCAGACATAAGCAGAGGAGTGGCCCCTCAATGCGCTGGAGCTGTCCCCGGCTTGGCCCCAGATGCCTTGTGTGCAGCAGTGAGGAGAGAGAACAACCACTTTCAAAACTCTACAGAGCTGCATTTATTTATTATTTATTCATCTTTATGTGAAGAAGATAAGGTAAGAACCCATGGAGACCTCTTTTTCAAGAATGAGGGCAAAGGGAAAGACACGACAGCCCACAAATCATAAAAACATTGACACCATTAAGATACATTGAAGAAAAAAGAAAAACTGAGTTTCTCTTTCTTTGTTTTTTAAAATCACTTGAAAACCCCAAAACGAGACCAATTCTCACAACCTCAAGTCCAGTTGAAGGGAGTTCCAAGCTGCAGGAGCAGCTTAAGAAAACGCTCTCTTCGCCCCGTCAGTCCTCACACGAGGCACAGACCAGCTGTACATATGAAATGAGCAGGGCATAACGACCCTCTGCTCTCTGCACCAGGGCACAAAAGAAGGCGCACAATTACATATTACTTAATAAACTAATAACTTCCAATGTGTGAACCTCCTGCCCCCTGGCCAAGTTCCTATGTTTGTGAATTTTGTTCATTGACAATGGCAATAAACCCTTTCTGATTCTGAGTCTGAAAACTGGCTTTATTACGATTAAAGTACCCAAGCTTTAACCAAGATGTTCATAATTTGTGACAAACTCAACAGTTTCCCTCAGAGGTCTTAATCAGGGGGATACCCTCTGTTAACGCGCCTCCATGAAATGTTCCAGTGAGGCCGAGCAACAGTAAAGCATCTGCATAGAAATGGTACTTGACATTTGACAGATCAACACAAAGTCTATGACAGGTTAGACAACAACATTTCACTTAAATGTAGGGAACAACATTATATCTGAGATTTGACTAAACAGTTTGAAAATGTTAATAAAGTTTAAACTTGTACTTCCTGGTTGGACATGAGCACAAATATGACACATTCCACAGCTGTTACCTAGCAACCATACTGTAAACAAGAGCCAAAATCCAAATAACACTTTGACAAACAATAATACTATTTAACATCCTTACTTTGTTGAATGATCTTTTAAACTATCAGAAAAGTGTGCCAGTTAAGTGTAAATTGTCTAAATTGTGTTTTCAACGGCATGTCGCACACTGATAGACAATTCAATTCACTTCAGTTTATGGTTGTAAGGCCCAAAAGCACAACAGCGGTTGCCTCGAGGGGCGACAGTGAAAACATATTCAATAATGTTCATAGAGACTTGGCATAGAGACCCTCCTTCTCGGCCGGGAAACCTACCAAACCTTTTTGGGTTCGACTCCCTCGGACGGACAGGCGGACGCGCTTTAAAGAACCTTCTGTCTCTTATCAATATGCGACGTGCTTCCTGTCATTTTAAATGCAAAAATAGCTTCACAAACTGCAACTAAACGGAAGCAACTGTTTCTTTCTAAAAACCAGACTGAAAGTGAGATCAAATATAAACCAAAACTTATTTGAACTGGATGTTGATCAGCTTTTCAAGAATTTTGGCCACGACACAAGTTTAGAAATGGGCCTGTAGTCTTCCGATTATGACGACAGGGTAGAGACACGCACTTGCTCACTTCTGCAGAAATTTGCCTTCAAAATCACCATTTCACCCAAATAATCCCAAGAAACAAAGAGCAAAAGCTTAATAAACATAAACACACACACACACACACACACACAAAAAAAAACCGAGGTCATCGTACTAGGCCCTAATCATCTACGAGACGCTTTATCTGAGCAGATAGTCACACTGGACAACGTCAGTGTAGCCTCCAGCTCCAGCTCCACTGGAAGAAACCTTGGAGTCTTAATTTGACCAAGAGCTCTCATTCAAAGCACACATAAATCAAGCCTGTAAAACAGCCTATTTCCATCTGCGTAATATAGCCAAAATAACAGAAAAATCTTGCCTAAAAGTGATGCTGAAAAACTTGTCCATTGTGTTTGTAACATCTAGATTAGACTACTGTAACTCCCTGCTTGCAGCGTGCCCTAAAAGCGCCATAAAAAGCTTTCAACTGGTTCAAAATGCAGCAGCAAGATTATCAACAGGAACTAAAAGATAGAGAGCACATTACGCCGGTGCTGGAGTCTCTTCACTGGCTCCCTGTCGAGTTTAGAATCAAATTCAAACTCCTCCTCCTGACTTACAAAGCCATAAATGACCTGGCCCCGTCCTACCTCAAAGAGGCTATAGTACCTTATCATCCAAACAGAGCACTTCGCTCTCAAAATGCTGGACTTCTGGTCGGTCCCAAGAGTCTCTAAAAGCACAGTAGGAGGTAGAGCATTTAGCTCCCAAGCTCCTGGTGTTGTGGAATCAGCTCCTTGTCCATGTATAAAAGAGGCCGACACAGTCTCTTTCATTTAAGACCAGGCGCTTTAAAACGTTCCTCTTTGAAATGGCTTATGGATCGGAGGCCAGTTAGGAACAGAAATAAAAACCTATAGTTCCCAGCTATGCTGCCCTAGTAGCAACTATACTGGGGGAAGTTATGGCAGCTTGAGCACTATCCTCTGTTTCCTACTACTTTTTTCTGTCAAACACATACTTTCATATTTAATTTCACTGGCAATTTGTTCATCCGCTTTTCCTTCTTTTCTCCCACTTCCCCGACGGAGTGGAGCAGGCACATAACGATGACCTGTGGATCCAGATGCTCCTCATCTGCCTGGAGAAACGTGTCTCTACTCCATATGAACGGTTCTTCATCAAGACTCGAAGAATTGGTTCTCCCTCCTGAGTGGGTCTTGCTCCCCGTGTATCTGCAAATTGAGGCGCGTCCCGCCTGTCCGTCCGAGGGAGTCGATCTCTCCTTCACTGTGGAACTCCTACAGGTTTCTACTTTTTCCCAAAGAGGTTTGGTAGTTTTTCCTGGCCGAGAAGGAGGGTCTAAGGACAGGGGGGCTTTGGACATCTGTCTAAGGACAAATAAAATTGAATAAATTGAATTGAATTGAAAAGACAAGACCAGTAACGCTACGAGGGCTAAACAATCAAAGCTGAGGGACCATAACTTCAGTTGAAAACAGACCAGCTCACAAGCTAACAAGGCTAACATAGCTAACAGGCCTAGCGCTCCCAAAAGCTCTGCCCACGCCACTTAGCGCTGTCCCCTGGGTGGAGTCTTCAGGCCCATCCCTGTCAAAAGGAGGAGAGGACATAACTTTACAACAAACAGGGCATCACAGAGAGCTGAGGTGAGAGCGGGGAACAACAATACCAGGCTTGAGCAAATGGAAGCCGACATAATGGAGCACGCATTGCTGAGGCGGAGCAGCATATTTTGGACTAAATGGATGAGATATGGGAGCTGAAAGCAGAGGGTGTGACACTACGGATGGAGAACAAGAATGTGAAAAGTAAGATTTTGGATTTGGAGTCCAGGGCCCTCAGAAATTAGCATTTGAGCTACAACCTGGTACAATGCATCTCTCCTGATAAGGTTAATGTATATTGTGCAGTGTCCCTGTCTCAAATAAATAAACTAATATAAATAAAACTTAACGAACAAATAATTGATGAAAATGTAGATTCAAGTAATGAGCCATTAGATGCTCTAACAGTTTAGCAGGAGGAGTATGCGGGTTTAGAAGAAAAACGTTTCATAAAAAGTTGTGATTTTAAAAGGGAAACATGGATGAACCCTGCGACAAGCTGCATCCTGTCCAGGGTGTACCCCACCTTGTAGGTCCAAATCTTCAAATCAAGTTAGAAATCTGGGGGTAATAATGGACTCAGATTTGAATTTTAACAGCCACGTCAGATCAATCACATCAGCAGCTTTTTACCATCTAAAAAACATTGCCAAAATCAAAAGTATAGTGTCTAAACCAGACCTGGAGAGACTTATCCATGCGTTTGTCTCTAGTAGATTAGACTACTGTAACGGCCTGCTCACTGGCCTCTCCAAACGAGCTGTAAAACAGCTGCAGTTCATCCAGAACGCTGCTGCTCGGGTCCTGACTAGAACCAGGATGTACGATCACATTAGTCCTGTGCTCAGGTCTCTGCACTGCCCCCTGTGGCTCAGAGAATAGACTTCAAAGCAGCTGTGCTTGTATACAAGTCTCTCCATGGCCTAGCACCAAAGTACATCTCGGACATGTTAGTGCCATATGAACCATCTCGGACTCTGAGGACCTCAGGGACCGGCCTCCTGCTGGTGTCCAGAGTCAGGACTAAACATGGGGAATCTGCGTTTCAGTTTTATGCAGCTAAGAGAAGAATAATTTTAACTCAGAAGTAATTTGTAATAGTTCTTTACTTCTTTAAAAAAATATGTAAAACTCAATGGGGGTCCCATCTATCCCAGGGGTTTTCCCTTGTTGAAAAAGACATGACGGCTGTAGATAATTCTTCCTCACTTTTGAGGCTGTCACATAAATGTTTTTTTTTTAATTTATTGAAAAAAACAAAAATGCTCAGGAGAATTTGCCTGATGTGAAAATATATTCTTAAAGTAATGTCACAATGACACAATGTCAATCATCCCTGTGCAATATTTCCTGTCCATATGACAGCTGTAAATAAGAGCGTCATTATTAATATTATAAGAGTTTTCTTTTTTTTCTAAGGTACCCGTTTTTATTATTATACTGTGCATAATCTGCTTCTGTTCCCTTTGTTGCAACACAGGAATTTTGCCATTGTGGGACAAATAAAGGTGATATCTTCTCTTAATATCTTATCTTAGTTCCCACCAAGGCACCTGCGCCGCTCCGCCATCCCCATGCGCCTCCCTGGAGGCCGGACACCAGGGACCGGACTGCAGCCGGCCTGCAACGAGCTCCTAAGAAGGAAGGCATCTCCTGGATGAGAGACAGGTTCTACTCTGGCAATGTTCAAATCTAAGCTAAAAACTGTTTTGTTTGGCTGTGCATGTGACTGAAATGCTTTTTCTTTGCACTCTTCTCTTTTATGTCTTGAACTATTTGACGCATAGCCTGTAAATGGCACTTTTAAATTAAGATTTTTTGTGATTTCTGCCATGTTTTGTGATTTCATTGCATTTTTTCCTGTTGTGTGAAGCACTTTGAATTGCTTGAATTGT
>BJKM01000848.1:0-187500 GCA_015082035.1 Chaenogobius annularis
ATTAAGCAACTTCTGGGGTCAAAATGAGACCGCCGTGTGCCGTTTGCAACCAATCGTTTCATCCCGGACGCCGCCAGATCGGCCGTTTCCCACCTGAACCGCACAAGCGTACAACCTCGGAGCGGTCCAGCCGAATGAACCCGTGTGTCAACAAGACGGCTAACGCTGATGCTAAACCGGCGCCGACAGGACACGCCACGGGACTCATTAGTCATCTCCGAGTTCACAAGCAGGAACGGCCTGTTGGAGCAGCGTTCCAGAGCATTTTTGTCGGGAACAAATCGTAATTAGAAGGCGTTTTTATTGTCAGAGAAACCGGGAAGTCGCGCTGGTGCGCTGTTAGCACGCGAGTTGCGGTTAGCATGACGCCCACGCGACGCCCTGGCCTCGGGAAGTTCCTGAACGCACTTTTAAACTCATCGCGGTGAAGAATTAGGACGCATACGTGAAGACTACGGTTGGACTGCTGCAAACGATCAGGTACTTTAATGTCACATGATGGAACATTCCAGGCAAAACATTAACACCACCTTAGAAATAAACTCTTACTGTAACCGTGGCTACAACGAACCATTATTCAATCACAAAATGCATCGTCATGGCTTAAAAACTGTGAATCTTGTCGTAGTTAAAAGGGCCTTACCATCTGGAATGATGCCATCGTGTTCTAGAGTAGAGTTCACTCTTCAGAACCAGTGTTTGGTCCGAACGCGCAGCAGGATGTTGCGGTCGCCGGCAGCTCCTGACGCAGCGCCGACATTGAGGACTTGGCCGTATCCATCCTCTCCGGCTCCATAAATACGCTTTTAATGGAAGTGTCAGCGCGTCCGTCGCATATTAACAGGAGTTGAGCCGCAGAGCCTCCTGGCAAACCCCAAAAAAACCCGTCATGTGCTCGCTCTGGGCCAATCGGAGGCGGGGCAGCGGAGCAGGTGGGGCAGGATTCGTATGCTGGGGGCAAACGTACGAGCAGAACTGTGTCGTGGAGCGCTGTCGTTTGGCGGCGCTCAGAATACACGACGCGGCCTTGATCCTACTCTTTAATATAGTACCACTTCAATGCAGTTATGATTGGACCACAAATACCTCGCATTCTGTAACTAAACTCATTTTCAAAGTAGTGCGCATTCGAGCATTTATGTTGTGCATCCGGAAAGTACCGAGTACCTCTCAGTGCAGTTCATCCAAACGGCCCAATTTATGCAGAAAAGTACTCGTAAATAAAGCAGATGATGTCACGATTCACTTCGAAACCTTCTGCTCGTTTTGTCCCAAATCCTTCTAATCTACATAAAATAATCACCCCGTCGAGCGATTAATCGACCCGACGACAAAGGATCTAAAGCGATCGATCCACCATAAAAATGCCTTCTTCTATTCCCCACTCTCTTCTCCGATTGGTCAGCCGCCATTGTTGAAGTTATTTAACCAATCGCAGTGAACTCTCTGAAGAAGCTACTACTACTACTACTACTACTACTACTACTACTACTACTACTACTGCTACTACTACTACTACTACTACTACTACTACTACTACTACTACTACGTACAAAAGACACTAACAGCAACATCTTAATACCAGCTGCGAGTACAGAAAGGGCAATCAAAGCGACCGTCGTGGCCGTTACTTCTTCCATTTGATTAGATTCTAAAAGACGTCACTCGGCTCTTGACACGGAGCGTTTTAAGACCCTCAGGGCAGTTTGTGGACGTAAGATTTATGTGCGTGGATTAATGGAGGGTTTAAAAAAAAAAAAAAAGAAAAGAAAGAAAGGGCCCCCGGAGGCAGAGCGGCAGCCTTGGTTTCACCCTGTCCTGGCACGGAGCCGCACTGTACAGGGGGGGGGGATTATGCTTTTATTATTCTCATTTCCCCACCAGGTGAACTATAAGCAGGTCAACCGTTTCACACGTTCATATTGATCGAAAGCGGCTCAATAATAGAAACAAGTCCATTCACTTCCTGTACAAAACTGCAAAAAATGATGGAGTGACATTTCACTGTGG
Organism: Chaenogobius annularis; assembly: GCA_015082035.1. Taxonomy (NCBI): domain Eukaryota; kingdom Metazoa; phylum Chordata; class Actinopteri; order Gobiiformes; family Gobiidae; genus Chaenogobius; species Chaenogobius annularis. The sequence goes on from BJKM01000848.1 coordinate 2,011, forward strand.
CAGATTGAGGGGTCTTGGTCCTGGTCCCAGCTTTTGAAAAAGGGTCCGGCGCTCAACCCAGGCCAAAACAAGAAGTCAAACAGCAAATCGAAACAGAAAAGATTTGATTCTCACCAAACGCGGACTTCTTCATCTTCTGATAAAGCGGCGTACTGCGACTGATGCTAACTTATATGCTGAGCCCGCATGCTTAGCAAAACAAAGCCGCTTCCTGTTTATCGCCGCGCGGCACTCGCTTTGTCAAGAGCCAAAGTATGGTATTTCCAGGTCATACATAATGCGTCTGACATGATTCCATGAAGAGAGGTTCGACCGCGGCGTAGAGGCTGTGCACACAGGGCAGAGAAATGAGGCAAAACTGTTCCTGTGCACGCTCGCTTTAGCCACGCCCCTCACGCACATGTCTTTTTGTGAATCGCAGAGATCGGCCTCAGGAGTAAAACGTATAACTCGGGTGCAATTTGGATTCTTTTTATTAAGACAATGCGAGTTGCGTTATTGCGACGTCAGTGGCTCGCGCAGCTGGAAACGCACTCCCGTTTAATGCCATATTGTGCTACATTTTAGACAACGCGACATGTGGAGGACTGACAAAGGTTTTTCCCTCAAATTGACCGAAGTCCAGTTCTGACTCAATGCTTTTTAAGTCTGTAGTTTATATGAACAAGTTATAAAAGTTAAACAGGAAGAAATGAACGTCACGAAAGCGCAGAAAACCCAGATTTTGAGTCGCTCTGTTGGCTCACGTCGGCCCGCAGTGGCTCACGTGGCGGCCGTCGTGGCCACGTCGGCCCGCAGTGGCTCACGTCGCCCGCAGTGGCTCACGTCGGCCACAGTGCTCACTCGGCTCACAGTCGGCCACGCAGTGGCTCGCACGTCGGCCCGCAGTCGGCCACGTCACGGCTCACAGGCCCGTCGGCCCGCAGTGGCTCGGCCCGCACTCGTCGGCCCGCAGTGGCTCACGTCGGCTCACGTCAGCCCGCAGTGGCTCACGTCGGCTCACGTCAGCCCGCAGTGGCTCACGTCGGCTCACGTCAGCCGCAGTGGCTCACGTCGGCCGCAGTGGCTCACGTCGGCCCGCAGTGGCTCACGTCGGCCCACAGTGGCTCACGTCAGCTCACGTCGGCCCACAGTGGCTCACGTCGCCTCACAGTGGCTCACGTCGGCCCACAGTGGCTCACGTCGGCTTACGTTGGCCCACATGGCTCACGTCGGCTCACGGTGGCTCACGTCGACCCACAGTAGCTCAGGTCGGCTCACCAGTGGCTCACGTCGACCCACAGTGGCTCACGTCGGCTCACAGTGGCTCACGTCGGCCCACAGTGGCTCGCGCTGAGGCTTCCCTGTGTGCAGATGCCCCGCTGCCGTCTGAGGCTAATTCAACACAACCGCATTACGGCTCTTTCATAACCACGTTTGGCCCGCCCCCCCTCGCCCCCTCCCCCCGTCCCCCCTCCCCAACTTCGGTAAACAAAACCCAGTCACAAGCACGACGTCAGCGCGTTTGAGCCGAAGCTGTGGCACCACCAAAACATGGAGGACGGCAGCAAAACCAAGACTCTTAAACTGGGCAATGTGCAATTTTGAACACTTTTACAAACACTTTTTATACATTTTATGGGTAAAATTGACTGTAAACGACAGAAGTTTCAAAATACCATCTCTGAATATATACATCTTTTTACCTGTTCACCTGCAGTTTCTGACCTTAATTCATCTTTTTTGGGCCGCAATTGGTCCACATCCGTTTTAGATCAGATGCCCTTCCTGACGAGTTCAACAGCACAAAGACGACACCCTCTTGCAGCAGTATTGATCATTGAGTCACTTTACTGTAGAAAAAAGGTTACATCAAAAGAGTCCGGCCAGCAGGGGGCGGGAGGAGTCCGCCTCAGCCTCGAAAGTGTGTAAAGGTCAAAGACCCCAACAGAACACGGCGACGCGAACGATCTGACGCTAATTAAACGTGTCGAGATGATGAAACGTGAGGTTTAGTTCATCTTTTAAAGCAGGTTCTGGTCACGTTGTACATCTTGAACACGCTCAGCTTCAGTCCAAGAATCGAGAACAAAAACCTGCCAAATGAAGTAAGTATGAAGAAGAAAACTGGGTTGTTGCTTATATAGGTTTGTTGTGTGTTATATAAATGGAAAAGTGTTGTTTTAAAGTGTCAGTGTTAAGAATAAGATCATTTAAGACCGCTCTTGAACCAAAACAAAAACCCGTCCGTTCTCGTCCTCGTCCGTGTCAAACATCTGCAGAAGTCGTCTGCTCACGCTCCACCAACGGAACGGGACTGAAAAGTGACATAGTGCACCTTTAACGTTGAGAGAGAAGACTGACCAAACTAATACAAGAATCCACCGCACTTCAGAAGTTGTTCATGAAGGTCGAGACCACAGGGTCCCGTGGAGACGTTCCCATGTAAAACCTAAACAACTGCAGCATATTTGTTCATTTAAAGGACCATTGGACTTGGTCTTGGGGCCCTCCTCCTCGCGCGCAGCCTCCCCCTCGCGCGCAGCCTCCCCCTCCGGCCGCGCCCCCCCTCGCGCGCAGCGCTCCCCCTCGCGCGCGCGCGCACCCCCCCTCGCGCGCACCCCCCCTCGCCGCACCCCCCCCCGCCTGCGCGCGCACCCCCCTCCGCGCCGGGCACCACTCGCGCGCGCGCACCCCCTCGCGCGCAGCCCCCCCCTCGCGCGTGCAGGCTTCAGCCCCTCGCGGCCGCGCCTCCCCCCTCGCGCGCACCCCCTCGCGCGCACCCCTCGCGCGCACCCCCCCTCACGCGCACCCCCCTCACGCGCACCCCCCTCACGCGCAGCTCACGCGCAGCTCTGTCGGGGATTTAAGGTGATCAATGTTCAATGAATTACTGAATGACTCTCTGAGCTCAGCATTTGACTTCAGCACTTGAACCGAAGGCCGTGGGTAAACGCTGCGTCGAGGTTCAGGAGATAAAACAAACTGAAATGTATTATCTCCATGACGATAGTCAGATGACCTGCTAAAATGCGCCTGTTAAAAGGTAATCTTAAAAGGTTGAATCTTAAACCTCCATTTACGATTAAGATTCAACCTTCCAGTTGTTTATAACGGTCTGCTGAAACCATGGAGACGCCCGAGGCATTCGGATGCTAATCAGGTACTCAGGAAAGAGGGAGCCAAGTCAGTGAACAATAGGCCCATCCCATCTGGTTTCGATGGTCCATTATCAGGGTTCCCGCCCTGTGGGCGGGGCTTTCACAGAGTAGGATATAAACCTGAGTTCTCAAACCTGTTTCACAGGTTGAGAATGAGTCTTGGATCAGAGTCGAAATGTTTTGTTTTCCTAAAACAGAGTCCAGATGAAACAACTGAACCTTTTTCTACATTGTATTTTTTAACAATGATTTAAAAAAAAAAAATCATATTCAATGAATATTTCTACTTGATTGGATGGTAAAAAAATTCAGTTCAAATAATTCAAATGCAAAATAAGATGTAATTTCATAAATTCAGTGTAAATTTCAAGCTTTGGTAGTAAAAACCCAAAATGGCCTCCAAACCCTGGGCCCATGCGAGGTTAACGAAACAGTCATGAAACAAATCATCATCAAAGCTTCAAACAAATGAGATATTTTAATTCTCAAACCAAACCACGCTGGTGTCATGGCAACGTTAAACTCAGAACAGACTTTATTGAACAGAAGAGAAAAAACCACCGACACTTTGTGGACGGCGTTAAAAACATTAACAAGATATATTTACATTACACTAAATAAGAAAAGTACCACTCGGCCTACAGTCCGTGTCCTAAAACCGAGATGTCCACATCAAACAAACAAACAAACAAACAAACAAATTTTCTGGAGCCAGCTATCGCAGGCTTGTGTCGTGAGGGGGGCGAACGAGGTCCACACCGAGGGTCCTACCTGGTCCCAAAGACGGGGAACAGGAAGCGCTTGTACGGGAGCAGCGGCAACACCGGAGCTGAACCTGGAGCAAAACAAAATACAAATTTGAAAAACACGGCAAGGATCAGAAACCTGCCGCTGCTGTTGCCGCGGAGACGGAGAACGCAGCTTTATAGTCACTCTTGGCGTTGAAACCAATATCGAAACGAGATACATACAATACGAGTAACATTTGGGCTGTGTCGGGTTATAAATAACATTTTCATCAATGACTCAGTGATGCTAACTTTGATGATGATGATGGTGAACGATGAAGAGTTCAGCGTTTCCTTCTTAGTTTTAGAACGCGTTTGTTTTAAAGTCACTGTGCCATGAAGTAGTTTCAACATTTGCGTTTCTCACAGTATTTTCATTTGCAATAAATAACACTTCAAAATGTGACATCAACCGTTTGTCTCCATGGAGACAGGCACGTTTACAGTCCATGTGACGGTCCTCCTGTTGTTCCAAGTATGACTCAGTTTGGTGGATAGATTTATATTTATACATATTTATCACAGTTTACTACTTTCGTCAAGTTGCAGTTTGTATTTAAAATAAGTTTAAAATGACAGAAAATGGAGCTGAATCCCTCTGTGATGTCATCAGCGTGCGACACAGACAGTTGACACTTAACTGACACACTAACTGACACTTTAAACCGTCGTTGGACAAAATAAACTAAAAGGTGTTCTCTGGTATTATCGTTAAGAAATCAAGCACTCGTGTCAGATCAGAAACTGCTGTGTCGTTCATGTGGATTTGGGCTCTTGTTTACAGTCTGGTTGCTAGGTAACAGCTGTGGAATGACCTGTACCTGTGTCACATTTGTGCTCACGTCCAATTTACAGGAAGTACAGTTATCAACTTTACACAAACGGTCAAATACATGGGGACAAAATGTTGAGTCAAACCTGAAATATGTGTTTTAGTGAAATGTGAACACGTCATGTAGATTATTTAGAGATTATATTCAAACTATGAACTTGCTTCAGAGTAAAAAGTGCAACATAAAACAAATCATTGAATAATAATAATGGTTCAAAATTAAAGAGCAAAAAACAAAATAAAACGGAAGAACAGCAGTGCAAACTAATGCATTATTCATTATCAAAGCGATGCAAATCAATGGCATCTCCATGGAGACACAAAAGTGACACAGTGCAGCTTTAAACACGGCCAGCCTTCACTTTGCAGCTCCAAAACATGACAACAAAAAAGTAAAATGAACAAAACAATGGTGACATTAGATGAGTTTTGGCCCCAGTGGTTGCTGGGTAATTTCCTACTGTGATGTCATCAATTTACAACCAGGAAGTGAAATTATAAACTTAAAAAATGTTCTGTACCTCTGTGATAACATTCATTTTATGATTTTTTAGCAAAATTCAAAATGTATATTCATCTGAACTGCATTTTAGTTCAGTGAGTCGTTCGACCTGTAGGGGGCGCTTTAAGCAAATGCCCACAAATCACTCACACGTACAGACCATTAGACGGACAAACACACAACACGCTTCATTCTCAAACGTCACGTGACAGTTTTATTCGTCGGCACAGTTCCGCTGCAGAGCCGGCTTTTGTCTTTTCATGATCTGTATTCTCGGTCGGTATGGAAACGATCGCCCGTATGATCTAGAATACGCGCTAAACTGGAGCCCATAAACCGAGCGCGGCGCAAAGCTCCGAGCCCAGCGTTCTGCGTGTAAAACGGGGACGTTGACCTTGCGCGGCGACAGGGAGGCGTGTCGGGCGGCGTGTCGGCGGGCTGGAACGGCCAGCCGCTCACGGGTCTAATCCAATCTGCGTCAGGTCTTTTAGAGCGGGCGACATCCACCAAACTGTGACAGCGGCTGCACAAAATCAATACGTCCTTCTCTGCAGCAGAACATGTGAGCTGAGCAGAGTGTAAGTGCGGGCCAACACAGAGCGGGGCGGCGCCGTGGGGCGGCGCCGTGGGGCAGTGAAGGGCACCGCTCCTTTTACTGTTCCGCCGTCATTATTGTGAGACATTTTGGCCAATCAATTTAAAGATATAGTAACATAAAGAGAAAGTTATGTTTCACTTTTTGAGAACGAAAATAATAATAACAAAATATATTTTTTTTTTTATTTAAAAATTTAAAAATTCAAATTTTTTTAAAAATTTAAAAAAAAAAAAATTAAAATTTTAAAAAATTTTAAAATTAAAAATCATTTCACCTTTTTCTTAGGTACTTAGGTTGAAATTAGTATCTAGATTTGATCCTAGTTTTAGTGTCTGATTTTTCGAGATACACACAAAATTTTCACAAACCGAATCTCAATAATAATAATAATAATAATAAAAATAAATATAAAAAATGAGTTAAAGTGCAAAGTACAGACCGAATAAAAACGACTTCATGCTTCTAAAAGTCTACAGATTATTATTATTATTATTATTATTGAGATTAGGTTTGTGAAAAGTATCGAAAATCAGATACTAAAACTAGTATCAAATCTAGATACTCATTTTCAACCTAAGTACAGAAGAAAAAAACACCATCTCAAAAAACAGAACAAACTGACTTTTCCTGAACAGTTCCTGAACGTTCTTGAGCTTTAGCAGAACATGTTGAAGACCACAATGTTGAAGACAGATTTTATTCTTAAACCCAAAACACAAGCAATTACCACCGCGATATATCGAGAATCGAGTCTGTTCTTTAGTATCGACATTGAAACGTTCGTATCGTGACACGCCAACTTCAATATCATCTATAATCAATATATATCGCTATATCGTGATGCTAAATTTCATGTGCTGACATTGTGGACCGCTGTATCTTCTATTGAGTATTTTGTGGTATATTTAATGATTATTATTGGACATATTGACAGTTTTGAAGATTAAAATGGGTGTTTTTCCTCAGGTCGTGGTTTATCAAAGGAAAACCGGTTGGAATCCCTTTGACGAAGGCGCTTCGTACAATTCTTTTCACTGGTTTCAAAGTCGGCTGGAGAAACGCTGCCGACACGTTTCCTCCTGTGCGTTGTACCTGATGCCCCGCCTTGTCTCCGTCCCAGGTCGGGCACGTGCAGGCTGAGGGTCTGGAGCAGAGGAGAGGCCGGGACCAGAGGGCGGACCCTGGGGCTGGACTCTGGACTGGTCTGAAGCCAGGCCGGTCTCACGGGCTGAAAGGACCGGAAAGAATCAACAACAAACTCCCAAACTGTATTCATAATGTTAAACTGTGAAGACGGATGGAATTAATATGATTTTATCCTCCAAACAAAACATTCATTCTGTCAATATCACAAAGAGCTGCCACGATTGGTCAGATGTTAAAATGAGAACACAAATGTTTGAGTCTGATCATTTCAATAGTCCCAATGCTCCACAGACATCATCGTCTGGCTTTGCCTCAATAACGAGGCCTGATCTACAAAAAGAATTACACATATTTCATCTTCGGTTGAGATTTGATCAGTAAAATAATCTGCCAATGGATCAAGACGGTTTGTACTCAAGAAAAACGATCTTGTTCTGTTTGAAGAACATTTGACTTTAAGTACAAAGCAAGAGCTGTTTTAATTGAAGTCCTTTTCACTGCTGCACACTGCACTGTTCCATCTCCTGATGCTCCTTACGTTGTTGTTGACGACCGCGCAGTGGCCCTGGGTCTGGGCCTGGGTCTGGGCCTGGTTCTGGTCTGGGCCTGGGTCTGGGCCTGGGTCTGGGCCTGGTCTGGGCCTGGGTCTGGGCCTGGGTCTGGGCCTGGGTCTGGGCCTGGGTCTGGGCCTGGGCCTGGGTCTGGATCAGGTCTGGGGGGGCCATCGGGCTGCAGGGGGCGTTGGAGGTTCGGTCAGGGGCGGTTCATCTTTCAGGGCCCGTCCGAGCGCGCTGCAGGTCAGAGACGGCCCACTCAGCAAACGGCTCAGCGGACCGGACTGAAACGAGACCCACGGACCCTTGAGACCAACAAAGACGCACTGTGCAGTTTGGTTTTGGTTCCTCTGTGAAACCGGCCCAAGGCTTCACACAAAGCGGCCCAGGGCGTTTTTGATTCCTGGTCCGAGAACTGATCCCAGGCTCTCAAAACCAAAATGTTTAACTCCCAGCAAATAAAGGAGAAGAGCAAAGGAGAAGAAGAAGAGAAGAGCAAGGAGAAGACGAGAGAAAGAGAAGAAGAGATGACAAAGGAGAGAAGAAGAGATGAGCAAAGAAGAGAAGAAGAGAAGAGCAAAAGGAGAAGAAGAGAAGAGCAAGGAGAGAAGAGAAGAGCAAAGGAGGAGAAGAGAGAGCAAAGGAAAGAAGAAGGAGAGAGCAAAGGAGAAGAAAGAAGAGAAGAGCAAAGGAGAAGAACAAAGGAGAAAGAAGAGAAGAGCAAAGGAGAAAGCAAAGGAGAAGAGAAAGAGAAGAGCAAAAGGAGAAGAAGAAGAGAAGAGCAAAGGAGAAGAAGAAAGAGAAGAGCAAAGGAGAAGAAGACGAGAGCAAAGGAAGAAGAAGAAGAAGATGCAAAGGAGAAGAGAGATGAGCAAGAGAGAAGAAGAGGAAGAGCAAAGGAGAAGAAGAAGAGAAGAGCAAAGGAGAAGAAGAGAGAGAGCAAAGAGAGAAAAGAGAAGAGCAAAAGGAGAAAGAAGAGAAGAGCAAAAGGAGAAGAAGAAAGAAGAGCAAAGGAGAAGAAGAAGAGAAGAGAAAGGAGAGAAAGAAGAGAAAGAGCAAAGGAGAGAAGAAGAAGAGAAGACAAGGAGAAGAAAGAAAGAAAGCAAGGAGAGAAGAAGCAGATGAGCAAAGGAGAAGAAGAAGAGAAGAGCAAGGAGAAGAAGAAGAGAAGAGCAAAGGAGAAGGAAAAAAAGAAGAGGAGCAAAGGGAGAGAAGAAGAGAAGAGCAAAGGAGCAAGAGAGAAGAAAGAAGAAGAGAGAGCAAAGAAAGAAAGCAAGAGAGAAGCAAAGTGAGAAGAAGAAGGAGAGAGACAGAAGGAGAACGAAGAAGAGAAGAGCAAAGGAGCGAAGACGAAGAGAGAAGAGAAGAGATGAAGAAGAGAAAGGAGCAAAGGAGGCAAAGAAGAAAGAAGAAGAGCAAAGGAGAGAAGAAGAGAAAAGGAGCAAAGGAGAAGGAGAAAAGATGAGCAAAGAGAAGAGTGAGAAAGCAAAGAGATAAAGGAGAAGGAGCAAAGGAGAAGAAGACAAAGAGATAGAGCAAAAAGGGAGCACAGAAGAGAGAGACAAAGAGAGATGAAGAACAAAAAGAGAAGGAGAGAAGAAGAGAAAGCAAAAGAAGGAGAAGAAGAGAAGAGCAAAGGAGAAGAAGAAGAGAAGAGCAAAGGAGAAGAAGAAGAGAAGAGAAGAAACAAAGGAGAAGAAGAGCAAAGGAGAAAGAGAAAGAAGAGGCAAAGAGAAGAGAGAGAAGAAGAGAGAAAGGAGAAGAAGAAGAAGATGAGCAAAGAGAAGAAGGAGAAAGAAGAGAAGAGCAAAGGAAGAAGAAGAGAGAGAAAAGAGGAGAAGAAGAAAGAGAAAGAGCAAAGGAGAAGAAGAAGAGAAAGAGCAAAAGAGAGAAGAGAGAGAAAGAGCAAAGGAGAAGAAGAAGAGAAGAGCAAAGGAGAGAAGAAGAGAAGAGCAAGGAGAAAGAAGAAGCGTTTGGCCAAAGTGTGATTCACGAGCCGACGTTTGAGCGCGACCTCTAAATGAGCGACTAAAGGGGCGTCGTCGTTCCACCTCAGACATGAATTAAAAGGTTGTGAGGTCTCAATCCACCTGTCACTCACGCAGAGGCTGACCAATCGGAGGAGTGGGCGGGGAAAAGTGTCACGTTTGAGCGGGAAGAATCGTGATCATTTAGGTCACAGTATAATTGTTTAATAATAAAAATAACAACATAAAAATAACATAAAAATAACACATAATAATAATACATTATTTAAAAAAATAAAAAATAAAAAATAAATAAATTAAAAAAAATAAATAAAAATAATAATAATAGTAGTGACACGGCCCGCTTTACACTTGCCTCGGCGGTGCCCGGCTGCTCCGCGCACGGCGTCGCCCACTCGGGTTCGGGCAGCTCCACCATCCCCTCGCCCAGGTACAGACTCACCGGCGTGACGCGGCGACACAGCTGAAAACAAACAACGTTATACAGTGGGTGGGACTCCCGGAGGCAGCGGACATCAGGAGTTCATATTTTACCCGGATTATAAGGATTTTGGGAGTACATTGTGTGTTTATTCTGCCTTTTTTAGTTTAGTTGAGTATTTGATTTGTCAGGGATCATGTACAAACACATAAACTCTATTATTGACCCTAGGTTTTGCCCGTTACCATGGCGCTGGCGGAGGGGCTGCAGGCCGTCCCGTGGCCCTCCCGGAGCAGGGCCGAGTGGACGTACAGGTCCTCGTCGGTGCGAGTGTCGCACAGATACAGCATCAGCACGTCTCCGCTGTAACAGTCCAGAGCGCCCACTAGTGTTTTGTCTGAGCACAGCTTCTGGAAGTGCTCCGTGGCCTCTGAGCTCCAGAGCCCCTGAAACAGACACAGGCCGGGGAAAAGAGGGCACGGGACACCGGTTTACTGTAGCTGCATTCATGAATCCCTCTCGAGACCACAAGAGGGCAGCAGCGTTAATCAGCTGTAAAAGATAATACGAATAAATGTTCATTGTATTTATGAATGCAATCAATGATTATTTGTGAGGTCGACGACGCAGCAACACGCTTTTCATTTAGTGGGACTTTTTGAAAACCAATTAAAGGTGTAACTATGGCGACTGACGGCTTCTGGATGGAGATGATGAAGTTTATGCATAATTCACACGAACGAAACCACTTTTTTGACCCTGAAACAACTGAAATATTTGCCTTTATCAAAAGTTTCTAAACATTGAGACGTTTTGGCCCAGTGGCTCTAAGCTCATTTCCTCGTGTGATGTCATCATTTACAAACAGGAAGTACAATTATAAGCCTAAAAAAGCAATGTGCCATTCTGGGATAGCATTAGTTTAATAATTATTGGTCAAGTTATTGCACCTAATGATGGATGACTGACTACACAAACACGGCCGTATCCGACGGAGACCGAGAAAGGGAAAAACGATATTCATTGCGATATTGTGTCGTTCGTATTCAGCGTTCAGCGACTCACGCCATGTCCAGAACCTGCACTGGGAACGGCCTGGTGGAATGATGAAAAGAAAGAATATCCTCAATAATTAAAATCACAGTTTGGCCACTTTCTTGTCCTGGAAAGCGCTCTGAGGCCGTACTTTTGTTCTGTGCTCTACAAACACTTTGAGTCGATGGAAAAACTGTGCCGTAAACTTCACATTACGCTGGATCTCTGGACTTCGGACCGGACTTAATTTTCGGACACTTTCCTGAGCATCATTTCGTCAAACGAGTCGTGTTCCCGGAGTTTTAATTAGATCCATGAGAACGCGAGTTGAGCCCTCGTCGTCGTTGGCCAAACCAAACCAGATCTGGGACTTGGGTCTCACGTGCGGCTGTCGTTGTGGACTCGGAACTACCATTTTTGACGCCAATCCCCCGCCTTTTACGACAAGAGCACGACGCGGCGGCACGTTTGGCGACCGTGCCGTCACAAACATGGTTACATCCGCAGCGTCTGGACTCACGGCTGTTGGTTTGACTCCGACCAGAGACGCGGGAACAGCCTGAGCCGGAAGCACCGCGTAACACGCCCTGCGGAGCAGACGGGACCACGCTCAGACACTCGTGCTGCCCACCGAAACGCCGGCGTCGTGCTCGCGCGCTCTCACTTGAGGAACTTGAGCTGGCTCGTCTGCACCGCGCCGACGGCTCCGAAGTCCACGTAGTAAACCTGGACCTGCGACGGGCCGAGCGCCTGATGCACGACCGCGCGGTAAAACCACATGCCTTTGGGCGACACGCAGCACACCTGGCCCTGCCGCACCAAGCGCCGCGGGAGACGATAGCGCTCGGACACCTCGGGATACGTGTAGAGGCGCCTGCAACGAGAAGAACAGAGAAGCAAACAGGGCAGAAGGTCCGAGTCCGGGTGGGTTTCCTCATCGACCCTAAACAATGGGTCAAACCCTCCATCTACAACAGTCCTGGCAAAGCGGGAGCTCTGGAGGTGTGTCCCGGGCGCGGCACTGCTCCTGAGGGTGTGCTGAAGGAGGAGTCAAATGTAGAGCATGAACTTCCCTCACGAAGGATGAAGAGAACCTGAACCTTAAAGTTCCTCTGACGGGTTTTTACTATTGTCTAATGTTGACTTTATTTGGTGCGTTTAAACCTGTCGCACATAAAGGAGAGTTTGACGCCGATCGAGCAGGTTTTTGTGGAGAAAACAAGATCTGTAGAAAGTGACAGGAAGTGACATCACGCCAGGGAGAGGAAGTGACATCACGCCAGGGAGAGGAAGTGACATCACGCCAGGGACAGGAAGTGACATCACGCCAGGGACAGGAAGTGACATCACGCCAGGGAAGGAAGTGAGATCACGCCAGGGACAGGAAGTGACATCACGCCATGGCATGGAAGTGACATCAAACGCCAGGGACAGAAGTGACATCCACACCAGGAGAAGAAGTGACATCACACCAGGGACAGGAAGTTGACATCAACCAGGGGACAGGACGACTCCAGTCAAGAGTTTATTGAGGAATTTACCAACTATATAACTAATTTTTTTGACGCTCTAAAACAATGAAGTTAACTAAATAAAGGTCGCCTCTCACTATTTTTATTTGTCAAATGAAACAAATGGTGACATCAGAAGTGTTTTGGCCCAGTGGTTGCTGGGTAATTTCAACTGTGATGTCATCAATTACAAACAGGAAGTGACATTATAAACCTGAAAAATGTGCTGGTTCTGATAAGAGATTTTAATAATTTTTCAGTCAAAATTCAAAATAGATTTTTAGTTTTAGTTCAATGAGTTCGTCGATGCCGATAGGGCCTGTAGGGGGCGCTTTAACCCACACGTAACTGCACTGCGTTATATTGGGAGTATTTTATTAAACACACTGTTGTTTGGGTCGTCCGCTCGCTCGTGCACGCTACGCCGGCCCCCGTGCGTGCTCGCCGGCCCCTCGCTCGCCGGCCCTCAGCAAGCGCGAGCACGGCCCCTCCCGCCCGACGGAAAGCCTGCCCAATCCCCGCAATCCGCCCTCCCTCGCCAGCACCGCCCATCGCGCCGCCCGCGACTCGCCTCTCACAGAGAATTTACACCTGCCTCGCTCACTCGCGCCTGCCCTTTCGCTCCTCGTGTTGCACTGCCGCCCTCGCTCCTCGGCCCTCACGCCGCTCTCGCAATACGCCCGACCGCTTAGTCCGGAAAACCCTCGCATCCGCCCCTTGCAGCGCCCCTGGACGCCTCCGATACTTCCCTCAGCCCCGCTCGCACTATCGCCCATGCCCCTACGCTCCGTTCGATCCGTCGTCTTCTCGCTTCCCGGTTGCTGGTGGCCACTGCCCTCGCCTGCCCGCGCCATACCTTCAGACCGTCAAGCACTCGCTCGCCCCGCCCTCGCTCCCGCTGAGTCCTATCGCCTGCTCCGGCACCGCCCCTTGCCCGCCCCTTCGCTCCGTTCCCTTCCCTCGCAGCTGCCCTTCGCCCGCACCCGTCGCAACCGCCATCCTCTCACGCACCGTATGTAAGCCCTCGCCCGCATCCCTGCGCCCGCCCCTCGCCCTCGGGCCGTTACCGTCATCTCGGATCATACAATGTCTCATAGCAGCGCTTGCCTCCGTCCGTCTCCGCTGAAGCGGATGAGAAGCTTCCGGGCGATGTCACCTCCTCCACGTAGAGCGACATATACGCGGGAGCGTCCGCGGTGCGTTGTGCGCGATGGGCGGCTGCAGGGCGCTGGCACAGGAGCGCGATCGGGGGGCAAACGGCGGACCAATTGTTCGGATGCACTCTCGGGATAAGGAAGGGATAAGTCTGCAGGACAAAGGGCACGGGTTCTCCGTCTAAAGGTCAATGACACAGGTACAACATCTTACAATTCACAGTATCTGAGGTATTCGTGTCAAACTAAGCAATAAGCGCGTAATTCGAAGGACACAATTTCAACCGCCCAAGTAATTCATCATAGTGCCATATTTTAGGCTTAGCTAAAAATGAGGAGAGGCTTTTTTCCATAATGTTTTTGGTGGCAAATTCGATTACTAAATTGTCCCCTCCCTCGCCCTCACCCCCCTGTCCCTCATTACGCGCACCTGCTCGACCTCTAAAAGGTATCGTCGGAGGCTCGCTCAGCACCTCGTTCCTCGCCCTCCTTTCTTGCCACCTCCCTCGCCTTCGGATCCTCTTGCCCTCCCTCTTGCCTCAGCCCTCGCTCCTGCTCCTCGCCCTTGTATCCTCGCCCTTCCTCGTCCTTCCTTCGCTCCTCTACCTCGCCCTCTCCTCGCCCTCTCCTCTCGCCCTCGACCTATCTCCCCCCCGTCCGGCCCTCTATTTCTAAGCACGTCCCGACCCGGCACCTCTAAGAAGAGCCCACGCCTCTCATTTCGCCCGCCCTCCCGTCCCCACCCGCCCTCGCCCACGCCCTCCCGCCCTTGAACCGAAAAGTAAAGTCCTGGACCGTTTCCCAAGGCTGAGCGCTGGAGTCGGAGTCCAGCTCGTCGAGGGGCTCCAGAGCCGCCATCTCGTCCTCCTCCTCTTCCTCCTCTTCCTCCTCTTCCTCCTCTTCCTCCTCGTCCTCCTCGTCCTCCTCGTCCTCCTCCTCCCAGCGAGACGCGCCGCTGCTGAAGTAGAAGCTGCCTGGAGGAAGCTTGAACCCGTCGGCTGCACTTTTGGAGGCTGCGGCGCAGGAAGAAGGAAAGAACGAAACGCTTTGGCCGTAAAAATGGATCGTGGGCTGTAATTTTACCACTACGAAATACATTCTGAGACATTTGAATAAAACACTTTTATGACTCATTATACAAACAAACTACTGAAGTGTTTCATTTTGTTTAGGTATTTTTCCAATGGTATTGTACATTTAGAATAGTTTTTTTGTGGCGTAAATCAGTTTCTATATTATTGTTTATTGTCCAGGTTTATATATATTTTATATATACATTTATTTATGTATTATTTATTTATTTTTATATAATAAATCGCACTTCCAAATGTGTTCTTGTGACAGAGTGAGATCGCACCGATGTCTTTGAATCGGCACTTTTCTGAACACTTTTAAAGGCGCTCGATAATGAGGTTTCCAGAACTCCAAATCCACATTTTATATAGATTTTACTTGCACTGTTCAAACTGACCTGCGGGGGCGCCGCCCTCGTCCTGCAGCCCGGTAACGGTCCAGCTGTTCGACTCTCGACCGTCGCCGTCCGCCCGGAGGTGGAACACGTCCGTCATGGCCCCCACCAGCTCCGTGACGCTGACAAAGCCGCTCTCCAGCAGGGGGAGCTCTTCTCCGAACGCCGTCTGAGGAGCGCAGCACATGGAGCGCGGGCTTTTTGCACCCAGGCCGGGGCCCGTGGACTTACCTGGTACTCGGCGGGCAGGTCGTGCACGGACACTCCTCCCGGACGCCGCGTCACGACCTGCGGACGTCACGTTTTAGGCCGCGGCGTTTCACGGACGCCGTTTATTTTGAAAGAACACATTTTACACGTTTATTTCTACCGTTGTTGGACGTTAAACTTGCCATTTTACTCGTGTCGTTTTAGAACTTAAAACTAAAGCATCCACTGAACACATGACTTACTCTCTGTCAGTATTGGTGTTAGCGCGCCATCTACTGGCAGCAGAGGGAATTGCCATGGTAAGTAAACAAAAAGCTAGCTTGTCCCCGACATCGCAGCGGTAACGAACAAGATTTGATCGTCTTAAACTCTTATTTTGAAACTCCATAGCACAATAATTCAACACGTGGTCGTACGCCAGTCGTGATGGCGCTCGAGGTCGTTCCGAAACCGCTCAGAAAAGCTCAAATTTCATCGAGTTTGTGTGATTTTCTTTGCATGGATACTTGCTCAAAGGAGTATCTAAGCTCAATACTGCTTTAAGTATCGATCAGTATCTGTTTTTGTGATACTTTCGACACTCCAAGGCCAAAATGGCACAACTCTGAGACGTCTGGAGTGTTTTCTGAGACTCCAGCATCGTGACATTTGTGCTACGTTTTTCCTCTTTACCTTTGAGTAAACTCCATGACTCACCTTCTGTAGTTTGTCTTTTAAATCCTGACTTATGGTTCCGGCCACGCCGTTCTCCTGGATTTGTCGCCGAAATTCCTCCTCGAGCTGAAATAAAAGTCCCTGATATTTAGCGTCGGCTCATTCGTCCCGTGAGTCCAGGAAAACCTGTCTTCAGAATCATTTCAAATCTAATGTACTCAGAATACAAGTACTCAGTTTTACATGCGGCCCCTTAAAGCGAGGGGCCGTTTAGGATGTTGTGACGGTTGTACCTTGAGCACGCGGTCCTCAAAGCACTGCGGCTCCTCCCGACGGCCCTGGAGGAGCTCGGGCATTGAGCCGCCTCCGGACGACTCCTCGCAGAGCGCTCCCACCGGCCCAGGAGCCGCGGGCAGCTCAGGGACTCGGGCTGCGGGCGGGGGCTCGGGTGCTTTAGGCCCGGGTCTGCTCGCGGCGCACAGGAGCCCGGGTCGGCTCGCGGCGCACAGGGGCCCGGGTCGGCTCGCGGCGCACAGGGGCCCGGGTCGGCTCGGCGCACGGGGCCCGGGTCGGCTCGCGGCGCACAGCGGCCTGGGCAGCATCGGCCTCCTGAGCGACAGCTCGGAGCCCAGCCTGCTCTGGCGGACCACCAGCAGGTCCGAGGCGGCCTCCAGCATCTCGGCCATGGAGTAGAAGCCGTAAGCGTGGACGCGCAGAGGATGACCGAAGCACAGCAGGAAAGTGACTCCAGCTGCGAGAGCCGGACCGGGCCCTGCAGAGAGAGGAACGCTCGTCACCGTCTCAAACGATGAACTTCCAGAACAACCAGTCGAGCACGAAGCAGATGTTCACAGAGTCCTGAGAGTCCAGAGTCCAAATGGCTGCGTCAGGCGGGCGAGTCCTGGAACTCAGAAACTCTGAGAAAGCGCACTCTGAGGACCCCTGGAGCGCGGCATGAACAGCTGCTGTTAGCAACACAACAGGCGTTTCTGGAGGGGCGGAGAGTACCTGAGAGAGTACCTGAGAGAGCACCTGAGAGAGCACCTGAGAGGTACCTGAGAGAGTACCTGACGAGAGTACCTGAGAGAGTACCTGAGAGTGTTACCTGAGAGAGTACCTGAGAGAGCACCTGAGAAGTGTACCTGAGAGTGTACCTGAGAGTGTACCTGAGAGAGCACCTGGGAGAGCACCTGGGGAGAGCACGCTGAGGAGAGCACCTGAGAGACTAGACCTGAGAGAGTACCTGAGAGAGTACCTGTGAGAGACCTGAGAGAGTACCTGAGAGAGTACTGAGAGAGTACCTGAGAGAGTACCGAGAGAGTACCCGTGAGAGTACCTGAGAGAGTACCTGAGAGAACCTGTGAGAGCACCTGAGAGAGCACCTGAGAGGATACACTGTGAGAGTACCTGAGAGTGTACCTGAGAGAGCACCTGAGAGAGTACCTGAGAGGGTACCTGAGAGAGTACCGTGAGAGTACCGAGAGTGTACCGAGAGAGCACCTGAGAGAGTACCTGAGAGAGTACCTGACGAGAGTACCTGAGAGAGCACCTGAGAGAGTACCTGAGAGAGCACCTGTGAGGTACCTGAGAGAGCACCTGAGAGAGTACCTGAGAGAGCACCTGAGAGTATACCCTGAGAAGAGCACCTGAGAGAGTACCTGTGAGAGTACCTGTGAGAGTACCTGTGAGACCACCTGTGAGACCACCTGAGAGACACCTGAGAGACCACCTGAGAGAGTACCCGTGGAGAGCACCTGAGAGAGTACCTGAGAGAGTACCTGTGAGAGTACCTGAGAGAGCACCTGGAGAGACCACCTAGAGGACACACACTAGTAGAGACCACCTGAGAGACCACCTGTGAGACCACCTGAGAGAGTACCTGTGAGTTGTACCTGAGAGACACCTGTAGCACTGAGACCACCTGAGAAGACCACCTTTGAGACCACCTGAGAGAGCTACACTGAGAGACACACCTGTGAGACCACCTGAGAGAGACCTGGAGGACCACCTAGGAGAGTACCGGAGAGAGACCTGTGAGACCACCTGAGAGAGTACCTGAGAGACCACCTGAGAGCAGTACCTGAGGAGAGTACCTGTGAGACCACCTGAGAGAGTACCTGAGAGACCACCTGTGAGACCACCTGAGAGAGTACCTGAGAGACCACCTGAGAGAGTACCTGAGAGAGTACCTGTGAGACCACCTGAGAGTACCTGTGAGACCACCTGAGAGAGCACCTGTGAGACCACCTGAGAGACCACCTGAGAGAGTACCTGAGCGAGCAGAGTGCGGAGCTGTGCCCGGAGCTGAGCGGGCAGAGCAGGAGGAGGCCGTCCTCTCCGGGGCAGAGCCCCGTCACAGGGGGAGAAGCTGCCCGCGCTCCTGTGCTGGCGCCTCCTCTCGGCCTGGGTCGTGCGCTGGCGCGACACCAGCTCCTCCAGACTCTTCGTCGTCTCGTCACTCGCAGCTGGAGAGAAAAGACTCGACTTTGAGCGTTTTTACCGCCGTTTGTTTTATTGTGAAGGACAAAACTGAACTAAAATACTCTTAAATACTCTTCTGTGCACAAGGTGTACGTGAGTAAGATGTAGTCAGCGATTCTCAAACTGTGGTACTGCCTTTGGTGGTCCTCTGGTGGACCTTGTTTAGAACTGCTCATGTCGTGTTATAATTATAGACCTGGTCTTCAAACCTGAAGAAGACCTGTTTTAGAGCTGGTTCTGATCTGCTGCTGCACTCTCTGTGGGGGTCCTTACTGTCACAGGTTTCATCAATAACGAGGCAAAAACCCTGGAGAAGACCCTCCCCCAAGACGTTTTGTACAAAAGGGGTGTAACAGACGTTTTACTGTCATGACGACAGGATCCGTCTTGTTCCATTTCTTTCTCCTCTTCATCTTCAGTCTTTATATTTGAACATTCTAACTTAAAGTCGGGGGTCTCGAGAAGAACACTCACCGCGCAGATAAACGGCTCCGTCGGGCCTGAAGACGATGGACGCCACGTCGGGCATGTCTTTGACCATGTCCAGGACGTTCCTGAAGCCCAGCTGCCTGAGGGGCATCGGGTGGCCCACCATGGAGGTGTAGTCCCTCCTCAGCTGCTCGGGGTCCAGGCCCACTTTGGACGAGAGCAGCAGCGAGCGCACGTCCTTCTTCAGCTTGGACAGCGCCACCTCCTGGTCCATTTCCTCCACACCTGCAAGAAGGGTCCACATGGTCGTCATAGAAACAATACATTGCATGTATTATTAATAAAGTGACTCTCAAAGACACTGCACAAAGTCTAAGCAGCAACAAAACTAAGAAGGAACTTAAGAATTCATCACGAGAAAACTTTTCCTCAGATTTACATTTGATTTGGACAAAAAAGACAAATATGATATAATTACGTTCAAAAAGACACAAAGATATGACACAGTGAATGAGCTCCTGTCTCCAATAAGAATGACACGTTCACGAAGAGCTGTGAAGCATGACACATGGAAGCGTCACACCAGACAAATGTTACATGGTGGCTTTAAACCGGCAAAAAAACACAGCTTTTTATCTCGCTTTTTCGGGCTAAAACGGCTCTTACCTCGCGCGGCTGATCCCACGTTACAAAACACGATTTATCAAGGGTCCAACGACGTCTGGAGTCCTAAAACACTGGTCACGTTTAATATGTTCACGTAGAATCGAATAAAAATGAGAATAAAATAAGAGTTAGGCAAATATTCAACTTAAAAACATTCAAAACGTGAGGTTTTTTTTGAGCCGCAGCGCTTTAAGACAAAGATCGAGTGTTGACGAAGATGAACCGCGTAAACAATGTTGACGCACGGCTGTGAGCGCTGAGGAGGAGGAAGAGGAGGAAGAGGAGGAGGTGAATAATATTATCTGAGCTTAATTAAGAGCGTACAGAGAAGAGGGAGGACGGGATAATCAGCTTAAGAAAACAACATGCAATGACGTGCTCAGTGGGAGGAGTGGGTGGTCTTCGCTACATTTCAGACCACGTGGGTTTTAGATCTTCGCCTTGATCAAATGACGTACGTTTTATATCAATAAAAAACAAACTGTTTTAGTCGTTTATTGACCACACAGAACAAAACTAAACTAAAGAGCAAAAACAACTTAATAAAGAAGAAAAGTGGCACAAAACATGACCCGAATTTGGCTTTTATGGTTCACAAATGGAAAGAACGTTTTAGTCTTTTTTAGAATAATTAATAAACCGTAATTTACCCAAATGAAATAGGCTTTATTTTGGGGGTCTTAAGACTCTGCATGGCATGTTCCACATCATGAAGTTGCGTTTATTAAATCGGCACATGTTTTTATAGCTCAAAAACAACTTTCAAAATATGTTTTGTGATCATCGCCGGTCCACAGACCTGACTTGTTACTTGTTTGTCACATAGAGAAAGAGGAGTCTAAAAGTCTTATGTCCTGTGCTTTTAGGGCACAGTTTTTAACACTAAATGACCTGATGCAGCTCATTTTATTGTAATTTATGGGATTTTTGTAAATGATCCGACTAAAAAGCAAATGTCCCGGTCACAAAGAGAAAAGAGAATGAGGGACATGTTCTAGAGTGTTCGAATCAAATGAACCGCAACTGTAAACTCTGAAGAGAAAAGACATTTATTTGACATCGAGTCCAGTCTTCTCTTTAGTCGTCTCTTCAGTCGTCTCTTTAGTCGTCTCTTTGGTCGTCTCTTCGGTCGTCTCTTCGGTCGTCTCTTCGGTCGTCTCTTCGGTCGTCTCTTCGGTCGTCTCTTCGGTCGTCTCTCTTCGCGTCTCTTTATCTCGGTCGTCTCTTCGGTCGTCTCTTCGGTCGTCTCTTCGGTCGTCTCTTCGGTCGTCTCTTCGGTCGTCTCTTTCGGTCGTCTCTTCGTCGTCTCTTCGGTCGTCGTCTTCGGTCGTCTCTTCGGTCGTCTCTTTCGGTGTCTCTTCGGTCTCTCTTCGTCGTCTCTTCGGTCGTCTCTTCGCGTCGTCTCTTGGCGTCTCTTCGGTCGTTCTCTTCGGTCGTCTCTGTTCGGTCGTCTCTCGGTCGCTCTTCGTCGTCTCTTCGTCTCTCTTATCTGTCTCTTCAGGTCGCTCTTTCCGTCGTCTCTTTCGTCGTCTCTTCGTCGTCTTTAGCGTCTCTTCGTCGTCTCTTGTCGTCTCTTCGTCGTCTATCTCTCTTAGTCGTCTCTTTAGTCGTCTTTAGTTCGTCTCTTCAGTCGGTCTTTTAGTCGTCTCTTCAAGTCGTCTCGTCTCTTCATCTTCGTCATTTAGTCGTCTTCAGTCGTCTCTTCCAGTCGTTCTCTTTATCGTCTCTTCTGGACCTACTGCCACAGAAATTCCCTAAACTAAGTCTAATTAATCCTTTGTTGCTACAACGTTTCCGTTGACGCTCCCTTTGCCTCCTCCACCTCCGGCTTCATCACCTCGTCAACCACAACCTGAACTCCCAAACACCTTCTCTTCTTCTCTGCCCAGTCCCAACATGGACACGGCTGCCTCCAGACCCAGGCCGAGGACGGAGAGGAGTCACCGTCCCCAAATCAGGACCCCCAGGAAGAAAAGCGAGGGGCCCGAGGAGAAGCAGGCGGTGAAGGAGGCGAAGGAGGTGAAGGAGGTGAAGGAGATGAAGGAGGTGAAGAGGGCGACCGTGGTGGACATCGACAGCGTGCGGCGCGACCACGAGAACTCTTTTGGACTTCTGGAGGCGGCAGCACAAGACGACGGTGAGTTGTGTGGAGGTGAAGGTCCCGCGCAGATGTTTCCTCACCGACTTAAAGGTTCTCGTGTTCTTTTTCTAATTACGACCTCGTTTGGTGAGTTTGTCCCTGCGGTGAATATTTATCTTAGTTTTACATCAGTCAAAGTTGTGGTTTGTGAAGAAAATGTGACGAGTAAAAGTTGAAAATGAAAATGTTGTGCCGAGTCCCTCTGTGATGTCATCAAAAAGCGCCAGTCAGTCAAAAATGCAGAGAGAATTTACGACTTTTTCTGACAATCCTTTAACAAAATAAAGGTGTCGTCAATTTGTCAAATCAGATTTAAATGGAGTTTGGCTCTGGTTTAGAATCTGGTTGCTAAGTAACAGTTGTGGAATTACCTATGCTTATGTCATATTTGCTGGCCATGTCAAACCAGGAAGTGACATTCTAAACGTCTCCAAAATGGCCAAATTTGAAGAAAAATAGCAAAAATGTTTGGTCAAATCTTAAATATAATAAATATAATATATAGAGAGCATATATTTTGTATAATAAAATAAATAAAATAAATAAAATAAATAAAATAAATAAAATAAATAAAATTAAATAAAATTAAATAAAATTAAATAAAATTAGATAAAATAAATAGAGATTACTTTTATTGTAAAATTGTACAAATGAATTGAACATGTGCTTTTATGTTTTATTAAGGAAGACTACCTGTCCTACAAGTATATTTATTTCTATCACAAGTATCTTCACAGTAATTGTGCAGTACTAAGTCACGCCCAACACTTGTACCTGAGTGTTAAGTGTCTGAACGAGTCTGAAAGAGTCTGAACGTGTCCAAATGTCCGTGTGCAGGTCTGAAGCGCAGGAGCCTGGGCGCGCTGGAGTGGCTGCTCATGGTCTTCGTCCTGTCTTTGGTCCTGCTCTTCCTGCCTTTGTCCATCTGGTTCTGCGTCCGAGTAAGACGAAGGGAGAAACAGGGCGTCGGTTTGTGGTGGACACGGGCGTTACTCCGGGTGTGTTTGATTGGCAGGTGGTGAGGGAGCACGAGCGCGCCGTGGTCTTCAGACTGGGACATCTTCTGAGGGGGAAACCCAGAGGACCAGGTACGGCTCCAGAAACGGCAACATTTAAACCAAAAACTGTTTGGAAAAAAAAGAAAAAAAAGCATAAATTGCTCAGGAATTCATTTGTTTTTTGCTTTTTTGATGGAATTTTGTGTAATAGTGACGTAGACTTTTGATCTGGACAGTGCGACGGACATTTGTAACAGTTAAAGAATAAATGTGACAGATTATAGCAAAAAGATAACATAGATCAGTAAAAGGTCAGAGTTAAAATGTGCACAGACAATAATAATAATAATAATAATAATAATAATAATAATAATAATAATAATAATAATAATAATAATAACTATCAATAAAAGTAAAACTACCCACAAAAAACAAAGATGCAGGACCAGGGAGAACATAAGGTAAACCGGATAAGGCTCAGTGTCTATTAAAAAAAAAATACGAAAAAATGAAGTTCAGAATAATTGTCCCATTTTGAGATATATTATTCTTTTTTTTTTAATTTAGTAATAAACAATAACATACATAGATCACTGTTTTCAATTTTAAATGACGCAGTTTTATAACAGAAAGTGTGACTCAGTGACTCGCAGAGCTGATAAACCCCGCCTCGTTACGCTTTACCTTTACTTTTATGTGGGTTTATTAAACAAATTCTAAGGGAGCACCGTTATAAAGGTTTTCCAATAATCCATTCCTTTGACAGAGATGTTTAAAGTCTTTCTCTTCCATTTTAGGCGTTATTTGACAGGACAGTGCAGCGTGAAATGGGGATGAGACTGGGGAAGGACATGCGATCGACTGTCCAGAGCCAGATTTGAACTCACAACAAGGAACTTTCAAAATAAAATGACCCAAATTCAGCCAATAATATTTCTCTAAAGCAGTTTTCTTTACACAGCGTTTGTACAATGTTCAAATGTGTCATAAAAGGTCTTACGTGTCTTAAACTGTAGTTTCTTCAGTCTTATGTTTTATCTTTGAGTTCAGCACTTTGGTCAAATGTTTTGTTTGATAAATAAAGTTGGATTGAATGAAAGGGCATCAGCCGTAAACAGAGAACATGTGTTTGCTCCCAGGCCTCTTGTTCTTCCTGCCGATCCTTGATGTTTGCCATATTGTGGACATTCGACTGAAGACCCTCCAGATCCCTCTGCACACGGTAAACCAGACCAGACCAGACCAAACTCACTGGTCTCATGTTGATGACATCACAGAGGGATTCAGCTCTACTTACTGTCGTTTTAAACTTTTTACACTTTTAAAAATGGCTTCACAAACTGCAACTTAACGGAAGTAAAGCTATGAGAAATATTTACCACAGGTGCCCTCCCTCCAAACTAAGTCAGAGTTAGAAAACCAGACGAGTCGGTGTAATCCCTCATTCGTCCACCAGTGTTCCATCGTAGAAAAATATTCATTTGTATCATCTGGACACGAGTCCAGGTTCATTCTAATCTGGGGATCTAGTCTGAGAACTCAGATATTTATCCTATTCTAAGTATGCCTCGCCCACTGGGCGGAGCCTACTGATAATAGCCGGTCCAGTTTATCTATTAGGTTGCACTGTTTTAAGTTTCACCTGAAATGAATCTACTTGTTTACCCGAACAGCCCTGTAATAAACCCTAGAAATCCTATTGTTAGCTGTCTGCAGCTCCCTCATCACTGTTGAGTACCTGATTAGCGTCTGAAGGACCAGGAGCTGGTCCTGATCCAGGTCTAGATCCAGATATATGGACTTTAAGATTTGAGGTAATTCTTTCCATGGTTAACACATTGAATAAGGCAGTGTGGGAATTGACATTTTTGACAGTTTTCCATTGAAGATTGAACCTTTTGCCTGATCCTTATCCTGGCCCCGGTCCTGGCCCTGACCCTGACCCTTACTCTTGTCCTGGTCCTGGCCCCGGTCCTGGCCCCGGTCCTGGCCCTGACCCTTACTCTGTCCTGGTCCTGGCCCGGTCCTGGCCCCGGTCCTGGCCCTGACCCAGGTCCTGGCCCTCTGGCCCTGGCCCTGACCCTTACTCTTGTCCTGCCTGGCCCGGTCCTGGCCCTGACCCCTGACCTTACTCTTGTCCTGGTCCTGGCCCGGTCCTGGCCCTGATCCTTACCCTTACTCTTGTCCTGATCCTGGCCCCGGTCCTGGCCTCGGTCCTGGCCCCGGTCCTGGCCTTGGCCCCGGCCCTGATTCTTGCCCTGATCCTTGTCCTGATCCTGTTTTCTCATCCAGGTTGTGACCAAAGACCTTCTGCAGTGGGAGCTGAGCGCGGTGTGTTATTACAGTTGGAGAACGTGGCCTTATGTAGTGGCGCCCTCTGCAGCCTGGAGCCCACACTGCAGGCACTGGTCCGGGGCGTGATCCGGGAGTTTTGGCCCAGCACAGTCTGACCCAGGTCTGGGGCCAGAGGAGGAAGTTGGGCCAGAACATTCAGACTGCTGCTGATGCTCTGCTGTGTCGCTGGGGCATCAGGCTGGAGAGGACAGACATGTGAGGGACCGACGTGTTTAACCTTTAAATGTGCGAGAGGACAGACGTGTGAGGGAACCGACGTGTTTTAGACCTTTAAATGTGCGAGAGGACAGACGTGTGAGGGACCGACGTGTTTTAGACCCTTTAAATGTGAGAGAGGACAGACGCGCGAGGGACCGACGTGTTTTTCGACCCTTTAAATGTGCGAGAGGACAGACGCGTGAGGGACCGACGTGTTTTAGACCCTTTAAATGTGCGAGAGGACAGACGTGTGAGGGACCGACGTGTTTTAGACCCTTAAATGTGAGAGAGGACAGACGTGTGAGGGACCGACGTGTTTTAGACCTTTAAATGTGAGAGAGGACAGACGTGTGAGGGACCGACGTGTTTTAGACCTTTAAATGTGCGAGAGGACAGACGTGTGAGGGAGGACGTGTTTTAGACCCTTTAAATGTGCGAGAGGACAGACGTGTGAAGGGACCGACGTGTTTTAGACCCTTTAAATGTGCGAAGGACAGACGTGTGAGGGACCGACGTGTTTTAGACCCCTTTAAATTTGTGCGAGAGGACAGACGCGTGGGGACCGAGGTGTTTTAGAGCGATTAATGCTGAGAGAGGACAGACTGGAGGGACCGACGTGTTTTAGACCCTTTAATGTGCGAGAGGACAGACGCGTGAGGGACCGACGTGTTTTTAGACCCTTTAAATGTGCGAGAGGACAGACGTGTGAGGGACCAGACGTGTTTTAGACCTTTAAATCTGAGAGAGGACAGACGTGTGAGGGACCGACGTGTTTTAAGACCCTTTAAATGTGAGAGAGGAAAACGTGTGAGGGACCGACGTGTTTTTAGACCCTTTAAATGTGAGAGAGGACGGACGTGTGAGGGACCGACGTGTTTTAGACCCTTTAAATGTGCGAGAGGACAGACGTGTGAGGGACGGACGTGTTTTAGACCCTTTAAATGTGCGAGAGGACAGACGTGTGAGGGACCGACGTGTTTTAGACCCTTTAAATGTGAGAGAGGACAGACGTGTGAGGGACCGACGTGTTTTAGACCCTTTAAATGTGAGAGAGGACAGACGTGTGAGGGACCGACGTGTTTTAGACCCTTAAATGTGCGAGAGACAGACGTGTGAGGACGACGTGTTTAGACCCTTTAATGTGCGAGGGACAGACGCGTGAGGGACCGACGTGTTTTTAGACCCTTTAAATGTGCGAGAGGACAGACGCGTGAGGGACCGACCGTGTTTTAGACCCTTTAAATGTGAGAGAGGACAGACGCGTGAGGACCGACGTGTTTTAGACCCTTTAAATGTGCGAGAGGACAGACGCGTGAGGACCGACGTGTTTTAGACCCTTTAAATGTGCGAGAGGACAGACGTGTGAGGGACCGACGGTGTTTTAGACCCTTTAAATCTGAGAGAGGACAGACGTGTGAGGGACGACGTGTTTAAGACCCTTTAAATGTGAGAGAGGACAAACGTGTGAGGGACCGACGTGTTTAGACCCTTTAAATGTGTGAGAGGACAGACGTGTGAGGGACCGACGTGTTTTAGACCCCTTTAAATGTGAGAGAGGACAGACGTGTGAGGGACCGACTTGTTTTAGACCCTTTAAATGTGAGAGAGGACAGACGTGTGAGGGACCGACGGTGTTTAGACCCTTTAAATGGAGAGAGGACAGGACGCGTGAGGGACCGACGTGTTTTAGACCCCTTTAAATGTGCGAGAGACTGACGTGTAGGGACTGACGTGTTTTAGACCTTTAAATGTGAGAGAGGACAAGACGTGTGAGGGACCGACGTGTTTTAGACCCTTTAAATGTGCGAGAGGACAGACGTGTGAGGGACCGACGTGTTTTAGACCCTTTAAATGTGAGGAACATTTAAAGGCTAAAGACCCTTTAAATGTCTTTTAAAGGGTCTTTAAAAACCCTTAAAGGGTCTTTAAAAACCCTCCTCTCGGTCCCTCACGCGAGAGGACAGACGCGTGAGGGACCGACGTGTTTTAGACCCTTTAAATGTGCGACGAGGACTGACGTGTGAGGGGACTGACGTGTTTTAGACCCTTTAAATGTGAGAGGAACAGACGTGTGAGGGACCGACGTGTTTTAGACCCTTTAAATGTGCGAGAGGACAGACGTGTGGGGACCGACGTGTTTTAGAACCTTTAAATGTGAGAGAGGACAGACGCGTGAGGGACCGAAGCGTGTTTTAAGACGCCTTTAAATGTGAGAGAGGACAGACGTGTGAGGGACCGACGTGTTTTAGACCCTTTAAAGTGAGAGAGGACAGACGTGTGAGGGACCGACGTGTTTTAGACCCTTAAATGTGTGAGAGGACAGACGTGTGAGGGACCGACGTGTTTTAGACCTTTAAATGTGCGAGGGACAGACGTGTGAGGGAACGACGTGTGAGGGACGACGTGTTTTAGACCCTTTAAATGTTTGAGAAGTGTGTGTGACTGAAGGCTTCTACATACAGTATGTTACCAGACAATATCTTCCATTTTGTCATTTCATTCCGAATTGTTGTTATTTGTTGTCGATCAACTGAAGGAAATCATCGTGTTTCTTTCAGAGAAGAGCTCATTTTACTGTGGATGCTCCAGAGAAGACTCCACTCTGGTGACAAGACCACCCCCAGCTGGCAGGTGAGCGCAGACCACACCCACAGCTTGCAGGTGAGCGCGAACACCCACAGCTGCAGGTGAGCGCAGACTACACCCACAGCTGCAGGTGAGCATAGAACACCCAACTTGCAGGTGAGGCAGACCACACCACAGCTGCGGTGAGCGCAGACCACACCCACAGCTGCAGTGTAAGCATAGACCACACCCCACAGCTGCAGCGTAAGCACAGATCCAGCACCCAACAACTGCAGATAAGACAGCCCACAACGACACACAACTGCAGGTGAGCATAGAACACACCCACAGCTGCAGGTGAGCGCAGACCACACCGCACAGCTGCAGGTGAGCATAGAAACCCACACAAGCTGCAGGTGAGCATAGACCACACCACAGCTGCAGGTGAGCATAGACCACACCCACAGCTGCAGGTGAGCGCAGACCACACAGCCACAGCTGCAGTGAAGCGCAGACCACACCACAGCTGACAGGTGCATAGACCACACCCACAGCTGCAGGTGAGCATAGACCACCCACGAGCTGCAGGTGAGCGCAGACCACACCCACAGCTGCAGGTGAGTCCAGACCACAAGATACCCAGCTGCAGGTGAGCATAGACCCAACACCCACAACTGCAGTGAGCATAGACCACTCCCACAGCTGCAGGTGAGCGCGAGACACACCCACAGCTGCAGGTGAGCGCAGACCACACCGCACAGCTGCAGTGAGCGCAACCACACCCACACTGCAGGTGAGCGCAGACCACACCCACAGCTGCAGGTGAGCGCAACCACACCACACTTGCAGGTGAGCATAGCACCACACCCACAGCTGCAGGTGAGCGCAGACTCAACACCCACAGCTGCAGGTGAGCGCAGACACACCCCAAGGACTGCGGTAAGCATAGACCACACCCCAGCTGCAGGTGAGGCCAACAGACCACAACCACCACATGCAGATAAGCCAGACCACACCACACTGCAGGTGGGAGCATGAGAACACACCCCACATGTTGGGTGAGCGCAGACCACACCCACAGCTGCAGGTGCAGAGACAACACAACGCTGCAGCTAGAACCAACAATGCCCAACACGCTGCAGTGAGCGTAAGACACACCACAGCTCAGTGAGCGCAGACACACCCACAGCTGCAGTAGAGCATAGACACACCCACAGCTGCAGGTGAGCATAGACCACACCCACAGGCTGCAGTGAGCGCAGACCACACCCACAGCTGCAGGTGAGCGCAGACCACAACCCACAACTGAGGTGAGCATAGACCAACCCACACAACTGCAGGTGAGCATAGACCACTCCCACAGCTGCAGGTGAGCTCGCAGACCACACCCACAGCTGCAGGTGAGCGCAGACCACACCCACAGCTTGCAGGTGAGCGCAGACCACACCACAGCTGCAGGTGAGCAAGACCACACCCACAGCTGCAGGTGAGCGCAGACCACACCACAACTGCCAGGTGAGCATAGACCACTCCCACAGCTGCAGGTGAGCGAGACCACACCCCACAGCTGCAGGTAGCATAGACCAACACCCACAGCTGCAGGTGAGCATGAGAACACCCACAGCTGCAGTGAGCCGCAGACCACACCACAGTGCAGTGAGCTCCGCACCACACCCCAGCTGCAGGTGAGGCAGCCACACACCACAGTTGCAGGTGAGCATAGACCACACCCACAGCTGCAGGTGCGCCGCAGCACCACATCCACAGCTGCAGTGGTGAAGCGCAGACGACCACACCCACAGACTGCAGGTGAGCATAGACCACACCCCAACTGCAGGTGAGCATAGACCACACCCACAGCTGCAGGTGAGCGCAGACCACACCCACAACTGCAGGTGAGCATAGACCACTCCCACAGCTGCAGGTGAGCGCAGACCACACCCACAGCTGCACAAAAATATAAGCGTAACTACATTTATCTCAAATGTAAAACGTTTGTTACCTGTAACTGAATCTCTTCTCAGCCATGTAACTGTACTTTTACTCGAGTACTCGGTGTAAATGTGTTGACCTTTTGACCTTTCTGCAGGCGAGAGCGGCCGAGTGGGACGGCGACCCCTGGGACGGTCTGCGCTCGTCCCTGCGCCTCCTCCGCCCGGCCCTCGTCCTCCCTGTACTGCCCCCGGACCTCCTGAGCGTGACCGCTGACCCCTCGCCTCTGCCCCCGCCTCCCCCGCCGCCTCCTCCCCCCGTCACCATGGAAACGGGGGCCGAGGACTCTCCGATGATGTGACTGAGTCCGAAATCCGGGCGACGCTTTTGAAAGGTTCATTTCTTTACAATGTAAGGATTTGCATTCATCGACAACGAGAGTTATCTAGATCATTTTTATTCACAATTATTGTTATTAAACTTTGACCTTTCAGTTAAATAAATGACAAAAGGTGCTCTGTGTCGTTTCTTGTAGTTATCCACATTAATGTCAAATAAAATCTAATAAACACGATGAAAAATGCACTAGATGAGAACACGGTTTAGGACTTTACATTAGGATAAGTCGTAAAACATATTAAAGATAAACCTTTTACGCGCTGTAAACAAACACACCACGCCCACACCACGCCCACAAATGTCCCATTCTAAATCACGTTTTGTGTGTTAAAGTTGTAACAGTCTCAGCGTTTCCTGGTCTTCCTGGGGCCGGTTTGGGGTTTGGACTCGGGACTTTTCTTCACCGCTTTCACCAGACGAGCCGCAGACGAGGACGGCTCAGGAGTTTTCACATCTACAACAACATCATCACCATCACCATCGCCATCGTCATCATCATCACCACCACCCTCATCACCATCACCACCCTCATCACCATCACCACCATCACCATCGCCATCGCCATCATCGTCATCATCGTCATCATCGTCATCACCATCATCACCATCATCATCATCATCATCATCACCATCATCATCATCATCATCATCATCACCATCATCACCATCATCATCATCACCATCATCACCACCATCATTATCACCATCATCACCATCATCACCATCATCACCACCACCATCATCGCCATCGTCATCGTCATCGTCATCATCATCACCATCACCACCATCATCATCACCATCATCACCATCATCACCATCATCATCATCACCATCATCACCATCATTCATGTCAACACAACATTCATTTCCATTGCTACGCGGATGACACCCAAGCCCTACCTTCCTCTAAACCCACTGCATCACTTCACCAGCCTCTTCTTCCCTCTGTCTGCAGGAAATTCAATTCCTGTTTCCATTCAATATCTCCTCAAACTCAACAGCTCTAAAACCTAATCCTACTGGTAGCCCCCTTCCACTCTCTCAAAATCAAAACAGTTTCCACAATTTCTACTCAATGACTCCCACTGTCCTCCCCTCCCCTTCAATCAAAGTCGGTTCATCCTCGACAGCACCCTCTCTTTCCACTCCCACATTCAACAACATCACTCGTTCCGCCACTTCCACTTCGCAACATCTCTCGTCGCCGTCCTCTCTCACTCCTCACACCACAGCCATACTTTCCACAGTCTATCACCTCCCGGATCGATATTGCTTACTCTCTCCTCTTTGGTCTCCCAATAAAATCCCTCCAGAAACATGCAGCTTCTCCAAAACTCTGCAGCCCGCATTATACCAGGATGCCTCCCGCCATTCACATCACCCCCATCCTTCAACAACTTCACATGGCTCCCCATCAAAACAAACGGGATTCACTTCAAAATATCCTAAATACTTTCAAAGCTCTTCCATATACTGGCTCCACCGTACATCTCTGGACCTCCTCCACATCTCCACTCCCTCCGCCTCCCTCAGTCCTTCCTCCTCTCCCAGCTCTCTTCCCCTCTTTCCGTCTTATTTCAAATCGCGGGGCAGACTGACTTCCACGCTCTGCTCCTCCAGCTCTGGAACTTCTCCTCCTGACCTCCCAAACATACACCCTTTCCACTTTCAAATCCAGACTCAAAAACCACCTGTTCAGACAATCCACACCACTACCAGCACCTCCCTAAACTCAGTCACTCCTACACCACATAACTCAGACTCCCACATAACAGTCCTACACGCACAATAACTCAGTCACTCAACACCACACAACTCGGTCACTCCTAACAACCTAACAACTCAGTCATCCAACACCACATTAACTCATCACTCTACACCACAAACTCAGTCACTCCAAACCACAAACTCAGTCACTCCAACACCACACAACTCAAGTCACTCCACACCACATAATCAGTCCTCCAACACCACAATCAGTCACTCCACAAAGTAACTCAGTCCTCCTACACCACATAACTTTCAGTCACTCCAACACCACATAACTCAGTCACTCAACCCAACAACTCACACTCCCAAACCCAAATCACCAAACCCCAACATAAACTCCATCACTCCAACACCACTACTCCAGTCATCCAACACCACATAAACTCAGTCACTCCACATCCATCATCCAGTTCTGTACTGTGGGTTTTATTCTGTTGTTTTATTCTCTTGTACAGTGTCCTTGGTGTGTTCTGAAAGGCGCTTTTAAATAAAATGTATTACGGTAATATTATTATCATCACCATCACCATCACCATCATCACCATCACCATCATCACCACCATCACCATCATCACCATCACCATCATCACCATCACCATCACCATCATCACCATCATCACCATC
This sequence comes from Chaenogobius annularis, assembly GCA_015082035.1. NCBI lineage: Eukaryota > Metazoa > Chordata > Actinopteri > Gobiiformes > Gobiidae > Chaenogobius > Chaenogobius annularis. Next base: position 34,568 of record BJKM01000848.1, read on the forward strand.
ATCATCATCACCACCATCATCACCATCCCCCGTCCCACCAAATCGTCACCATCTCCACCATCACCATCATCACCATCATCACCATCGTCACCATCGTCACCATTACCCACATCCAATCCACCATCACCATCACCACCATCACCATCGTCATCATCACCATCACCATCACCATCATCACATGTTACAAACTCATCGTTCAGAGTTAAAAACATCTCCTCCACAGTGTCCACAATGTTCTCGCAGTCGTTAAGTCGACAAATTAAACGCTTAATTAATTCTTTTATCACAGTGTTTTCCCTCTTCATCCCTCGTGTTTAAAGGGTGCTTTCGGTGGGACAAAACTTCTGCAAGAACCAACACAAGACACAGCATCGGATCGCAGGGCTCGTTTGTGCGGAGGGATCACTGCCTTCCCCGTATCCATGACGATGTTATTCGTCCGTCTGGACATTTGAACTGGACACAAGCAGGGGGCGCAGGCCAAGTTATGTGCAAGTCAGGTCTGTGGAGAGGCGCCGCTCACAGTCCATTCTCTTTTTAAGGATGTTCTCCGTGGGCTTTACTACACACAGCGCAGAGATGAAAGGGGGACGAGAGCGGGGAAGGACATTAAAGGCAGCAAACTGTAAATAAAATGGCCTGAAGTGGAATAATTTCATTAATCTGGTCATATATCATTCTGATTCTGTCAGTGGATTCTGTGTCAGGCAGGTTCCACAGGTGCTTTATGCCTGAAAGGGAGGATGCCAACTGCCCTGACACACACACACACACACACACACAACACACAAGACGCACACCGCTCGGCCCTCACCCTCGGGCTCCGGCCGGCTCCAGACTGGACCGGCCCTGCAAGTCGTCTCTCCAGGTCGATGGATCTTCTGCAGCGCCGTCTGCCAGCGCCTCCCTCGGCCTCCTGCGCGCGCTGCTCCGCGCTCTGGACCTGCTCCTCCGACTCTCTGGAACACGCACGACCTGTCATTTCGGTGTTCGGTCCAGTGTTCATATTCAGTGTGTCAGGTCACAGCCGTGTTCAGTGTTCAGTACTCAGTGTGTCAGGTCACAGCCGTTTCATGTGTCAGGCGCCGTTTCAGTGGTCAGCGTCGCACAGCCGCTGTTCAGTGTTCAGGTCACAGCCTTGTGTTCAGTGTGTCAGGTCACAGTCTGTTTCAGTGTGTCAGGTCACCGCCGTTCAGTGTTCAGTGTGTCAGTCACCGCCGGTTCATGTCAGGTCGCAGCCGTGTTCCGTTCAGTGTTTAGTGTTCAGATGTCAGTGTTCAGTGTGTCAGGTCACCACCGGTTCAGTGTTCAGTGGTCAGGTCACCGCCGTGTTCAGTGTTCAGGTCGCAGCCGTGTTCCGTGTTCAGTGTTTAGTGTTCAGTGTTCAGTGTTCAGTGTGTCACTCACAGCCGTGTTTCAGTGTTCAGTGTTCAGTCACAGCCGTGTTTAGTGTTCAGTGTTCAGTGTTCAGTGTGTCAGGTCACAGCCGTGTTCAGTGTTCAGTGTGTCAGGTCACAAGCGCGTGTTCAGTGTCAGGTGTGTCAGTCACAGCCGTGTTCAGGTCACAGCCGTTTCAGTGTCACAGCCGTGTTCAGGTCACAGCCGTGTTCAGTGTGTCAGGTGCAGCCTGTTCAGGTCGCAGCCGTGTCAGTGTGTCAGGTCCAGCCGTGTTTCAGGTCGCAACTGTTCAGTGTTCAGTGTGTCAGTCGCAGCCGTGTTTCAGTCGCAGCCTGTTCAATGTGTCAGGTCACAGCCGTTTCAGTGTTCAGGTGTTCAGGGTCGCACCGTGTTCAGGTCGCAGCCGTGTTCAATGTTGTCAGGTCCGCAGCCGTGTTCAGTGTTCAATGTGTCAGGTCGCAGCCGGTTCGGTTCAGTGTTCAGGTCGCAGCCGTGTCAGTTTCAGTGTCAGGTCGCAGCCTGTTCAGTGTTCAGTTGTCAGGCGCAGCCGTGTTCAGTCACAGCCGTGTTCAGTCACATCTCGTGTTCAGTGTTCAGGTGTGTCAGGTCGCAGCCGTGTCAGTGGTCAGGTCGCAGCCTTTCAGTCCAGCCGTGTTCAATGTTTCAGTCGCAGCCGTGTTCAATGTGTCAGGTCGCAGCCGTGTTCAGGTTCAGTTGTCAGTCACAGCCTGTTCAGATGTGTCAGGTCACAGCCGTGTTTCAGGTCACAGCCGGTCAGTTGTAGTCACAGCGTCAGGTCACAGCCTTTCAGTGTACAGTCACAGCCGTGTCATGTCAGTGTGTCAGTCACAGCCTGTTCAGGTCGCAGCCGTGTCAGGTCACAGCCGTGTTCAGTGTTCAGGTCAGGTCACAGCCGTGTTCAGTCGCAGCCGTGTTCAGTCACAGCCGTGTTCAGTTTCAGTGTGTCAGCGTCACAGCCTGGTTCAGTGTTCATGTGTCAGGTCGCAGCCGTGTTCACTGTTCAGATGTCAGTCGTACAGTCCGGTTCAGTTTGTCAGGTCGCAGCCTGTGTTCAGGCGCAGCCGTGTTCAATGTCAGGTCGCAACCGTGTTCAGTGCAGTTCAGGTCACAGCCGTGTCAGTTGTGTAGTCACAGCCATGTTCAGTCACAGCCGTGTTCAGTTGTCAGTCACACCGTGTTCAGGTCACAGCCGTGTTCAGGTTCATGTCACAGCCGTGTCATGCAGGTCGGTCGACAGCCCGTGTTCAGGTCGCCAGCCTCAGGTCGCAGCCGTGTTCAGGTCGCAGCCGTGTTCAGGTTGCAGTATATTTTTCCAAACAAAAACACAAACTAAAAGACATTTTTGGCCTGACAATTCGATCTAAAGTTCGTGTTTAGATCTGAGTTCTGGTTCTTTCTGAGCATGTTTTTGTGTCAGTTCTTTTCACCTTTTAGTTCCTCTTGAATGAGTCAAACAAATGTGTTTCTCATGGTTTCAGAACGATGCCATGGCAACATCTCTACTCTAAACATGATTAACACGTCTTTCCAATGTTCAAACGTACTGAACGTTATAAACACGACACTTACAGCAGTTCTTGTTGTAATAATCCCACCGTGCTGAGGTCAGTGAAAGCGTTTTGGGCCCCTTCAGTGACCGGGCCCTCCAGCTGCTCCTCGCTCTGACAAACACACAAACGCAAAAGTATTTGACACAAACGCAAAAGTATTTGACACAAACGCAAAAGTATTTGACACAAACGCAAAAGTATTTGGATGTAAACTTCCAAATCCACTCAATCCTTAACGCGTGTCTGACCCCGGAGCGCTGGACCGGGACCACTCCCAGTGCGGTCTGAGCGATGCTTCTGTCACTGGAAATCATCTGCACCACTGGACTGTGAGGCGACAGCGCCCTCTGCTGGACAAGGACGAGCACTGCAGTTAATATCAAGTGTTCTTCTGGAAAACTCCTTAAACTAAAATGCAAAGTATTTTAAATTTAGCTCAAAAATATATATTATCACGGAATAGATTTGTTTTTTTAGGTTTATTATTTCACTTCCTGTCTGTAATTGATGACATCACACTAGGAAATTACCCAGAAAACTCTTCTAATGTTACTATTTGGTTTTTTTTGACAAATAAAAATAAATGAGAGCGACTTTATTTTGTTGAATTCATGTTTAAAGAGTCAAAAAAGTTGTTTCTTTTGCGTAAATTCTGCATAAACTTAAACGAGTGTCCCTGCTGTGATGTCACTTCCTGCCACACATTTTTCAACGTTTCCTCCACAAACACCTGCTCGATCGGTGTCAAACATTTACACGTGCGACAGGTTTGAATAGACCAAATAAAGTGGCGGTTCACAGAAACGTGACCTCGGGTTCTGGGCCGGTCGTCTCGTCCTTAATCTGAAAGACAAAACAGAGACGACGTCAAAGTGAGACCATAACGCCATCATGTCACTCAAGCGAGAATCATTCATGATCTGTGCGACGTGCTCACCGGAGGGGGCGTGTCCTCCGGCTCGGCTGCGGCCAGAGTCTGTAACGGAGGCATTTTGAGACCGACCAGGAGGATCTTGGACGTGTCCACCCACTCTGCGCGTTCCTCCTGGACACAGGCAAAAGCGTTCATGGCGGTTTCGCGGCGGTTGCTCAGGGAAACGCGTCGTTTGTTTTTTTACCTCCAGTTTTCGACCCTCCGCCGCTTCCCGCTCCGCCTCTTCCTGCTGCGTCGGGCTGCGCAACACCTGCTCCTCGTAAATCAGCTCGCACGTTCTGGACAAAAAAAACACACACTCAAAAGTATTACTCACAAAAAATATGAGTGAAAACAACTTGAATTCAGAGTATTTTAAAGTAAGGGCTCTTTTTTTTTTATTAATTCACGTATTTGACTTTTGTTTGACTAATTCTTTGACTATTATTTGATTATTTCTTCTTTTTGTTGCCAGTGAACTAAGAAAGTTTATTTGTTTTCTTTTCCAGCTGCACTAGATTCTATTTTAGCATGAAAGAATTACCCATAATAACAATAACTTTTGACTTTTATAGTCTTACTGTTTTATATATATTTATTTTTTGGGTCAGTTTGCTCTCTCAACAAACACCCAGAAATTTAAACCAGACGCAATCCATTTTTCAGATTTATATGTCCAAAAAATATGCGCAATTTCTGCAATTTTTCTGTTTGTGCAGAATTTACACCAAAAAACTACTTTTTTGACGCTCTAAACATGAATTCAACTATATAAAGTTGCTCTCATGTATTTGTATTTGTCCATTAAAAAAAGTGTGACGTCAGATGAGTTTTGGCCCAGTGTTTTCTGGGTAATTTCCTACTGTGATGTCATCGATTACAAACAGAAAGTGAAATTATAAACCTAAAAAAATGTGCTATTCTGTGATCACATTTTTAGAATTTTTAGCAAAATTCAAAATATTAACATTATCTTAACTGCATTTTAGTTCAGTGAGTCATCCGACCTGTAGGGGGCGCTTTAAATGTTTCTTAATTGAACTAAACTAACTAAATGTTTTTTGTTCTTCAGGTGTAAATCTGAATCGTCTCCGCGCAGACGTCGGGTTTGTGTGTGTGTGTGTGCGTGTGTGTGTGTGTGTGTGTGTGTGTGTGTGTGTGGAAGTGAAGCGCCTCGTTGCCTGGTGACGTCTGCGGAAAGCCGCTCGACCCTCTGCGACAGAAGCGCCGCCTCGTCCTCCAGCTGCAGCACCGAGCGGGCGGTCCCGTGCGAGCGTCCCAGTCGGTTCTCCCGGTGACCGTCCAAGTCCGGCACCAGGGCCAGGAGCAGGTCCAGCATCCAGCGAGTCCGGCCCCCGTGGACACTTGAGATCTGCGGCGAAGACGAAAGGAAACTGGGCATTTCAACTCAAACCACTCTTTTTGGCTTTTTGTGCGTTTGTTTTTAAAGTTGCAACGATAAATCAAATAATCAATAATAATCAAGCCGTGTTGTGATAATCGTACTTGTTCTTTGGACTAAGCAGACTCTAAAAACAGAGAAGACGACCTTGGCGTTACTAAATGTGAAAAAAGACATCTTCTGATTTTCATGACACACTTTAAAGCGCCCCCTACAGGTTGGACGACGCATTGAACTAAAATGAATTTAAATGTTGCAAAAAACTATACAAATGTTATCACAGAATAAAAAATGTTTTTAGGTTTATAATTTCACTTCCTGTTTGTAATTGATGACATCACAGTAGGAAATTACCCTAAACCTACCCTGGGCCAAAACTCATCTAATGTCACTTTTTTGGGGGAGGGACCAATACAAATATATGAGAGCGACTTTATTTGTTGAATTCATGTTTAAAGCGTCAAAAAAGTTGTTTCTTTTGTGTAAATTCTGCATAAACTTTGACTGAATGAGTGTCCCTGCTGTGATGTCACTTCCTGTCCCTGCTGTGATGTCACTTCCTGTCATTTTCTACACATTTTTCCACCTTTTCTCCACAAATACCTGCTCGATCGGTGTAAAACTATCCTTTATATGTACGACAGGTTTAAATACACCAAATAAAGTCAAAATTAGAACAGCATTCTCTCTCTTGAAACCATCAATCATCACATGTCAACTTTTACTCAGTTGATATTATAAAAAGTCTCGATGTACAATAGAAATAATCACTTGACAAGTCGACTAATCAAAAAATTATCACTATTTTTAGTCGAGTTGCAGCTTTATTTGTTATAATTACAATTATTTCAGCTATTCATGATTCATACTTCCAATTAAACTGTGATTTTCTCCATTTTCTCCATCCTTTTCTTTGTGATGGCTTTTTCCTGCTGCCAAAAGGACAACAGTATCCATCTATTGTTTCCATTGCAGGAGATTTATGTCCCAGGCACAATTTTAAAGTCATCTCAGTCCAGTATTTTCAAACACAACACTCGATTTGAACATGTTTCCTCGCGCTCACAAACCCTTTGGAAGAGACAGTTTGAGTTCCTACAACAAAATTAGAGGTTCAACAATTCTAGACCACGAGCTTCCAGCTGAGATCATGAAGTTATAAAACTGTGGAGCGCGTCTGTTCTTAAAGGGCTGTACTGGCACACTTTGGGGTGACTGTTCTTGCCCGTCACACCGTGGATTTCAGTTTTTTGTCGCTCACCTCGCGGCTGACGCTCTGGTTCTCGCCGTCGATGAAGCCGCAGAGAGTTTCCACGAAGACTTCGACTCGGTGCGCGGCCTCGTTCGTCTCCGTGCTGCGCGAAAAGAAGTCAGGAACTAAACGTGTGCTGTTAAAATGAGTATGAGGAGGATTTGAACATCGATCCTGAGCGCTATACTCAACTTTGGGACATATTATAACCTGTATTATAACCCATCAGTTCTCGAGTGTTTTAAAGAATTGTTTGGGCTTTTCAAAAAGTGCAAAAATATCACTTTTTTTTATTCCCATTTTCACGTTTATTGGGCTATTTTTTTATTTGTTTTATTATTTTCAGAATAGACTTGATCCTTAAATTCAAACGCTGAAGAATCTGAACGTTTGTGGCGTAAATGACAGGTTCTTCACAGAAAAAACATTTCACTACTAAATACTGTCAGAGTAGATTTGAGCCCAACCCAAACCCTCACCATGGAGACCTCATACTCACTACAGGCCAGGCTCATGGATCTGCTCCTCAGTTTTAGCTCCTAAAATGAGCTGTAATATGTCGTCCACCAGACTCTGCCAAACGGTGAGGGACTTCTCCAGATGGTCCAGGTCCAGGCCTTTGTGAAGCTGCTCCTTCAGCTCGGACACTTTTATGAACCACGGCTGAATGGAGTCCGACAGCGACTGCAACTGGCTGTGCACTCCTGAAACACAACACACAATACTCCTGAAACACAACACACAATACTCCTGAAACAACACACAATACTCCCGAAACACAACACACAATACTACTGAAACACAACACACAATACTCCTGAAACACGACACACAATACTCCTGAAACACAACACAATACTCCTGAAACACAACACACAATACTCCTAAAACACAATACTCCTGAAACACAACACGCAATACTCCTGAAACACAAAACGCAATACTCCTGAAACACAACACGCAATACTCCTGAAACACAACACGCAATACTCCTGAAACACAACACGCAATACTCCTGAAACAACACACAATGCTCCTGAAACAACACACAATACTCCTGAAACAACACACAATATTCCTGAAACACAACACACAATACTCCTGAAACACAACACGCAATACTCCTGAAACACAACACCACGCAAATACTCCTGAAAAAAACAACACACAATACTCCTGAAAACACAACACACAATACTCCCTGAACACAATACTCCAAAACAACACACAATATTCCTGAAACACAACACACAATACTCCTGAAACACAACACACAATACTCCTGAAACACAACACACCAATACTCCTGAAACACAACACTCCTGAAACAATACTCATGAAACAACACACCAATACTCCTGAAACACAACACACAATACTCCTGAAACACAACACACAATACTCCTGAAACACAACACACAATACTCCTGAAACAACACACAATACTCCTGAAACACAAACACGCCAATACTCCTGAAAACACGACACTCAATACTCCTGAAACACAACACACAATACTCCCGAAATCAAGACCCTTAATAACACACAATACTCCTGAAACACAACACGCAAAACTCCTGAAAACACGACACACAATACTCCTGAAACACCAACACACAATACTCCTGAAACAACACACAATACTCCTGAAACACGACACGCAATACTCCTGAAACACAATACTCCTGAAACACAACACCGCAATACTCCTGAAACACAACACGCAATACTCCTGAAACACGACACCACAATACTCCTGAAACACATACGCAATACTCCTGAAACACAATACTCCTGAAACACAACACGCAATACTCCTGAAACACAACACACAATACTCCTGAAACACGATACGCAATTACTCCTGAAACACAAATACTCCTGAAACACAACACGCAATACTCCTGAAAACACAACACGCAATACCCTGAAACACACAACACACAAATTCTCCTGAAACAAACACACAATACTCCTGAAACACGACACCGGCGGCAGGGCTAATCACTATGAAGAGCGGTCATCACTATGAAGAGCGGGTTATCACATGAAGAGGCGGTCTTATCACTATGAAGAGGCGGGTTATCACAATGAAGAGGCGGGTCTTATCACTATGAAGAGGCGGGTTTATTACATGAAGAGGCGCTATCACATGAAGAAGGCGGGCGGTTATCACTATGAAGAGGCGGGTTATCACTATTGAAGAGGCGGGGATTATCACTATGAAGAGACGGGGACTTTATCACTATGAAGAGGACGGGCTTATCACTATGAAGAGGCGGTTATCACTATGAAGAGCGGGAGGTTCTTATCACTATGAAGAGGCGGGGTTTATCACTATGAAGAGGCGGGCTTAACACTATGAAGAGGCGGGGTTATAATCACTATGAAGAGGCGATCTTATCACTATGAAGAGGCGGGCTATATCACTATGAAGAGGCGGGGTTTATCACTATGAAGAGGCGGGTTATCACTATGAAGAGGCGGGTTAATCACTATGAAGAGGCGGGGCTTAACACTTATGAAAAGGGAACGCGGGGAGGGGTTTACACTATGAAGAGGCGGGTCTTACACTATGAAGAGCGGGGTTTATCACTATGAAGAGGCGGGGGCCTTATCCTATGAAGAGGGGTTTATCACTATGAAGAGGTGGGGATTATCAGTCGTGCAGTTTTGAGTCAATGGACCCGTTTCTATTATTCAGCATTTTAGGGGATGTTTAAAATAATTGAATCGTAAATACCTGAAAATAGAGCAACTGACTTTTTACCGTGTTCTTTTTATGTGTCTTTCGACCAAACGTTGATGTAAATGAACATTTCAGTCGTTTCAATGCTGAGCTTGGGTCTTTTTTAAGGTCTAAAAGCCAGGCACTCTCGCCTCACAGCAACAAGGTCGCAGCAACTTGTAGTGTCAAACGTCACTGATAAAAGTCTTATTTATGTTCATGAAGTTAAGATGATAAAAGTCATACAGTATAACATCTTTTTAATGATTCATCTGGAGTTCATTTTGCCGTTACCGTTTTCCCCGGTGACGTGGTCGCTGAGGCGCGTGTGGAGCTCGGACAGGAGGCTCTGCAGCTCGGTGAAGGTCTGGTAGAGCTGAGAAGGAGCTCTGTCTGGACTGGAGTGTCTCTGCAGCAGCTGAACACTCAAACTCAGCCATCCATCCCGAACGGCGGCGAGCTTCTCCAGAGCCTCAGTGTGGCCGAGCACCGCATCGCCGTGGAAACACTCAGTCTGAAGGAGCGCCACCTGAGAGCAAAGACAAACACTGTGTTAGACAAACGGGGAAAACAGCTTCATCTGCAGAGCTCATTTTAGAAAAAGAAGAACATGTATCTGCTTTACCTCGGACCACGTTTTAAAATCAGAAGTCATTTCCTCCACTGCAGCTTTTGGGCATTTTTGAACATGACTCCTTCAAAACAAAATAACAGTCATGATCGAAAAGGTGCACTAAACAAGCATGAAATACCATCATATTAAGAGCTCGTGACATAAAAATCAACGTTTTATTCAGCGCATAAGTATCCGTTTCTTTACTTTCCAAACTCGTTGTAGTTTAAATCCCCTGAGCATCAGCTGTCTCCTCTGAGGTCTGAACTTGTGAGCGACTGGTCCGGGTGCAGATTCTCTCCCACCACACCAGGCCCAGCTCACAGGAGGAGACTTCAGAAGGGACATCTCATTATCATACACATGGACACACCCCTCACAGTGATGAAGGTAAGTTCTGGAGCAGGACCTGACTTCACACACTCCTGTTCTTCTCCTCTTTTGGACTGTTCATTATTTAAAGGACAAATATTATGCATTATTCATATTGTTATTGGTCTTAAACCTGCTCTTGAATATCTTTACTTTGGCATTTAATGTGCCAGAAGAAGAAAAAAAGAGTTAACAAAAGCCTCGGGAGATGCCAAAGTAACTGAGCTTTTTCAAATGAATCCTCGAACTTCCTGGTCACGGCGCGCAGTTGTACTGATCGTGATTTGACGGCAGAAATGAGTCTGGAGGTGATTTATGGAGCTAAAAACAGGAGATTCTCAGAGCCACGTCACGGAGGGAGAGAACGTCAGTCATGGAGGAGATTCAGAACGGAGTGTTTTTGAGGCTCGGAGGGGAGAGGACTTTCTCACCAGTGTTTGTGATGAGGGACAATGTGAGAACAGGGTTTTCATTTCACATTTTGCATAATACGGTATGTGTCCTTCAAGGTTTTGTCCGTCTAGTCACATAAACCTTAAATTATAAATCAGATGTTACTCTTACAGTTACTTAAGACGTAGTTTCCCCAGATACTTTTACTGTTACTTGGACCACTACTCTCTTTATACTTCTTTACAAACACAAACAATGCCCCTAAAGCCGGCGTGAACGCGGCGTGAACGCGGCGTGAACGGGCCTTACTGTTGCTGAGCGGCGCAGAAGGACAACCACTTGGCGACGCCCAGCTGAATGGGGCAGATGACCTCACACTGAGCCCGGTCTCTGCTCTTCAGCCGAGACGTGAAGCCCCTCAGAGCCTCCCTCCAGAGCTCGGCCATGTCCGAGAGAGACTTCAGGTCCTCCGAGTCCTGACGCACAAACACACAGGCGCACAAACGCACAGGCGCACAAACGCACAGGCACACACACGCACACACACACACAGAGTGCACAAACACACAGGCACACAAGGACAAACACAAAAACAAACGCACAGGCACACAGGCGCACAAACGCACAGGCACACAGACGCACACACACACACAGAGTGCACAAACACACAGGCACACAAGGACACAAACACAAAAACAAACGGCACCAATTAGAAGACACACAGGCGCACAAACGCACAGGCGCTCAAACGCACAGGCGCACAAATGCACAGGCACACAAATGCACAGGCACACAGACGCACACACACACAAACGTACAGGCGCACAGACGCACAGGTGCACAGGCACACAGACACACACACAGAGCGCACAAACACACAGGCGCATAAACGCACAGGCGCATAAACGCACAGGCGCACAGACGCACACACACACAGAGCGCACAAACACACAGGCACACAAGGACACAAGGACACAAACACAAAAACAAACGCACAGACGCACACACACACAGGCGCACAAACACACAGGCACACAAGGACACAAGGACACAAACACACAAACAAACGCACAAGTATTAATCTCATATAATAAAAATATATATGTCTGCAATGCTTCAGAAATGTGCATAAAGGGCCTGAAAATGTGTGAATGAACTATAAAATTCACCACAAACAGCATTTTGAATTTCTCTTTCTGCAGCGTTTTGACAGTTTTCTTATTCTAGATGTTTCTAATTGAGCGTGTCTTCGCTGACCTCTAGTGTCAACACTGTGAAGATTAAAAAGGGTTGTTTTGCTGCATCAAACATCGGACAGAACCAAACACACACTAAGAACCAAATAAACGTGTAGGACTGAAGAAAAACACTTCTCACACTAATCGCACTAAACGTCTTCTCCACAACAGTGTTAAGCGTTACCTTAGCGTTTATGTAAATGCTGCAGTTCTGGGCCGTTTTGTGCCACGTCTCTTCGCTCACATGCAACTGACTGACCAGCTGCAAGTCCTTCACGCTGATCACCTGAAACGCAAACACCGGGTTCACAAGAAAAACATGTCGTTCAGAAAGTCTTCATCTGGTTCATTCTAATCTATCAATAACAGAACGAATTGTCAAGTAACTTAGTCGTCGAATAATTGTCATCTGCTTTGTCTCGAGGAAGTTTGTACCTTCTAACTAACTAACTAAATAAATAAATCTGTTATTTATGATAATTCTGTCTGTATTTTCATTAGTTACACCAAGTCTGCAGGTAAATAATATAAATCCCATTCTCAAGCAGCATCACTTTAGCAGTTTTAGGGTTAAAATCAGAAGGCAAAATGACAATGATTCACTGTTTACACTTGTTAAATCATTGTGTACATTGTGTTGAGATGTAAACAAAGGGAGAAGAGTTTGGACCGAAGCGGACTCCGCACCTTGAGGGCCAGGCAGTAGGTGAAGTGGCTCCAGAGGTCTCGCTCCTCGGACATCTGCTGCAGCTGAGCGTTCAGGCGGCCGCGCTGAAGCTCGTAAAGCTCGTGGTAACGCTGCACCACTCTGAAACATGCAACATGAGGGTGTGTGACAGCGACATGAGGGTGTGACAGCGACATGAGGGTGTGTGACAGCGACATGAGGGTGTGTGACAGCCGACATGAGGGTGTGTGACACGACAAGAGGTGTTGACAGCGGACATTGAGGTGTGTGACAGCGGACATAAGCATGAGAGCGGCGATCTCAATGAGGTGTGTGACACGACGATGAGGTGTGATGTGACACGACTTGAGGGTGTCAGCGACATGAGGGTGTGTTCAGCGACATGAGGGTGTTTGTGACAGCGACATGAGGGTGTGACAGCGACATGAGGGTGTGTGACAGCGACATGAGGGTGTGTGACAGCGACATAATAATGTTAAGCACCTTACTACGTTCTAATTTTATTCTTTACTTATCCTGAGTTTTCTATGGTCCTGCCTAGCTTTTTTTAATTTTTATTAATTAATTTGTTTGTTTGTTAATTTATTTATTTATTTGTTCATTTTATTATTTTTTCTATTATTTATTTTAATTTTACATTTATATATATATATATATATATATATATGCAGAGGTCAGTTCGTTTTATGTATGTTTTTGTTGTTTTATGTTTAAAAAAAACAACAACATACCGTCTCGTCCTTAAAAAGTATCATTTGTGGTAACTATATCTGTAGATAAAATGAAAAACTATTGAGGGTCCGACATTCCTGAGGGTCCGAGTGTTTGTCCAGTAAAACCTAAAAATCGGAATTTTCAAAGTAAAAATGCAAAGTATCTGTCAGAATCTCATATTAAATGAACAAGTAACATAACATTTGTCTGATATTTAGAGATTCTGAGTTTAGTCACAGTTTCTCCAGTGAAATCACAGTATGTTCCATTTCACTTTTGCCTCAATTCAAGCGAGAAAGTCAGAATGTTTTTGTTTCCAAACTTTTAAAGGGTCTACATAAGTAAGTACATTCAGTATATAACATTATTTAAGTACAAATTAACTCCTGTCTGTCACTCTCCTGCCAAGCGTCAGAAAGTGGCGCCGATATTCGGTCCCAAAGACATACGATTCATATTTGCAGGTTTGTGGAGTCAATCCCAAACTAAAAAAAAATATTCTTGGCTGAACAATAATATAGGAATAATTATGAAAATGGCGGACAGTTTAAACATTTGTAATTGTAAAGTCATGAATCAGTAGCTTTTCCTGGTGGTTTAGTAACAATTTGCTACCGGCAGGGGGAGATAAAGGACACTTCACCTCAACACAACCACTGAAACACCCAGACTCGGACACGTCTTATTTAAGGAGAGAAACGTTCAACTGATCCAAAAGTCCACGTCGGCTTTTCTACCGTTTCTGTTCCTATCAAATGAATAAATGAGTGAATTTGGCTTTGTCTGCGTAAGCTTTATGAAAGTGTTTGACTGACTCGGAGTTGTTCTGCGTTTGGCTGAGGGCGTCGGCCAGCTCGTGTTGGGCCCGCTCGGCCTGCTGGGAAACAAAGGCATCGTGGGCCTTGATTTTCGCCAGTTCTCTGCGAAAGGAAAGCGCAAAAACCCGAGTGAGTCAAGATCAAAACGTGAATATGAGACAAAACGCTGGACAAGAACCACAAACATACAAATGGATGAATGTGTTTGTTGTCTTGATCGCACAATAATAAAGTATCTCTCCATCTCTGTGTATCACCTGTATCTGGTGTAGTCCTTATGAAGCGCGCGGCTCCACAGACCTGACCTGGCTCACCTGCTGAGCTGCTGGATGGAGGTCTTGATGCGGTGGATCTCCACGGTGAGCCGGCGGTCCAGAGCTCTCTGAGCCACGGCCTCAGTGTGCAGGGCCTTCAGGTAATGTGGGATTCTGTCCAGGAGGGACTGGTACCTCTGTCTGCAGCACACAGGGTTGGAACACGTATAACACGATGTATAACACGATGTATAACACAATGTATAACACAATATATAACACAATGTATAACACGATGTATAACACAATGTATACATATATAACACAATACAGTACCTCTGTCTGCAGCACACAGGGTTGGAACATGTATAACACGATTGTATAACACAATGTATACATATATAACACAATACAGTACCTCTGTCTGCAGCACACAGGGTTGGAACATGTATAACACGATGTATAACACAATGTATAACACGATGTATAACACGATGTATAACACGATGTATAACACGATGTATAACAATATGTATAACATGATGTATAACACAATGAATAACACAATGAATAACACAATGTATAACACAATGTATAACACAATGTATAACACAATGTATAACACAATGTATACATATATAACACAATACAGTACCTCTGTCTGCAGCACACAGGGTTGGAACATGTATAACAGGATGTATAACACAATGTATAACACGATGTATAACACAATGTATAACACAATGTATAACACAATGTATAACACAATGTATAACACAATGTATAACACAATGTATAACACAATGTATACATATCATATAACACAATACAGTATATATACAACATATACATATTATATAACACAATGTATACAAGTGCAACGAGTACAACAAGTGGAAAATAATCATTCATTAATTCATTTTCTACCGCTTGTTCCCGTTAGGGGTCACGGGTGACTGGAGCCTATTCAGTGACTTTGGGCCTTAGGCGGGGTACAACCTGGACAATGGCCAGCTCGTCGCAGGGTTAACACAGCGACAGAGACACACAGATGAATATTCACTCTCACATTCATTCACTAGGGCCTAGTGTTTGGACGGTGGGAGGAAGCCGGAGAACCCGGAGAGAACCCACGGTGACGGGGAGGACATGCAGACTCCACCCAGAGAGATCATGTGATGTTGGTCTGGGCCGGGAATCGAACCCATGCGGGTTGGGAGGCGAGAACTCTAACCGCTCTGCCACCGTGCATCCAGGAAAATAATCATATATAAAATAATAATAAAGTGCAATTTTTCTGACAAATACTGAGGCGACAAGAGCAAACCGTTGCCTAGAGTGAACCTGGTGCGTGTGTGATTGGTTGGTGGTGGTGGGAGGGGCTGATAGCACAGATTGGCAGCCTCACCTCTGTCAGTCTGTCCCAGGGCAGCACCAGGTGTGGAGTGAATAACACACTGTAAAGGACTTTGAGTGTCATGAAAGGCACTATATAAATCACATGATTCATTTATTGATTACAGTTAATCGTAATAATCATCACTAATCAAATATTAAAATGATCTTAATTGTATTTAAACAGTTAGAATTGTTTTCTGGCCTAAACAGACTAAAACACACACAAAAAGACCTTATCCAACAAAGACAGCTGCATTATTTAATCAAAATCTCCAAAAAGAATAAACAACTTGTGAATTACATGAATAATACACTTGGAAAACACTGTCTTTCTAGAAGCCTCTGTTCACCACCACAACACACTTTAAGTTCACCAGAACAACAACAACAACAGCAACACCACAACCCTTTGTGTGGGTGTGCGATGTAGCGGCTCACCTGAGTTTGGCGAGGAGCTGCCCTCTCTCGGCACAGCCCACACTGACCTGTCGGATCAGCTCGTGGAAAACCACATTGTAGATATTCTGCTCCGTCCGCACCAGGTCCAGGAGACCCTCGATCTGAAGGAGCCACTCTTTGTTTTCATCAGTTCACTAACAGGATCTCGAAATATAAGTCTGACTCACTTCCTGTTCGCAGAAACGTTACCTGTGAGAGTTGCTCGAGTTCCTCGCTTTGCTGCTCGACTCCGGCTTTTTCCAACATGTCGTCCATCACCGACAGGAGCTGCAGTACCTCCTGTCGGCCACTGGGCTTCCTGAAGAAACAGTACGCGGAACATGGTGAATCAGGCATGCGCAAACTATGGTCCGGGGACTCAGACACATTTTTGCTGTCTGGCTTTCTGCTAAGTCGGTCCAAACAACAAAAAGTACTTTTTACTGTAAAAAAAATGAAAAATTCAAGCATTTTGATGTTATACCAACCTAATCTTAATGTTCCAAGTCTTATTAAAGGTGTGGAGGCTCAACAAAACTGTGTCAAATGCAACATTTCGAATGATTCACTTTGTCATTAGACAAATTCGACACTGTCGGGCCGTTTGTGAAATCTGGAATTTGGGCCAAAGTGTAGAAGAATAAGGCTGTTTCAATGGTGGAACTGGGTTTAGCCACAAACTATGGTAAAATATCACTGCAAATAATGTTTTGATGTGTTAAAGCACATGCTTCACGACCCCCACACATGCTTCACGACCCCCACACATGCTTCACGACCCCCAGCAATGCTTCACGACCCCCAGCACATGCTTCACGACCGCCCACACATGCTTCACGACCCCCACCTTCATGCTTCACGACCGCCCACCATGCTTCACGACCACCGCAGCACATGCTTCACGACCCCAGCACATAGCTTCCGACCCCCAGCAATGCTTCACCCTACACATGCTTCACGACCCCCACTCACATGCTTCACGACACCCCAACACCAGTGCTTCACGGACCCCCGAGCACATGCTTTCGCGACCCCCAGCACATGCTTCGACCCCCGGCACATGCTTCGCACCCCCAGCACATAGCTTCGCGATACCCGCAGGCACATGCTTCGACCCCCCAGCACATGCTATCGACCCCCAGCACCATACTTCGCGACCCCCAGCACATGCTTCGACCCCACACATGCTCACGACCCCACATGCACGCTTCACGAGCCCCCACAATACTTGGCGACCCCAGCACATACTTGCGAACCCAGCACATGCTTCGACCCCGGCACATGCTTGGACCCCGGCACATGCTTAGACCCCCGGGCACATGCTTCGACCCGGCACATGCTTCGACCCCCAGCACATGCTTCGACCCCCAGCACATGCTTCGCGATCCCCAGCACATGCTTCGACCCCCGGCACATGCTTCGACCCCCACTTTGGAAACCACTGCTCTAGAGAAGTAAACAAACCAACATTTCTACCCTGGAAACTCCAAATCGCTGTTTAATTTAGTGCTAAAGACTTAAAACGATGCACATTTAGATCTGGTTTTGGTTCGTCGCTGAAAGTCTGCTCTGGTCTACTTGGCTCTGTGCGTTCGATTTGCTGGTTGACTTGATCCTAAAGGTTCTCGCTCACATGGAAGGAAAGACTCGAAGCTTCTGCTCGTCGTCCAGCAGCTGCACGGTGAAGGCGCTGGAGAAACGCGTGCGAGGCAGAAGAAAACAGTCAGAGTTTGCAGATTAAACGCCGTTAAACGTTAAAAGTGTTGGCGGGGACTCACTCCTCGTACAGCTCCAGGCGCCGCAGCCCTTTGTTTCTCACGACGTGGTACTCGTCTGGGATCAGGCTCTCAGACACCGCCGTGGTCTGTGCAGAAGATTCGATTATTGTCTAACCCCACGAAAACACGACCAGAGAGCAGTGGACCAGAAAAAGTGAATGAATACAAGAGCCCAAATAGCACAGGACATGTATAGAAACGAAATCACGACGCATTAAACAAGAAAAAGTGTGTTAAATTTGTCACGCTCCAAATGTGTGTGATTCCTTCCATTTTCCGTCCGTCCAGTCATTGGTTGTGGGTGGTTTTGATCGTGACTATCTTTTTGATCACCCCTGATTATGTGAGTCTTTGGGTCAGAACGTCTCCAAAAACGACAGCACAAAATGACCTAAATCCCACGTGGGAACAAACGTGCCACCAAAATGGGAGCGAGCGCTGAATATTCGGCTGGGGCTCGTCGAGAACCTCACAATTATGGACACGTAAAACTCCAAAAACATTCATTTGGTCTTTCTTAACTCTAGATCCTTCTATAAACACAGGATACAGGCATATTCCTATATTCCCTAAATTATGAATAACTCACTTTGAACAGCCTTAATGCAGTGTTCAGCAGGTATTTAAATGTATAATTCATATTTTAATACATTAAGATGAGTTTAAAGTGTCGCAAAATGCCTCTCTTTATATCTATCATTCTTGTTGTCCATTGAATTGTGTCTTTTACTTTAAAACTATTGAGTGATTTAATGGTGGAGCATTTGGAGCTAAGTTAAAGTGCCCGTGACAGGTTTGTACGATTTTTTTCACATTTTGATTTTATTTGGTGTATTTGTACCTGTTGTACATATAAATGATGGTTTTACACCGATCGAGCAGGTGTTTTTGGAGAAAATGTTGAAAAATCTGTAGAAAATGACAGGAAGTGACATCACACCAAGGACAGGAAGTGACATCACACCAGGGGCACTCGTTCCACTCAAAGTTTGTGCAGAATTTACACAAAAGAAACAACTTTTTTTGACTCCTAAACATGAATTAAACAAAATAAAGTCGCTCTCATATATTTTTATTTGTCAAAAAAAAAAAAAAAGACATTAGAACGGTTTTGGCCCAGTGTTTTCTGGTAATTTCCAGTTGTGATGTCATCAATTACAACCAGGAAGTGAAGAAAAATACACTTGAATAAAAGCAGATAAATGCGTGCAAAACCTGTGCGTTGCCGGGCTTTTCCAAGAGCGGCGGCAGAGCGACGGTTTTCCTCTGAGCGGCGTCGCACAGAAACGACACGTCCCTGCAACACACGAGAAACGGCGTGTTTGTGTGTGTGTTCGGCCGCGCGGCTGTGTGTGTGTGCTGTGTGTGTGTATGTGTGTGTGGGCGCGCCGACCTGCCCGCTCCGCTCAGCGACGTCGGCTGCTCCAGAAAGTGCTGGTATTTCTTGCGTCCGAGCGGGTGATGCCACACGGGGTCCGGGCGCCTGAACGTACAGCCTGAGGAGCGAAACGGCACGAAGAAGGATATCGCTTTACAGAATGAACACATGAGAAGAAACATTATTTGAAACTTCACCGACGGCAAATGGAAGCGATTTACATGAATGACGAAAAGTGCGCTGTAATATACATCGTTGGTTGTTTAATGTTCCATTTTTCTTTTCTTTTTTGATTTTTTTGTCTTTTTCCTTTTGTCTTTTTTTTGTCTTTTTTTTCTGTAATATTACATTTTATTTTCAATTTGACTTTTCGGGTCTTTTTTGTCTTTTCGTCTGTTAATTCAATTTTTATTTTCTTTTTGACTTTTTTTGTCTTTTTTTTGTCTTTTTCTGTAATATTCCATTTTTATTTTATTTTTGACTTTTTTTTGTCTTTTTTGTCTTTTCTTGTCTTATTGTTTTTGTCTTTTTTTTTGTGGCCCGTAGGCTTTCTTAGACAGGAGAGGACAGGGTGAAATGGGGATGAGAGAGAGGGCAGGACATGCAGTAAATCGTCATAACATTCCCTTTTTCATTCAGGAAGGAGTATTTCATCAGACACATTAGTGAAAACAAAAACAATTATAGATTATTTTATCAATGTTTTCAACTTTTTTAACTGTGATTAATCCTGAAATGGCCATGTTTCTTCTAAAACTGAACATCCAGAACAAACCGTCCCCTAAAACCACGGCGAGGAGGTCAGTACATCCACTAAGACCACGGCGAGAGTCAGTTATGTCCACTAAGACCACGGCGAGAGGTCAGTTACATCCACTAAGACCACGGCGAGAGGTCAGTTATGTCCACTAAGACCACGGCGAGAGGTCAGTACGTCCACTAAGACAACGGCGAGAGGTCAGTTACGTCCACTAAGACCACGGCGAGGAGTCAGTTACGTCCACAAAGACCACGGCAGAGGTCAGTTACGTCCACCAAGACCACGCCAGAGGTCAGTTACGTCTACTAAAACCACGCGAGAGGTCAGTTACGTCCACTAAGACCACTGCGAGAGGTCAGTTACGTCCACTAAGACCACGGCGAGAGGTCAGTTACGTCCACCAAGACCACGGCCAGAGGTCAGTTACGTCCACTAAAACCACTGCGAGAGCAGTTACGTCCACTAAGACCACTGCGAGAGCGTCAGTTTACGTCCACTAAGACCACGGCCAGAGGTCAGTTACGTCCACTAAGACCACGGCCAGAGGTCAGTTACGTCCACCCAAGACCACGGCGAGAGGTCAGTTACATCCACTAAGACCACGGCCAGAGTCAGTTACGTCTACTAAGACCACGGCAAGAGGTCAGTTACATCCACCAAGACCACGGCGAGAGGTCAGTTACATCCACAAAGACCACGGCCAGAGGTCAGTTACATCCACTAAGACCTCGACGAGAGGTCAGTTACGTCCACCAAGACCACGGCCAGAGGTCTTTATGTGGACAATATCAAATAATATTTTTGTTTTTCTCATTTTTGAGTCTACCTTTTGAAATTACATTTTAATACTTCTAATTTTTACTTCTATTGTATTACTTTGCAGTAAAAGTACTCTTACTTGAGTACAGTTTTTCACAACAAGCAGAACACGATACAAGCTACTTCTGTGGGGTCTGAGTACTGAGAACATGGCGTTTTGCTAATGGGTGTTGGATGAGTCTGGTAATGGGCAAACAGCTGTCGGGCGCTGGTACCTGGCACTGGCGCTGGTGGGCACTGGGCATGAGGCTGTTCTCGTTGCAGACTGTGGAGGTGAGACTGACCAGCAGCTCCTCTGGGATCGCCTCATTATGGGCTGAATGAAGCTGTGTCTTTGTGCTTTCTGCCGAAGCACGACACGGCACATCTGCAACTGGAAATAAAGGGTTGAATATCATGATAATAATAATAATAATAATCATAATAATAACTATTATTATGATTATTATAATGCCTCTCAAAGCTCCACACTGTAGGCATTATTCTTTCACTACACACACACAATCTGCGCCATCGACACCTCTGACCACCTCCGATCACACCAGATTCATACTAGGGAAGGTGTGGGAAGTGTCTTGCCCAAGGACACAACAGCAGAACCTGGTCTGAACTCTTACCACTGAGCCACTGTCACAAACTGAGCAAATGTTTTTGAGTCTGTATCGTCCCGATAACTAACAATTATGAAAGAAGGGCCAGCCTATGATTTTAATAATAAATCATGATTATTCTGATTAATATGCAATGTTTTTGTGTCGGTGTGCTTGTGTCTGCGCTTGTGTCTGCGCTTGTGTCTGCGCTTGTGTCTGAGCTTGTGTCTGCGCTTGTGTCTGCGCTTGTGTCTGCGCTTGTGTCTGCGCTTGTGTCTGTATATTACAGATATTGTGATGTCATCTGCAATAAATCATAGACGTTATTCAGATTTTAGGGCACACCTAACAAACTACTTATTTAAAATGTATTATTTTCATTATTATTATTATTATCATCATTATCATTATCATTATCATAATTATCATTATTACTAGCCCACATATGTACCGTTTTAAATAACTATTAGAGGTAGAATGGAAGCGATTAAGAAAGTGATGCAATGAAAGAGAAGAATGTAAACAATAGCTTTAGCATTAGCATTAGCTTTAGCATTAGCTCACCTGTCCCGTCCATCGCCCTCGCAGAACTCGGGGCTGAACTCGGGGCAGAATTCGCTCTCACGGACGCGGACATTTCAAACGACCAGCGCAGACTTTTACGTCGGTGCGGCGGACGACCTCACGTCACTCCACGTCACCGAGAAAGTGGTTACTCCTCTTGTAAAAGGAAAAGCAAAGTGTTAAAAAGTTCACCGTGTCCGTCTGCTCGGCTCTGCGACGTGTCTGAGTGGACGCGTCACCATGGCAACGATGTGATGGCGAGTTAGCGTTAGCGCGTTAGCTCATTTGCTACAAAAAAAAAGGTAAATAAAACTATATATACGTTAGTTGCAACACATGTATTTGGGTTTTATTTGATTTGACGGCTTAAATATTACATATGCTAACTGCTATTCCACATGTTATGCTATATTAATTAACCTAACTATCTGTCCATTTCTATGAGTGACTAAACTCATTAATGTCTTGTATTATTACCACAATCTTTCAGCTTCCCCCATGTGTATTAAATGTTATTGGCATGTAGAATGTAGTGATGTCATCTGAAACCCACCAGTGAAAGACCCTCTGAAGCAGGGACACTCCTGAGGGGAAAAGACCACCTGAGGGTTCACGTTGACGTTCAGAAGCGTGATCTGCATTAGAATCTGCTCATTTTGTGGTTTATGTATTTTTATTTGTTTTGTTTTATTTGTTTCTAAAACCACAGGATTTAGGAATTATACTTTTTTAAGCAAAACAACGGAAACTGAGGACCAACGAGGCCAAATACTTTACTAACCAGGATAAAAACTCATCAAATAATAAAAAATAATACAAATTAAATACAGATGCAATATTTAGTTTATAAAATATCGACATAGTTTACTTCAAAATTAGACCTGAGGATTAAATTCAATTATTAACTGCATATTTTGATGTATGTAGATTTAGCTTGCACCATCAGTTTGAAGACAGAGTATAATTTATAATTGTATAATTCTGCTCCGACACCGGACACATTTGCACGGCCTGTACAAACGTGATAACCCCATAATGAGATCTGATTAATGACGTGTTTTTACATGCACGAGAGAAATCTGATCATCAGAAACGCCGTTCAATTAGATTTTAGAACCGCTGTATTCGGAAACGACGTACAATTAATTTAAAAATGAATACATCTCCATCATTTTCATTTTCATTTTTGCACATTATTAATTTGGCCTGTTTTTTTTAATATTTATCTTTGGCAAAATCAAATTACTTACGTCAAATGTAGCTGTTTGCATGACTTTTTTTCCTTTATTCAGAATAACAATCGGAAAAAGTTGATTGCCATTGTCAGTGCGTCAAAGAAAAACAATTTAAATTTAGTATAAGATAACAAAAAATAGGCTTACTATGTACTCAAAATGTACAGTTAAATTTACAGATGTAATGCAGAACGTGAACAGTGCAGTGAGGTTGATTCAATTATAGTTAAAGTTAATTTTTTGAATATAAAACACCAAAAAAAAAAAACAGAAACAAAACAAGACCAGAGGGAAAACAAAAGTCATTAAAAAGAGAGAAATAAAACCAAAACTTTAGTCCCATTTAGCCCAGACTCTGTCAAATTTGTCACTTTTCAAATTCAGAAATCAGACATTTGATTTTTCTGAGAGAATTCAAAACATATTAGACACATTTACGTTCTCAGATTTTTCAGCAGAACCTCTGTCAGAAGGAGGGACGTGACCTGCTGCTTCTGTGCCCAGGCTGCTCCTCTTCACCTCCCCGGCTCGGCTCGGCTCTGGTGGGGGGAGAAGGCACGAGGGAGGAGCCTGTGCCTTTCTCCGCCGTGCGTGGTGAGGCCCCTCAGAGGACTCGAGGGGGGGGCGACGAAGCGGCGGTGAAGTGGCTCCAGAGCTGACGACGGACGAGGCACGGCGAGATGCTCTGAAGAAACGCCGGGGGAAAAGAGGGGCACGCAGCAGGATGGTATCCCCCCCGGAGCCACCATGGATCTCGACTACGTTCATCTTAATCTGCATCTTCTCTCCTGCGCCGTGCTCATCGCCCCCCTGTGCTTTATAGAGGGTAAGTTACTTTTCGGTGCAGTTTACCCGCCACTTTACACGTCTTTTGTCCAACTGGTAACCAAACTGGGGCTGCAACATGTTATAAATCATACTGTTGATGACTGTTTTAGAATATTAGAATGTACCTTTTGAGACAAATCCTTTATATTTAAACAAATGCGCTCATGCCAAGTCAAATTATCAAAATAAAAGACTATAAGTGACAAAACAGAGACGAAATTAAACCAAAGAAGGAAAATCACGCATGAAAATCTGCCTTTTTCCATTTGCTTTTGCGACACGTTTATAGTTCGTTGAGGTGTCATAAATATGGAAAATTTCAGGAATCAATCACGCCAAAAAATGTGTCCTGGTTTTTTGGTATCGGAAGTTTCTAGTTGTTTATCTCAGGCAACACTTGAGAACGTTTTAACTCGAAACACATCCAAACTCTACAGTTACAGTCCCGTCATTGCAGACTTTTACACAGAGTTTCACAACGGGTTTGACACTTTCTTGTAACTCAGTGCATTTAGTCCACATTTCCTATGTTCACGCACAAACCACCATTTGATATGAGACAATTCGACATAACAGGAAGTGACATCACACCAGGGACGCTCAAAACACGCACATTTTATGCTCAATTTACACAAAAGAAACAATATTTTTTTTGACTTTCTAAACAATAATAAAAGGTACTCTCATTCATTCTTATTAGTAAAATGTTGTCAAAAGTGTGTGATGTCATCAAAGTGTGTGATGTCATCAAAGTGTGTGATGTCATCAATTACAAACAGGAAGTACAATTGTAAACCTAAAAAAAAAGAGCTATTCTGGGATCAAATGTGTCTTTAAATAGATTTATCTCAGCCACATTTTAGCTCAATGAGTCGCCCGACCTGTAGGGGGCACGAGACGGGAGGGCGGCCGGTTCCAATCCCAATCCACAAATGTCCCCCGTATTCCCAGTGGCAGTGCAGGGATCTGGTTTAAGATCTGCACAATCATTCATTGCATGAAAAAAAACATTTGTGTTTCTTTATTCCAACCTTTTTTCTTCCAGAGAGCCGCAACCGTTAGAGGTCGCAAGAATGTCAGTCGATATAACGGTGGTCAGATGACAGTAGTTGTAGAATGAACAGTTATTAGACGGTGAAGTCTTGAATTTTCCTTCTTTCTCGTGGTCTGACATGTGACTGTTCCTCAAGTTTGTGAGCGGATTTATGAAAACGGTTGTTCTGAAAGACAAAGTGAAATGTGACAAAAACAGACAGATAAAATAAAGTTCTTTACATTTATGTCTAATTGTTGGGCTTCGTATTGAACAAAAAATACGTAATTTTGCCTGGTCACGACCTTTATTCTTTGGTTCTTACGATTATACTGTGACCTGCATCATCACGATTGTCGATTAACCCGATCATCTTGACGCGCCCACGTTGGCGTTCCGGCGACTCTTGAACGCAGTTTGTTTGCCGCTAAATGCCTCTTACGTGTCGCGTCCGTGCGTTGAATCTTAATGACGGGATCGCGCGGTGACATCATAGCCCGGGGGAAGAACTGCTGATCAGAAAAGAAGCGTTGACAATGCCACTCCGGTGACCCACGAGGGAGTGTGAGGGAGTGTGCTGGCGAGGGGTCGCCGAGGGGGGCCCTGCGGATAAGTTATCAGACAAAAGAGCTGCACTAGTGCGGCTCTTGAATGGCTACGGCGGGGGAACCTGCTTATCAGCGCCGAAACAATCCCACAGGCAGAGGAAGGGCCGGCGTTAGAGCGGAGTGTGCGTCAGGTGTCCCGCGCGCACGACCACCGGGACAAAGAGCAATAAAGGGGGAATTAGCATTTGAAAAAGCTTACAAGCTCGGTGAATGAGTGAGCGGGAGGGGGGGGCGGCAGGGGAGGGGGGTGGGGGCGGGGATGAATGGAGAGATAGTGCTAATAAGAGACGAGCTGAGGCGTAAATCCTTCAAAATCAACGAGCTCCGAGACTTTCAGGACAGGCTCGATTAGCGAAGAGGTTCAGATGGGAAGCGGAGCGCTGTGGGTGGATTTACCGTAGTAAACTGCACAATGTTCATTTACATTTTTTACAAAAAACACAAAAACAAACAGACATCAACTAGACATTTTTAAACCAATATTATAAAAAAAGTGCCATTTGGTTCAAAGTCGGTCGAATTTGTCCGTTTGCCTGATGTCTGTCCCGGTGTCAGTCCAGTCCTTGATCGTTGGTGGTGTTTGTGTCATCCATTTCTTTGTGATGGCCTTTTTCCCTGTCACCAAAAGTACGTTCCAAAGGTATCCATTTATTGTGTCCCTGGCAGGAGTTTTGAGGCCCAAGTTAATAGTTCTAAAACGGAGTTGGATGGCAGTGTCAAAAACAGTTGCATTCATAATTTCAGTCCAATATTTCTGAGCGACAAGTCAGTCCCAGAACACGTGATAGTGCGTTGCCTTCCGGTGCCACAGCCTCTCCAACAGTCTCCATTTCCTTGTGAGTAATGCGCACTTTGACACGGTGTTACAAAGAAACGTGACACATTTTTCCAACAGAATTCCCTCCAAACATGTGATTTTTGTGGTCCTCTTTTGAGATGTTCCCACATGTTCCCACGCTTCATCTGTCAAAACAAAATCACCTTCTCTTTCCCATCAGAATGACTTATAACGACTGCATTATGGTCATTCTTCTTCTGTATCTACTGCAGTTTGAAGCTGTTTGAGTAATATTTTTAGACATGGTTCTTGTGCAATGAAGCAAACACAATGAACTTTAATTTCAGTATCTTTTTTTCACCTTGCGTTGATAATCCCACTGGTTTACGCTTGAAAAGAGAACTACCCGTATATTTAGAGGAGACGTATTATGCCAAATCAACTTTTATGCACGTTTAACCATTGTTTCGTTCACGTTTGTAGTCATGTGATCCTGCGTTGTTCTGAAGTCTGAAGCTTGAGTGCCCAGGAAATTTGCTGTTTTCACCTATCCCCTATGTCCGCCCCTTTGTCAGCAGAGCAAAACGTCCATAAAGATAATGTACATCAGCCAAAACAGCGGTAAAATGTCAAGGAAAGCACCGTCTATACCAACTTTAACTCCACAAATGTTGTCAAACCTGTGGGCTTCAGAGATGGTTCAAAAGTAAGAACACATCCACTGCGTGCTGTAGGGGCGAAAAGGGTCCGCATGTGACGAGACCCTGTTCAATTCTGCATTTTTTTAATTTCCATTTCTGTTATTAAGCTGTTTCAGATCAATTTTACGGTTTTCAATGAACATAATGCAAAATAATCATCTATGTCATTGTTTTTATTGGAACAATGTCTTTATTTGGAACAGTTCAGAGAGATAAGTTCTCTTTTAGCTTCACGTGAGTCAATTATGTTATATTCAAACAAATAATATCATAAAATGTAACGTTAAAGTGCCTATGACGGGTTTTTACGATTTCAAATTTTGACTTTATTTAAACCTGTCGTACATATAAATGATAGTTTTACACCAGTCGAGCAGGTATTTGTGGAGAAATCGTTGAAAAATCTATGGAAAATGACAGGAAGTGACATCACAACAGTCAAAAGCGTATGCAGAATTTACACAAAAGAAACAAATTTTTTGACGCTCTAAACATGAATTCAACAAAATAAAGTCGCTCTCATATATATATATATATATATATATATGTGTTAGATGAGTTTTGGCCCAGTGTTTGCTGGGTAATTTCCTACTGTGATGTCATCAATTACAAACAGGAAGTGAAATTATAAACCTAGAAAATGTGCAATTCTGTGATAACATTTGTATATGTTCAGCAAAATTCAAAATATATTTATCAAACTGCATTTTAGTTCAATGAGTCGTCCGACCTGTAGGGGGCGCTTTACCTTTAATACAAGGCGTCTCCACTCTGTAACACATTAAATGAAAACAAATCAATCAAACAAATGCCGCGTAAGTCTGGACAAAGCCTCTTGAAGCTGGTCCAGACTGACCTCGACCACCGCCACCGTGACCACGCCCATCCGCCGCGTCCACGTGTGCCTCTCGCGACGCGTTTTATAACCGCACTTCATCTGATTGCGACGCCAGAACGGCCACTTCAGACCCCATTCCGCCGCAGGATCACCGCCGGCGCGGAGCTGACCCCGGACTCTCGTAGCGGCGCGTTTAAACCCTGATTGCGAATGCGGCGGCCCTCCATCAAGGCCGCGCGTGGCTCGAGTGGGCTCATGGTGATTTCAAGACGTGTTCAAGAAGGGAAACAACACCGCACTGCACAAAGGGGTCTCTGCAGTAGGTAAAGTGTGTCGAGATGAGCGAAAAAGGAGATCATATTGGAATTGTTGTTTTGGAGATGGGCAAAACTACAATATCCAGTGTTTTATCTGCAGTAAAAAGGCTGAAAATGTTAAAAAAGTACACAAACTTGCCCTGTAGTCTTTGATTTCACAGCTCTTACATGTTCATCATCAGGTTTTGGCACATTCCTGATCCCGGACACATGTATTCGTGTCAGTATCTCCCATCTTCGGATTGCACGTTTTGATTCTGTTTAAAAAGGCGCAGGCTCCGGCGCGTCCTCTTTTTTCGCAGTGCGTTATCGGTACATTTCATTTCTTCTTCTTCTTCTTCTTCTTCAAGTTTGGGTGAAAGGCCTCGCCGCTCGCTGTTGTCTTCAGAGCATTCCTGCATATATTAAATGTGGAGAGACGTGTCAGCGCGATGTTCTAAAAGCGTGGACACAAAGACGCTTCGTTCGCAGGGAAAGAGCGCTCTTCAAAACTGACCTTATTTATACTGATTATTATTATTACAATCATGATTAAAAATACATAAATATCACTGTTTGTAGTTGGCACGCACTGGCGTCATCTCAACATCCAAAGACACGTTTGTTCATGTGTGAATCTGCCTTGTGTTGAATGAATATGAGTGAATACTTTGTGCATCTGTAAATCCTATAACTATATTGTGCCATTAATCGACTGGCAAGTTTTGTTTCCTGGTTTTAGGCTTTTATATTTTATTTAATTTTTGAATTTAATTTGATTATTCTTTTATTTTTTTTATTATTTTATTTTATTTATTAAAAAACGATTTATTATTATTATTAAAAAACAATTTATTATTATTATTATTATTATTATATTTCTACATGTATTTAAATGAACGGCCCCTGTCCAAGGTGAACCCGTGTTGGGCCCAAACGGGAACACACGGTTGAAGATGAATGAATGAATGTATTTACTGTTGGCCTCGTCTTTGATCTGGGAGGCAGAAGCCAAAGGTTCTTCTGCCGAACGTTCTCCAAATCCGATGCTGCAGTGAATCTACACAATGTTCTAAAATAATGTTCCATCGAAATGTGCTAAATATGATCAACATAAAGTATCTGCAACAAATATACAATCGTTACCATTATTACTCCATTTCATATTTTAGAATTCATTTGTGAAGCCCTCCTCCTTCTCCTGGAGTGGGCGGTGACATGTTCCGCATTAGCGCTTTAACGGTCCTGTGTTTTCCAGGTGTGTTTTCTGACAAGCTGCCGTCGGCGTTGGACCCGTGCTCTCCAAACCCGTGCCAGAACCGCGCGCTGTGCCGGGTCCGCGGGGGCAGCTACGCGTGCTTCTGCGTCCCCGGGTTCCAGGGGGCCCGCTGCCAGATCAACGTCAACGAGTGCGTGTCCCAGCCCTGCGGGAACGGAGGCACCTGCGTGGACCGGGTGGGCACGTTCCAATGTGTGTGCGCGCCGGGATTCACGGGTAAGAGCCGGACCGGGTGGGCACGTTCCAGTGTGTGTGCGCGCCGGGATTCACGGGTAAGCGAGTAAAGCCGGACCGGGTGGGCACGTTCATGTGTGGTGCGCGCCGGGATTCACGGGTAAGACCGGACCGGGTGGGCACGTTCCATGTGTGTGTGCGCGCGCCGGATTCACGGGTAAGAGCCGGACCGGTGTGGCACGTTCAATGTGTGTGCGCGCCGCGGATTCACGGGTAAGAGCCGGACCGGTGGGCACGTTCCAATGTGTGTGCGCGCGCCGGGATCACGGGTAAGAGCCGACCGGTGGGCACGTTCATGTGTTTGTGCGCGCCGGGATTCACGGTAAGAGCCGGACCGGGTGGGCCGTTCAATTGTGTGTGGGCGCCGGGATTCACGGGTAAGAGCCGGACCGGGTGGGCACGTTCAATGTGTGTGTTGCGCGCCGGGATTCACGGGTAAGAGCCGGACCGGTGGGCACGTTCCAATGTGTGCGCCGGGATTCACGGTAAGAGCCGGACTCGGGTGGGCACGTTCCAAATGTGTGTGTGCGCGCCGGGATTCCGGGAAGAGCCGGACCGGGTGGGCACGTTCCAATGTGTGTGTGCGCGCCGGGATTCACGGGTAAGAGCCGGACTGGGTGGGCACGTTCCAATGTGTGTGTGACGAATAAAAATACATGAGAACAACTTTATTTTGTTGAATTCACGTTTAGATCGTCAAAAAAGTAGTTTCTTTGTGTAAATTCTGTATAAACTTTGACTGGAATGAGTGTCCCTGCTGTGATGTCACTTCCTGTCCCTGCTGTGATGTCACTTCCTGTCAATTTTCTTCAGATTTTTTCTTACTTTTCTCCACAAATACCTGCTCGATCGGTGTAAAACCATCATTTTTATGTACAACAGGTACAAATACACCAAATAAAGTCAAAATGAGACAATGGTAAAAACCCCTCATGGCCCTTTAAGCCTCAAAACCCTTTCACACTGTGAGCGTCTGATCCGAACTGCACAAACGAACACAATCTGCACCTCCAAGATGTTTCACTTTTCCATTTCATCGACTTGGACTTCTCTGGGACTTTGACTTATAGAAACACACCAGACTTTACAATCTTGGACTTAATAAGACTTTGACGGATCGAAGGAGTTGTTCATGTCTAAATCCAACGCTGATTTATTTTGTTTGATCCAAAAAGAAAGACATTAAAAACTGGCTCTGTCCATTTTTCAGATTTGTCGGTCCCAAATATGTGACTCTTTTTACATTTCTGTGAACAAACCACAGAAATGTAAGATTTGTTCCAGCAGAACGCCGTGTTTGTGCGACGCAGCGGTGTCGGAGCGGGTTTGGACCATCCCCCTTTATTTGGGCCATTTGAAAGCATCAAAAGTGTGATGAAAGCGCTGACATGAGAGTGACGGGCCTTTTACAAACCACTGTGGACTTCTTACTTGTGTTTGGCGACCCCTGGATGATGAAAGGCCTGATGAAAGCTCCATCTCCCCCTGGACCCCCTGGACCCCCACCTGACCCCTCTTCTCCTGGACCCCCCCTCTCCTCCCGGACCCCCCCTCTCCTCCCGGTACCGGACCCTGCCCGCTCTCCTGTGTGACCCCTCCTCAGTCTCCTCTGACCCCCCTCTTCTCGTGGACCCCCCCTCTTATGGCCGCCCCTCTCCTTCTGGCCGCCCCTCTCCTTCTGGGACCCCCCGCTCTCCTCCTGGACCCCCCCTCCTCCTCCTGGACCCCCCCTCTCCTCCTGGACCCCCCCTCTCCTCCTGGACCCCCCCCTCTTCTGGACCCCCCCTCTTCTGGACCCCCACTCTCCTCTGGACCCCCCCTCAACCTTACCCCGGCCCACTTTGATCCGCACAGGAGCCTCGTGGCGAGCAGGACGTCGACGATGTCAGTCCGGGCCCTGTCTTAATGTGGCAGTTGTCATGACGACGCTGCCGGCTTCAGCTGCACCTGCCCGCCGGGTTTCCACGGAGACCGGTGCCAAACAAAACACGGACGAGTGCCAGACGGCCGTGCCAGAACGGGGCTCGCTGCAGAGACGGAGTGAATGAGTAGTGAGGGGCGGGCGAGAGAGAGAGAGGGGAGGGGAGAGGGGAGGGAGAGAGGGGAGGAGAGGGGGGAGAGAGGGGGAGAGAGAGGAGGAGAGGGGGAGAGAGAGGGGGAGGAGAGAGGGGGGGGAGAGGGGAGAGAGAGGGGGAGGAGAGGGGGGAGAGAGAGGGGGGAGAGAGAGGGGGGAGAGAGAGGGGGGAGGAGGGGAGAGAGAGGGGGAGAGAGCAGAGGGGGAGACAGAGGGGGGAGACAGAGGGGGGAGGAAGAGGTGGGGGGAGAGGGGAGGGAAGAGGTGGGAGAGAGGGAGGGAAGGGAGAGAGAGGGGAGGGAGGGGAGAGAGAGGGGGGAGAGAGAGAGGGGGGAGAGATAGAGGGGGAAGAGGAGGAGGGGAGGGGAGAAGGGGAGAGAGAGGGGGGAGGGTGGAGAGGGGAGGGAGAGAGGGGAGAGAGAGAGGGGGAGAAGAAGAGGGGAGAGAGAGAAGGGGAGAGAGAGAGGGGAGAGAGAGAGGGATAGGAAGAGAGGGGAGAGGGAGAGGGAGAGAAGAGAGAGGGGGGAGAGAGAGAGGGGAGAGAGAGAGAGGGGAGAGAGAGAGAGGGGGAAGAGAGAGGGGGGTGGAGAGAGGGGAAGAGAGAGGGGGTGAGAGGGGAGGGAAGAGAGGGGAGAGAGGGGTGAGAGGGAGGGAAGAGAGGGGGAAGAGAGGGGGTGAGGAGAGAGAGAGGAGAGAGGGGAGGGGGTGAGAAGAGAGAGAGGGCGGGTGAGAGAGAGGAGAGGAGAGAGAGGGGGAGGGAGAGAGAGAGGGGAGAAGAGAGCGAGGGGAGAGAGAGAAGAGGGGAAGAGAGAGCGAGGGGGGTGAAGAGAGAGGGGAGAGAGAGAGAGGGGGAGGAGAAGAGGTGAGAGAGAGAGGAGGGGGGAGAGAGGGGAGAGAGAGAGGGGGGAGAGAGGGGAAAAGAACTCTAACTCCGCTTGTGTTTGTCAGATACGCTGCGGACAGCCCAGTACTCCGCCTCCGCCTCTCGCGCTCCTTCACCGGCCACACTGTGAGCTTCTCTTTCCGCGCTGCACATCTGAACCCTGCTTCAACAGCGCCCTCTGCCAGGACACGCCCGGGTAACTACAGCTGTCAATGTTGCCAGGTGAGAAAAACAGTCGGCGCGAACAGAGGGGGTTTCACACTTAAACATGGGATACAAACACAGCATTATGATATTTTTGTATATATTATTGATCGATGTCATCTGAAACTGACACATTCCTAAGAAAGGTCTCAAACGGTTCTAAATGGATGTTTTTACTGGACAAGAATAACAGAAGGTCTTGGTATTTCGTCCACAATGACTTTAATATATAGAACACGGACCTCTCTGTCGCCGGACCCTCTCTGCGGCGCACGGACCCTCTCTGTCGCGCACGGACCCTCTCTGTCGCGCACGGACCCTCTCTGTCGCGCACGGACCCTCTCTGTCGCGCACGGACCCTCTTCTGTCGCGGCACGGACCCTCTCTGTCGCGCACGGACCCTCTCTGTCACGCACGGACCCTCTCTGTCACACACATGACCCTCTCTGTCGCACACGTCACGCACGGACCCTCTCTGTCACGAAGGACCTCTGTCTGTCACGGACCCCTCTCTGTCACGGACCTCTCTGTCACGGACCCTCTCTGTCGATATAGGGGGAAGAGAGAACTAGTCTATGCACCAATGCAAGCTGCTGCTTCACGGATTTAAAACGTTGCGCCTTTTCTGCCGCAGGTTTCGAGGGGCGTCAGTGCGAGGTGACATCCCCGAGTGCTCCAGCGCCCCTGTCTGCAGGAGGCCGCTGCCTGGAGAGGTCGTGGCGGCGCTTTACGCGCAGCGAGCCTCTGTTAGCGGAGCGCTACGACCCCGCGAGGCCGCCGGCTTCATTGCAGCTGCCGCGCTGGAACCACAGGTCGAAGACTTAGAATAAAGCTTTATGTTTAGGGAAAGTGTCTCGGATATTTGATTCACATGCACTGAATAAATAAATAAATAAATACATAAATACATTTGCCAAACACAATTAAAGACAACAACAAACAATTGATCTTCTTTTTCTAAAATAAGAAAACAAACACAAAACAGACGCACGGAAAAAAAACAATAACCAAAAACAAGACAAACACAGAGAAAAGACTCATTTTGTAGAGATGAAAATAAGAATTTAGAACAAAAAAAAAAGTCAGAAAAATAAAATAAATAAAGATTTATATAAGTAAAGTGCCTCTGACGTTTTGACAATTTCCTCATTTTGACTTTATTTGGTGCGTTTAAACCTGTCGTACATATAAATGATAGTTTTACGACGGTCGAGCAGGTGTTTGTGGAGAAAAGGACACTCATTCCAGTCAAAGTTTATGCAGAATTTACACGAAAGAATCAACTTTTTTGACTCTCTAAACATGGAATTCAACAAAATAAAGTTGCTCTCATACGTTAGATGCGTTTGCCCAGTGTGATGGTAATTTCCCACTTGATGTCATCAATTACAAACAGGAAAGAAATTATAAACATAAAAAATTGCTTTTCTTGTGATAACATTTTCACAGTTTTAGCAAAATTTCTAAATATATTTATCTTCACTGCATTTAGTTCAGTGAGTCGTCCGAACCTGTAGGGGCGCTTTTAAGCACATAAGGCCAAGATAAGAGCCCACTCAGTCCGTTTCTACAGTCGAGTCCGCGTGTCAGTTCTGGTCCAGTCCTTCGTCGTGGTGCAGTTTGTGTCATCCGTTTCTTTTTTCCTGCCGTCAGAATGTACGTTCCAAAAGTATCCATTCATTGTGTCCATGGCAGGAGTTCTGAGGCCGGATCATTGAGTGGATGGTGGTCAAAACAGTCAACTTATGTTCCTCCTTTGCCTGAACTGAAACCACCAGGTCAGATCTGTGGAGAAGCTTTTGGAGTGTTAAATATTGCAATGGAATCAAAGCCATCTCCATAACGACAGCGGGTGTCCTTGTGCATCTTCAAAACGACAAGAATGAAGGTCCTCTTCTAAACAACAGGATCCTGGTTTGCTCTTACATAAGCGCTGCGCCACAGTTGCGCTGAGCCGCGGCTGCCTGCGTGGGGGACTAAAGCGCTGCACACGGGCTCTAAGGTGGCCAAATAGCATTAAGCTAATCCCCAGAGCTGCTTGCCGGTCCCCTGACCACAGCGTAGTTCCCCCCCCCCCATCCACAGGCCGAGGAGCACGGCGGCTCTCTGCGACGCTTCTGTGGACACATGGTGCCCGCGCTCGTCTTCAGGTGTGCTCTGGAGGAACCGCAGACGGCATGATGTGGACCGCCGCACCGTGGATTTTAGGGGTCGTGTTGCTCGGGACAGGTAACGCCGGGACTGGGTTCAGGGGTTAAGCAGGAGGTATTTGTGAGAGGCCAGAACCAACTTTGGCTGTCAACGACTCATTGGAATGATTGTCGACCATTAAAAATACCATCTCATTTTGATCTTGGTTGTTGTTCACTGGACACAGACTCGAATGTCCTCTAACTTCAGACATCTTAAACCGACCTTTGTTTGGCTGCGACGGCATGTTCTTTGCACATGTTCTTTGCACATGTTCTTTGCACATGTTCTTTGATCAGTGTGTTTTGGACCGTTTAGAAGCGTTTGGTTTCTGTCATCGTGGTAAAAAAGGTCAAAACATAAAGATATCGTGACATCACCAGATCTGTACATCGAGTTTGATTTCCAGACATCTCCAGAGTGAGATGAACCACCTCACAAACCCGAGGACTCGCTCGACTCGTCCTTTTCAAACCTGTTCAAGTGTCTTCTGTTTCCAGGCTCTTTGTGCGAGGAGGTGATGGACCAGTGCTCGTCCGGCCCCTGTCAGAACGGCGGCGCCTGTGAGAGCGTCGCGGGGAGCTACGTCTGCCACTGTCCCCAGCCCCAGCACCAGCCCCAGCACCAGCCCGGCGCCGCGCTCTACGGAGGCCCGACCTGCGCCGAGCGGCTGGTGGGCTGCGACGGTCACGAGTGCCAGAACCACGGCTCCTGCGCGCCCTTTCTCCTGGACGGGACCCACGGCTACACCTGCTCCTGCGCACCGGGGTTCGCCGGGCCCCTCTGCAAGACCTCCACCACCTTCTCCTTCGAGCGCAGGGGGTACTTACTGCTGCAGAGTCCGCTGGTGGAGACCGAAGTGTCCGTCAATGTCACGCTGAGCTTCAGGACCGTCCTGCCCAGGTCAGTGCACTCCTCACTAAGTCAGAGCTTCAAACTGAGGGACAAACTACAGAGGATCTCACTTTGTCTGATCGCAGCCCACCACACCGGGAAAAGGCCATCCAAATAGCATAACAAGTTCATAAAAGTTTGAAGTATGTAGTATTTATGATGTTCTGAGTATTGACACTGGAACAAGCATAAAAGATGAGCATTTTTTAACTTTGATTTTCCCCAAAAATGCCACTGCTCTTGAAATCAGACCAAATCTGATTCTTTTGGCAAATTGAATGCAGAGAAAGTCAAATTATACTCAAATCAAGACAAATACAACTTCATTCAGTCACTTTTTAACTTAATGGAACCAATGGAACCAATGGAACCTATGGAACCTTCTTAATTCCGTTCTGCTGTGTGTTTGATAATGAACTGACCCCGTTCTTCTGCTCAGGGCGCTGTTGTTTCAGAGGAACAGTCGTGGTTTGCTGCTCACGCTGGCTCTTCACGCTGGGCGACTCCGACTGTCTCTGACCAAAGACGTTTCCGCTCCCGGACCCCCCGAACCGTCGCCCGACCGCCCCGCCCAGGTCCTGGAGCTGCCCCACAACGTGACGGACGGCCGGTGGCACACCGTGGAGGCCACGCTGGGGAACTGGATCCTCAGCCTCAAACTGCTGGACGTGGCGCGGAGCTACGACGCTCGCACCTACCACAGGGTGGCGCCGGTGCAGGTCCCCGCCGAGCCGATATCGCCGCCGCAGAACACGTACATCGGCGGCGTGCTGGAGGGTCCGGACGGGCGCGGCTCCGCGTTCGTGGGCTGCGTGAGGGACGTGTTCGTGGACTGGCAGCTGGTGATCCCCGAGGAGTGGCTGAGCAACTCGGCGGTGAACGTGTCGCCCGGCTGCGCCCACAGGGACCGCTGCCTGGACGCGCCGTGCCAAAACGGGGGCGAGTGCGTGAACCTGTGGCAGAGCTACGTGTGCCGCTGTCCCAGGCCGTACGAGGGTCCGGACTGCGACGAGGGTAAGGGCCAGAGCCGCCGGGTTTATCGCGTTTTAACGCTTGAATCACAGCGTCGCGTCAGGTCGCTGTGAAGAAAGCGATGATGACATAAGGGAAATGACTTGGAGACATATTATGCTAAATTGAACCATTTTAAAACATGAATCCCATCGAAACCACACCAAAAACACATTTCGCTTCATTTCAATCGTTTCATTCATCCTGGTTACGAGGTCGTCTTCTCTGCGCCTTCTCTGAGCCTCACAAAAACACTCGCTGTCAAATTTCCCAGCTTCCCGACGGCTAAAGTGGCGCTCCGGAGTTCTGTGCGGTTTCATCATCACGGACTCGTTCTGACCCAAATCACGCTCAGTACAATTGTGCGCTTTCTAGGAATGTCGAGATTATGAGACGAATCGATAATCGGGATTTTTACTAACTAAAAACTAAAAAATGTTTAATCGTGACATTATTAGAAGATTTTGTTCTTTTTTATTTCAGTTTGTAGAAAAGTGTCACATTTTCCAACTAAATTAGGTCTTTTTTAGTTCAATTCAAAGAAAGCCCTTTAGACTAGACTTGTACCTACCAGGTCTGAACCAGGACTAACCCAGAATCAAAACCGGTCTAAAGCAGAATTAAACAAGGCCTAAACCAAGACCAAACCAGGTCTAAACGAGTGCTAACCCAGAATGAATGATTCTTTGAACATTACTTTGCAAAATTGCCCATCCAGAACTGAACCAGAATTAAATTAGGACTAGACTAGAACCAGCCAGGTCTGAACCAGGACTAATCCAGAATGAAACAAGGACTAAACCACAAAACCAAACCGTCTAATTAGCTGCTAACCCAGAACTTAAACACGGATATACTAAGATTTCGCCAGTGAGTGAATTTTAGTTGTTCAATATTTGGAAGAGAGTTGTTGGGCCGACGATTATAATCAGTTTTGGCCGGTGCCTGATTTTGGTCCGGCCTTATGTTGAATAGCCCTGGCTTAATGTGTTTCAAGGAAAGAAAGATTTTATTGTTGTTTTGCCGTGATGTCAACAATCGTGAACAAGTGTTAAATCGCCAGATGTTTATTCGTAAATCTGACGTCCTAGAGCTTAGCATGTCGGGGCAAGCTAGCTTTTTGCGTTTTCTCCCCGTGACAATTGCCCTCTGCTGCCAGTAGATGGAGTGCCAACACCAAAGAAGCCTTCATTTGTGACAAAATATGCTCCGTCTCTTTTCATTCCGTGTTTTACTTCTCGTCCGAAAGCAGCGTTCTCATTGGCTGCGTTCCAAGACTGAACGCATGTGGATATTACGACTGCGCTGAAGGAAGTCCTTAAACAGATTTAATGACCTTCTTCGCGTCGTCGTTACTAAAATGAGACACACACAGGCAAACCGTATAGCTCAAGAGTGGTTTAAACGCAATATACATCGACAAAAGTACCGACCCGTGATAAAGTGTCTTTTAAAGCGACTTACTGAGCAACATAAACTTTTCGGAGGAATTTAAAATAGTGTCTGCTTTTAAGAACAGACTGGCCATGATCAAGTCGAATAGTATACATAGAGAAAGTGTCTTGTTTGTAGAGTACTGTTTACCCACACAAAGTGCCTCTGTTTTATCCACGTATGTCATAAAATACTTGTGCAACATGCAGAGCGAGAGGTGCGAAATGTTATGTAAGTTCAGTATCAGACGAAGATGTACATTTAGAGTCGATGGCACTTCTTCACTAAAGTGCACCACACTGACATATTTAAACCTAGTATATAAGAGACTCTCCTTATATGTAGTGAATGAATAATTAAATGCAATACTGTTATTTAATGCTATTAATTAATTATTTTAAATTATGACTCTATTTAATTATATTATTCACTTTGACGAGAATTACATATATTCTCAAATTGGCAATTATGCTCTAGAGTAAAACTAAATCAAAAATCTTGAATTGTTCTTATTTACTTAGTTGTACAATTTATAATAAACATGTATTATCTTATTTAAACATTAATGTAAAACGTTATTCATCTAATATCATTCGTTGTTTTTGAGACTAATATAATAGTTTATTTCATACTTATTTAAATCACAACACATTCACATATTTTCTTTTTAGGAAAGAGCAATATCATCTTATAAACACTGAAATCTATGTAAGTCTATCCTTATACAAACGACACTTTATTACAACAATGAAAAAGACAATCCTAAATACACCACGTTTTGAGAAACTTGATAGCACCACATATATTTCTCTTGACAGTAATTCAGTTTTCCCCTTTAAACAATATCGTGTTCTCGAGAGAATGCTGTAAATTGTTATTCGAAGAGGACGCTTGACAATAGATGACTCGAGACGAGTTTCGTACCTTGTCATGCTCAGCAAACAATAAGGTCAGATAACGGTGACGGCGGAACATTAAGGCACACACAGACGACGTACGCAGGAAAGACACAAAGAATGACAGATCACGAAGCATGATTTATTCAACAGAAAGAGAAGACA
The DNA here is from genome assembly GCA_015082035.1 of Chaenogobius annularis. Taxonomy (NCBI): domain Eukaryota; kingdom Metazoa; phylum Chordata; class Actinopteri; order Gobiiformes; family Gobiidae; genus Chaenogobius; species Chaenogobius annularis. The sequence goes on from BJKM01000848.1 coordinate 74,228, forward strand.
GTAATAGAGAATCGAAAACAGCGGCAGTCGCGCGAGGTGGCTCTGAAAACGAATCGCTCGCCAACGCTGACCGTAAAACGACCGCGGTCACTGCTCCAGCGGCTGACGAGCGATTTGGAGGAAGCCTGGAGCTAGAAATTATAACACAGGCATAGAGCCGCACCAGTTTGAAAAAGGGCTCGGCGAGCTGAGGACACCCGCCGCACTAGTCTCGGAGAGACGCGTCACAATCGAAAGGAGTGTAGGCACTCATACTCTCCGAATGCGCAGCTAAGTCATGAGCAGTCTTGATAGAGTATACACGCTCCTGAGATTTTTACTTTAACAACAAAAATGAGGCACATGCCCGGATAATACATGACAACCATGACTACTATTTACAGACCTGGTGTTGACAAAGTAGACACTCACATCTCATTATCGCTCTACGAACGCAGTAGCTAAATCAGAAGATATATCCAAACTAATACCTAACATTTTTAATATATTTCAAATGCATGAACTCGTGCTCCTACTTGAAGTAACCATGAAAGAAATAACAATGGTTAGCTCGGGCTTCATCCCCATTGTCTCAAGAGATTTCACATTAATGTTCTAGATCAGAATAGGATATATATTGCTATTTGATAAGTGGCTTTCATTAGATAGAGAAATTATTTCTCACGATAATTACGTTTGGTATATCTCTCCTAATAATATTTTTGACGATATTTTTGATTTACACTATGTGTCGTAATTTCACTTTCCTTGCTGTTATATGCATTTATACCGTAACGCCGAGTCATATGTCGGTAATTATTTCATCTATGTGGTCTATATATACCGCAATCGTAAAATCCCAGTCGCAACATGCAACAATTCCGCGTTATCGCAGCAACGAGGACCAGTGTACTAGAGCATTAAAAGACAATCGCACACTGGAGACCTGGTATCCAAAGCATTAAATAGCAAGCACAGAAGCATCAGCTTTGACGACATCTTCAAGACACTAAGCGCACCACAAAAATAAGGAGACAAATACTACGCATCATATCTCTAACCTCGAACCCGGCAGAGCACCTAAGAGACAGTACACAAAAATGCTCAAAGCCTAATGTTACTGCTTGGCCGTGTCCGCAACTACAACGTTCCTAACCTCGCCATCCACCGAGTCGTATCCTTTTGGGAGAGGAAGGACACGTGTCAGTCTGACTTCACTCTGCTAGGACCGTTCCACATTGCTCAGAGTTATATGTCCTTAGAGTCTAAAAAGTAAAATCACCTACCATCCAGATCCTCGACTGCGAGCGAAGTAGATGCCATCGCTTAGTGTGGCGCCCTGTTGTGGGAATTATGGAGCGAAAAACTATTGTGCTATCGTAACTTGACAGCGCTACGAGCCATAGTTTATTATATCTTAGCGGAGGATACGAAGTAGATTGCATAACCAATTTGGTTATGGTAACCCACACTGGAGTGAATTATAAACTAGAGGATAAGTGCTAGGTACTATCCCAGTATACAGGCTAGGCCGACGTGGTTACGTGGGTGGGACGTCAGAGAGCGATGGGGTGGGCGGCCGAGTGCGTTCACGGGTCAAAAATGTAAATTGTGGCGAGATAGGTTTAATGCAAGTGTAATAAGCATCAGGTTCAGGATTCCATGGCTCGACACATTAACGAAAACAGGTACACGTCAGCATATTGTATTTGCACACTGAGTGCCGGTACTGCAGTCGGAAGATAGTCAGTTCACTCCTGAGGCCTCGCGACATACCAAGAACTGATTAATGAATGAAGTGCAGGCAAGTTTGCATGTCTCCGTAGGACGAACAGATAGCAAGATTTATAAACAGCACTACAGATTGCACACAGAATAGGTAAAGTTACAACGCTTTTACCTTGGGCACCTGCTTTAGAAGTTTATATACTTTCTGAGGTAAAGTTACGCTGACATATCTGATCGTTCAGAATGAACGTTTATGTTGTAATACTATTCGTGTATGCTTTAGAGTTCTATTGTGAATTTATTCCGTTTAGTGATTACTAAAATATGTCGCAGTATTTGTAGATGTCTTTAAGAGTAATCACTAAATTTGTCACATTAACTCATGGTCTTATCTAGAGTTAAATGATAATTTTGCTTTAAGTTTATACCAGTTACTCTTCTGCTACTAGTGAGTTACGTACTTTACCCGATTCTATATTTATGGGGTGAGCTGTACTGGTACTGCTATTACGACTTATCACGTATAATCATGTCTTCTAGAGGTTAAGAAAATGAACAATCTGAAACTATGTTTATAGAGTTATGTACTTCTTGCTTTAAGAAAGAGATATGTAACCTACATTATTCTGCCTTTAGATGAATCTAATTGTTAGCTACTACACAAGAACTCGTTATTAGAGAAAGTTCTACATATAACTTTGCACTCGCTTTAGCAGTTAACGATAACATTGATCTTTAGTAAGTAGTTTACGTATTCTGCTTTAGAGTTACGTACTTATCTGCTTTTAAGAGTTAATATACTTCTGACTTTAGAGTTATGTACTTCTGCTTTAGAGTTATATACTTCTGCTTTAGAGTTACGTACTTCTGACTTTAGAGTATATACTTCTGCTTTAGAGTTATGTAGCTTCCTGACTTTAGAGTTAGTACTTCTGACTTTAGAGTTATGTACTTCTGACTTTAGAGTTACGTACTTCTGCTTTAGAGTTATGTACTTCTGCTTTAGAGTTATGTACTTCTGACTTTAGAGTTATGTACTTCTGACTTAGAGTTATGTACTTCTGACTTTAGAGTTGTACTTTACTTGTTACTGACTTTAGAGTTATGTACTTCTGACTTTAGAGTATGTACTTCTGACTTTAGAGTTACTACTTCTGACTTAGAGTTACATACTTCTTGCTTTAGAGTTACGTACTTCTGGTTTTAGAGTTACGTGCTTCTGGTTTTAGAGTTACGTGCTCTGGTTTTGGAGTTACGTACGTCTGGCTTTAGAGTTATATACGTCTGGCTTTAGAGTTATGTACTTCTTGCTTTAGAGTTACGTACTTCTGCTTTAGAGTTATGTACTTCTTGCTTTAGAGTTACGTGCTTCTGGTTTTAGAGTTATGTACTTCTTGCTTTAGAGTTACGTACTTCTGGTTTTAGAGTTACGTACTTCTGGTTTTAGGTTACGTACGTCTGGCTTTAGAGTTATATACGTCTGGCTTTAGAGTTACGTACGTCTGGCTTTAGAGTTATATACTTCTTGCTTTAGAGTTATGCACTTCTTGCTTTAGAGTTATGCACTTCTTGCTTTAGAGTTATGTACTTCTTGCTTAAGTTATGCACTTACTTGCTTTAGAGTTAGTACTTCTTGCTTTAGAGTTAGTATTTATTTAGGATAAAATGTTAATCCAGGCTCTAAAATGGTGGCGTTAAAAGGGCTGTACCTTCTTTTTTCATGCTCTAAAGTAACATTTGTAAGTGAAAAAAGCAGCTCTGAGGTCAGAATCAGACCGCTGTCGTCGTCTGCATCTTCTTCTTACACGCGTTATTCTCTGTGAAGCAGGAAGTGCACTGTTAGCATGCTAATGTTTGTTAGCTTGACCGCTGCAAACTGTTTTAAAGGATACTTAAAGGATCCTTAAAGGATCCTTAAAGGACACTAATCAAGAATCAGGCACACCAGGTCTCTGTGACTAAACGGTTTCTTGTTCATATTGACGGATGTGACGTTCGTTGGCATGACGCGCCTGACTCTGCTCTGTGTCTTCATCAGAGGAACCCTTGTCTGAACGGAGGTATGTGCTTCTCCAAGTGGGCGACTTCAGCTGCTCCTGCCCGCCCAGCACCTCGGGGCGTCACTGTGAGGAAGTGCACTGGTGTGAGCTGGCCCCTGCCCCCCGAGCCGAGTGCAGGGTGCTCAGCCAAGGATATGAGTGTAAGGAGGACCACAAGCTACCGACAAAAATATACTCAAATATGACTTCATGATATGTAAAAGTGACATTTTTTGAGCTTTAACTATGTTTAACATTGTTTCTGTACATTTGTGTTTAGCTCAATCCAGGCTTGTTTGTGAACATTTAAACCAAGTGTTTTTCTGAGGCTCAGAGGGGAGAGTGTAAGACTGTTGCCGCCACTTTCCAGAGCTGATAATCCATGTTGTGTACTTAAAGCTTGACCTGAGAGTTTCCCTTAGATTGTTGCGTAAATCCATGTTATGTTAATTAAAGCTTGACCTTAGAGTTTTCCCTTGGATTGTTGTGTTAATCCAGGGCTATTCAACATAAAGCCTGGGGGCCAAATCAGGCCCACCAAGCAGTTTAATCCGGCCCATGACTCATCTTCCAAATATTGAAAAAATAAAATAAGAATCTTGTTTCCTGTTTAATTCTGGGTTAGCACTAGATTAGACTGGTTTGGTTTGGGTTTTTGGGTTTAGTCCTTGTTTCATTCTGGATTAGTCCTGGTTCAGACCTGGCTGGTTCTAGTCTAGTCCTAATTTAATTCTGGTTCAGTTCTGGATGGGCAATTTTGCAAAGTAATGTTGGTACTTATGTTGGTAAATTATTTCTCACAAAAATCTAATCTAGCAGTAGTTTTTTATTGTATTAACTAAATGTCACATCAGCGGCGTGTGGTGCACCTCTGGCCAGGGGTCTTGGCCCTCTCAAAAATATGGCCCTCGGGAAAATAAAGTTGAATGGCCCTGTGTTAACCCAGTGTTACTTAAAGCTTGACCTTAGAGTTTCCCTTAGAGTGTGTTAAAAGTTCTGTTACTTAAAGCTTGACCTTAGAGTTTCCCTTAGAGTGTTGTCCATGTCCTGTTACTTAAAGCTTGACCTTAGAGTTTCCCTTAGTGTTGTCCATGTCCTGTTAGTTAAAGCTTGACCTTAGAGTTTCCCTTAGTGTTGTCCATGTTGTTAGTTAAAGCTTGACCTTAGAGTTTCCCTTAGTGTTGTCCATGTTCTGTTACTTAAAGCTTGACCTTAGAGTTTCCCTTAGTGTTGTCCATGTTCTGTTACTTAAAGCTTGACCTTAGAGTTTCCCTTAGTGTTGTCCATGTCCTGTTACTTAAAGCTTGACCTTAGAGTTTCCCTTAGAGCATTGTCCATGTTCAGTTAAAGCTTGACCTTAGAGTTTCCCTTAGTGTTGTCCATGTTCTGTTAGTTAAAGCTTGACCTTAGAGTTTCCTTTAGAGCGTTGTGCATGTCCTGTTAGTTGAAGCTTGACCTTAGAGTTTCCCTTAGAGCACATGTGTCAAACTCAAGGCCCGCGGGCCAGATGTGGCCCATGACTTTACAGATTTAAGTAGAGATTTGAGCGAGGAAAAAGACGTGTGGTTTTGGGAAACACGAGGACTAAAGAAAGGAGGCGGTTTTGTGGACGTTAGAGCTCTAGAGCGGCGCTAATGTGGAGCTAACAAGAAAACAAGGTAAAAACACAGGTCAGAGTGTCATAAAGGGTGAACATGACAGAGGGAACATGACAGAGGGAACATGACAGAGTGAACATGACAGAGTGAACATGACAGGGTGAACATGACAGGGTGAACATGACAGAGTGAACATGACAGAGTGAACATGACAGAGTGAACATGACAGAGGGGACATGACAGAGGGGACATGACAGAGGGGACATGACAGAGGGGACATGACAGAGGGGACATGACAGAGTGAACATGACAGGGTGAACATGACAGGGTGAACATGACAGGGTGAACATGACAGGGTGAACATGACAGGGTGAACATGACAGGGTGAACATGACAGGGTGAACATGACAGGGTGAACATGACAGAGGGAACATGACAGAGGGAACATGACAGAGTGAACATGACAGAGTGAAGCTGCCGCGAGCTCTCATTTGAGCTCAGCAACATGTAATATCCGGATCATACCACACGTCCTGCTCCTGCCGCTTATGTTATTATGTTCGGCCCGTTCCCAAAACGAGCTCGACGCCCGTGCCTTAGAGCGCAGTGCACATGTGCGGGTGATGCAATGCCTTGGGTGTGCGTTTGCCGAGGCCGGCGCAGAGGGCGGCTCATCCTTTCTTCTGGGATTAGTCATGACTCCACGTGCCGCCATCTGCCACGCCGCCTCCTGGAGTGTAATTAAGGCATTACAGCGCGGCTCGCAGGGCGGAGCCAACACAATCTCACGGTTTTGTAATGTGTTTTGGAACAGAACCGCATGTTTCATAACAGACTCAATTCGTAATAGCGTCACCATGAAAAAAATGCTTCTTTTTTTTAAGATACAATAGTGAAATGCTCCGGTGACCAAAATCATGTTTAAAGCACATTCATGAATTCATCAAATATTTAAAGCAACATTTGGGGGATTTTATTGTCCTGTTCTTAGGGAAAAGGGAGCCATTTTGCCGTTATGGTTTGGTCTTGGTTTGATCCTGGTTTTGTCCTGATGTAGACTTGGTTTGGTCCTCGGTCTAGTCCAGGAGCAGTACAGTATGTGTGTAATCAAATCAACAACTTGTAATCCATACATGTATCCACCGACATTAGCATTATTTACAGTAGATAAAGCTCAGGAGGGAACATTTCTGACCACTACATTGCCCCTTCTTCCAGGCTACTCCAACGCCACCTTCCTGAACGACTCCACCGTCCTGACCTTCAGAGGAAACGGCCACATCGTCCGCAACCTCACCGCCCTCTCCTTGAACATGCGCACGCGGAAACGCAACGCCGCCATACTGCACGCCGAAAACGCCTCCTCTTTTATCACGCTGTCGATCCAGGAGGGCTATCTGTTCCTGGAGCTCCAGAGCGCCGCCGGAGACGAGATCGCCGACGACAGAGCGACTCGGCAAGTCTCCACGGTCAGCGTTAGCAGCCGGCGAATCGTTAGCGACGGCGAGTGGCACGGCGTTCACCTGTTCATGGCCACACCCTGGACTCAAACGTCTCGCTGGACGTTGGTCGTGGATGAGACGGTCGACGAGGCGAGCACGTCCAAAACTCTAGCCGGGAACCTGGACTTTTTGCGCGAAGGAGTTGAGATTTTCCTGGGCGGGCTCGCGCCGGACGCCGGTTGGTCGTTAGCCGGTTGTCTGAGCACGGTCGAGCTCGGCGGCGTGGCGCTACCGTACTTCACCCAGGCCGACGTGAATCTGCCCCGGCTGCAGCCCGACCAGTTCGCCCTGACCTCCGCCAACGCGCCCTTGCTCGGTTGCGGCGGCGCGCCGGTTTGCCAGCCCAACCCGTGCCAAAACGACGGCCAATGCCACGACCTCTTCAACTGGTTCAACTGCAGCTGCGCGGCGGGCTGGGCCGGGCGACGCTGCGACCTCTTCGTCAACGCCTGCGCCTCGGACCCCTGTCGCCGCGGGAACTGCTCGGCGCGGGGGCTGTCGTACGAGTGCTCCTGCGAGGCGGGGTACGGGGGGCCCGACTGCGACGAGGAGGTGGACGTGTGCGAGAGCCACCGGTGCGCCAACGGGGGAACGTGTCTGCACGGCCCGGGCATCTACGCCTGCCTCTGCGCCGACAACTACACCGGCCCCTTCTGCAGGTGCCCGCCGGCCACGCCCGAGCTGCTCTAGGCATAATGTGTAGTGCTGATGTTGGACGGCGGCGACGTAACCATAGAAACACAATCGCTCATGAGCTGATCCAGGGCGATATCGACACGATCCGATATCTCGATTTATTCCCCACAATCCATCAGGAATGTGCTAAAATGGTAGAGAGAAGATATTTTGTGGTTTGTCGACGCAGTCATTTAAAGTGCGATATCACTATTATTGCGATTAATCGGCAAAGAGACGTATCGGAAAAGTTACATCATCGCAATTGACGTATAAAACTCACAAAAAGGACAGAAAGTCTCCCAAACAAAGGTATAAAGTGATATTTCTGCACTTTTTCCTGGTCCGTTTACCTTTTGTGCCGGACTCGAACACATTTTCGCACAATCCTAAAATACATTAAAATATCATCTGAATACTGTTGGGAAGACGTTGCAAAAGAATATATACAGTATGCCATTTTTTTTATCCCCAATGCAGTTCTTCCCGGATCCGGTTAGAAAATCTGACCCCAAAGCGCCTGTTCCTAACGCTAATGCTAATGCTAACCGTAGCGTTAGCAACCCAGCGTTTGTGTTCTGAAACGGTCGAGGGGGAAAAAGGATCTGCAAAGATGAACCGACTAATGCTTACTCAACTTTAAAAAGCAATTGTAGTTGTATTTCCATGATGGTAACGGTAAGACAGACTTTAGAACGCTCAGAAAGACCTTTTATCACAAAGACAGTGGCGTTATTGAATCAAAATGTCTAAAAAGAACACATAATTAGTGCATTTAATCAATAATGCGACACTTTATTCGTATATTTTCTCTCTAGAAGCTTTATTTCTTTGATTATGTCATTAAAAAGTGTCCATGTACAACAGAAATAACCGTTTAAATGTTGAATGATGCCCTGAGCAGTCAGTTGTGGCGGCGATGCGACGGCAGCTCGTCGCCTTGACGTCGTCCTTTTCCGAGTGCATAAAAGCGCTTTCGGAAACGCTAAACTCCGCCGAGGAGAAGCCGAGGGAGCGCAAACACGTGTGAGCGGCGCGTGGCTGCGTTTGTGCGCCCGCAGTGCTCTCCTCAGACGCACGGGCCCCGTCTGTCTGCTCAGCCGGCTCCCTTCGCCTCGCAGACACAGCAGGGGGGCGCCGACGACTATTTATCCCCCCCCAAACCGCAACGCGCCGCCGACGTCTCCTCCGCAACATCTCAACTTTTCATCCCGCTCGCTTTTGTGTCTTTGTGTCTCTGTGTAACCGGCGTGTGCTCTTGTTCTTCTCTCCCTCCAGTGAGCGCGTCAGACAAATACCCTGGTACATGATCGTCAAAACTGTGTAAGTCGGGGTTTTTTTTTGTTTTGTTTCCCTTTTAGAAATGTGTCTGTCAAGCGTCACCCGTCGCGCACTGCACTTTTGGTTTTGACAAAATGACAAACAAAGCTAATATTATCCCCGGCTCCGCGGCTGTTTGCTCTGCACTGACTGACAGCCGGAGTCTAAAGTGAGCCGCGGCGTTTCACCTGAACGCGCGCGGAAAATGGAGCGTAATCGCAAATTAAAGGGGAAATTATTCATCACAGAATAAGGTTTTGTGGAGCGTCACGGTGTCGAGCTTTAGCGTTTGGTTATTGTGACAAAATAGTCTTTGTAAATGAATGAATTCTCACATTTATTATTATTATTATTATTATTGTTATTGTTAAAGAGCCTGTAAGCTGATGAAATGGGGGATGAGAGAAGGGAGGACATGCAGTAAATCGTCTGAGTCGGGATTCGAACTCACGACACGACTGCACTATTATTATTATTTTTTTTTATTATTATTATCATTATTTTGTTATCTTTTTAAAAAAAATTATTATGATTGTTATAATATATTATCATTATTATTATTATTTTATCATCATTATTATTATTTTATCATGATTGTTTTTATTTATCATTGTTATTATTGTTTTAATTATTTATCATTATTATGATTATTATTTTTATTATGATTATTATTAAACGATTCCTCAACTAAAGACCTGCGCTGCTAGTATATACGTGTGGACAAGTGTCAAATTAAGTACGCAGTTTGTGTGAAAACATTTTATACATATTCTTGTTATTGTTATAATCTAAAAGGTTCATGCGCACTGGCAGAAAACCTTCAAAATAACATTTACATTTTTTTTGTAATGCATTAAAATTCCCAGTAGGTGGCAGTATTTTGAGGCCTCATCGGTTCAGGAGGCTTCACTTTCCCCATCACGTCCTTGTGGTTTGGGGGATTTCCGAGAATGTTTTGCAGTTCATAATAATACTGAACTGTAATACTAAAAAGAAAAAACCTTTAATAGTAGGTAAAGTATCGCAATACAATATCACAATATATTAAAATCGTAGTGTCGTAACTGTGTATGGTGATGGTTCTGTTTGTAGTCTACTGCGACCCGAATAAACATCCCTCGGCCATAACCTGTGCTCTCTGCGGCGCATGCAACACACGACGGCGTAGACTTGCAGTAGAATATGCTGAATGTCTGACAAGCTCTTTCCCGCAGACGCACCAAACCGCCGGTGTCCGTGTGCGGAGACAGTCTGAGGAACTACACCTGCTTCAACGGAGGCAACTGCACCCAGAGAGAACTGTCCTGCGACTGTCCCGCAGGCTTCATGGGACACAGGTAAACCACGCGGGGGTCCGGGGGGTCAGGAAGGGCTGAAGGTCTAAAGGTCTAAAGGGTCCAAAAGGCTTGACCCTGAATCAATGTCACCTGTTACATGGAAATATTTGATGTTAAATAAATATGTGTAAGTTAACTAGATTGTCTTCAAATTCATTAGATTTTTTGATTTTTTTGTTTGTTTTTGATCTACCTAAAATAACTGAATGGAGACAAATATTTGGTTTAATTAGTAGTCACCATTTGTAGGTGTTCGCATAAGACCATAGTTTAGTATTAAAGAAACGAGAATTATTTTGTGTCGAAAATGGCATTTATTTTGTATTGGAATCAAATTAGGAATAAAATGAGCAATAAAATGTCTTTATTTCAATTTGTTGATATATTCATAAACTAAATGCTAAACACAACTGTTCTTTATTTTATCTCAAAATCATTCTTAAAATACCCAAATTATTCTTAAAGCACCAACTTAACGTAGCATTTCTTAAAATACCCTTTCCTAGCCTGCCTTGCTGAGACCCAAAGCCTGTGTGTGCAGGTGTGAGCAGGAGGTGGACGAGTGCAGGTCGAACCCCTGTCTGAACGGGGGCTACTGCCGAAACCTCATCAACAAGTTCATGTGCGTGTGCGACATGAGCTTCGCCGGCGACGTGTGCGAGATAGACGTAAGCGACATTTACTTTTACGTGGCTCTGCTTCTGTGGCAAAACCTGTTCCAGCTGCTGTCCTACCTGATCCTGAGGCTGGACGACGAGCCGGAGGTGGACTGGGGCGAGGCCGAGTGACCGGGCGAGGGAAGGGTCAGTCACTACGTTCACATGCACGCTGCGAGTATCAAAGGAACAGTTTTACTCCAATTTTACAGTCACACGATGATGCTGTTCTGGTGGAGGCAGTCATTCACCAGTCTGGGTCATTCACCAGTCTGGGTCATTCACCAGTCTGGGTCATTCACCAGTTTGGGTCATTCACCAGTCTGGGTCATTCATCAGTCTGGGTCATTCATCAGTTTGTGTCATTTACCGAGTTTGGGTCATTCATCGAATTTGGGTAATTCACCAGATTGGGTCCTTCACCGAGTTTGGGTCATTCATCAAATTTGGGTCGTTCACTGAGTTTGGGTCATTCACTGAGTTTGGGTCATTCACTGAGTTTGGGTCATTCATTGAGTTTGGGTCATTCACCAGATTGGGTCCTTCACCGAGTTTGGGTCATTCATCAAATTTGGGTCATTCACTGAGTTTGGGTCATTCCCCTGTTTGGGTCGTTCACTGAGTTTGGGTCATTCACCGAGTTTGCGTCCATCATGCTAGTCCGTTTCATTATTTCACGTGCCCAGAAAATAGGGACGGGCGATATATCGGTTCCAGTATTGGTAATGGCCGATATCGGAAGGTTTTTTTGTACAATATCGAGGGAAAATTGTCCAATATTTGTCCGTGATGTTGCTCCCCTGTGTGTGTGTGTGTGTGTGTCATTCTCAGAATGTAAACACAAGAGAAAAGAGGCTGAAATGTGTTTACACACAATTTTATATGCCAGATAGTTATTTTTGTGCTTTTTGTTTCAACATGTGATATATTTGTGGGCGTTGCTATGGATGGGCCAAATGATCAGATATTGGCATCTGCTCCAAATGAAAAAAATAAAACGAATCCCTCCAAGAAATTTTGGGTTAAACAAGAACGTTTATTCTAGAATAGTTAGCGACCAACGTTTGCGCGGCGGCATCTGAGCACGTGCGGTTCGAAATTTGGACGCAAATTCGGTTCCGACTCAAATTGGGGAATGACAATGAGTATACGCCACCACTTCGTCTCCATGGAGATGTCATCGCTTTGCCTTGAGTCCCGCTTGCATTTTTTTCAATTACAGATGTTTTTATTGCAAAAACTGTGAAACGGGGTTGCCTCTCCACAGATCTGACCCGTGACTTGGCCAAATGGCTGGCGTCCATGGAGTTGAATGACATTCGGTGGATTATTCCAGGCAAAGCAATGATGCTATCGGTACAGAAATGTTACGTAGTGCATGTTTTAAATGGGTTTCAATCGTACATATAACAGATTCGTGAAAGCGCAGATCGGATTACGATTGAGTCTTATTATCCGAGTTCTTTCGGTGCATGTAAACGTGGTGACTGCGACAGGAGATGGGAGCAGATTTGTGCCTTAAAAGGATCATGAATGTCAATGGAAGCACTTTATTAGAATATGGATAAAGGGAAGACAGAGCTAGAAGTTACAGTGCTCTCGGCTTATGCTGGCCCCCTGCGAAATACTGCGACCAACACAACTTTCCTCATCGTTAAGTTGACGATGTTATATTTGATGGAATACCCCAAGGTACAGCACTGGGACCACTTCATTTTGCAGTAAAATAACCAAAATGCGGCTTAAAGACCAAGCTAATTTGATATGATTTACAGATGCGTTTGGGCCACAGAAACATGTTCTTTTGTCTCGTTCATCGGTCGAACATAATCAATCGGAAGTCGGAAAGTCCTGGTTGAAATAATAGTTTTGATTATAAAATACTCAAATATTTGTGGGTCACATTTATGTGATTTCTATACATTTTTGTGCAAATGATTCAGCCATAATGTAGTAATTTATACATATTTTTTTACTTTCTTTGCTGTGCTTGTGTAGTTGTTATGGGTCCCAATATAAATGGAGAGCACTGTCAGAAATTAATCATTTTTTGTTGACAATGTTTGAAATTTAGTATTCAAGCATTCAATCTCGACATTATTTGTAACGATATCAAGACTACATAGTAAACAAATTCATCTGAACCAAGTTGCAGCCTCCTGAGGTCCCAGAAAAGGTTTTTACTTTTGGAAAGATCTTTTAAAATGTCTAAAAACCAAAACTGTGACTTAATATTTATTATGTGGCCTCAGATGATCAGTTTCAAAAATATTGCGTCATTGTGGAATTTTGTAACATGAACTGAACGTTTTTCATTGTAAATTTGAAATTTACATTTTTGATGGAATACCCCAAGGTACTATACTGGGACCACTTTATTTTACAGTAAAATAACCAAAATGTGGTTATCCAACTTTTATTTGTAAATATAAAACTTGTAGCATAGTCAAAGGAAATATTTTTGATAATAAAAGGACCCTTGCACTTAATTGCACTCAGGAGTGAGTATTACGTCTACTCAAGGACATTTACTTGAGTAACTATTAATGAACTAATGTACTTCCAAAAGTAGCTGTGTGGACTAACATTAGGCTTTGAGCATTTTTGTTTCTTGTTTATGGGTTAGAGTTGTTTTTTCATATTTTTGTGGTCTATTCTTTGAAAATACCATCTTCTGTGCTTTATTTAATGCTTTGTCCAATTACATTCATTTCAAATTATCATAGTTTGATCATCGGAATTGTTGCCTGGATTATACAGATTATAAACCACATAAGAAAATACCTTTTTATAACAAAGAAAGTGAAATTATTAAATCAAAATGTAAAAAAAATAGTCCAAATTGTGAATATTCTCTATCTAGAAGCCTTCAGTTACTATTTGATCAAACTAATGTGCAGCAGGGGAGAGTAGATTTGTACTCGAGTAGAAGTCTCTTTGCCATTATTAGTTTTGTAGTCAGATATTCTCTGTCCTCTGCGGCTGGAACATAAAGTGTGTCTCTGTAAAGCCGGTCTGGTTGTGTCAGGTTGTCTGTATTTCCGGAGCGGCTGAACGTGTTCTCCATCAGACGCAGAGCTCTGAGGACGACAGGATGTCTCACTCTGTTGTTGACGCGTGTTGTGATGGCAGCGGTGTCTGTCGGGCCTTTCAAACGTCGCTCTCCGTGTCTATTTTCAGCCCGGTTCTCTGCTCGCCCCGGTCGTTACGGTCAGCGTTGGCGCGTTTTTCAGCCACCTCGCCTGCATTTCCATCTCAATTACTGTCTTCTCTTTCTGTTGAATAAATCATGTTCGTCTAGTCATTCTTTGTGTCTTTTCTGCATCTTCTGTGTGTCCATTTTCCACCTTTTATTTGTCTGATAAATAAAACTGTCAATCATCTTTTGTCCGTCCTCTTTCATTTCGTTTTTCCAAAAGGAGATATATTATGGAGAGATTTGAGGCTCGGTGATGTTTTCATGTACATGGGTTTGAACGCGAACAGATCAGAAAAATGCTTCAAAAAGAATTGATTTTTTTGATTAAAAATGAAAATAATAATAATAAAAAACAATAATTAAATAATAATTAAATAATAATAATAATAATAATAATAATAATAATAAAAATAATAATACAAATAAATAATAATTAAATAATAATAATAATAATAATTAAATAATAATAATAATAATAATAATTAAATAATAATAATAATAATAAGGTTTTAAAGTGATATTCGTGCACTTTGTGGGTCCATTTTACATTTGTCTGATACTGAAACCTTAACACATTGCCACCCACGCCCAGTGCACAAGTATTATCTTATAAAAGAGAGACTTTAGTTGTGGGTAACAGTCTAAACCACTCCTTTCTTTCATGTTTTGCCATCTTTAAAGCCATTAAAGCTCCAAAATGAGTCTACAAACGTAAACATTCTACCTTCGTTTAATTCAGAATCCAATGCAAACGTTTCCAAATGTGTTTCTTTTACAATGTTGAACTGTCTCTGCCCATTATTTACTGCAGAGTATTGACTCCTCCAGCCTTGACTTCTTACCAAACGTGTGCCCAGACTGCAGTCGAGCACAAACGTGTTTCTCTTAATCCGCCTTAAGCTCAGGAGTGCGTATTTCCCAGAAGAGCCCAGTGTGTGGCTGCAGACGGCTTTAAATAGAACTTAAATAGTAAAAGTGTTGAGATAAATGGAGTGTCTTTTATGTCGTTATAATCTATGACGCGTGTGGATTACTATTTTATATCTTGGACCTTTTTTTAAATCAAAATATGGATCTGAAACGGCTTGATAAAACAAAGGAAGGTTGTAAGCAGTGGACTGGGCTTCACAGCTGAATTGTTTAGCAGTTTAAAAGAAAAATGGAGAACAAAGTATGTCCAGAGCATTTTGGGAGCATTTTGAATATCGGAGAATAAAGATGACTTAAACGTGTATGAATGACTGATGATGAAGGGGTGATTGTGTCTCGCTAAATATAATACAGATGTTTTCGATAGAGAGAAAGGGTTAGATGATGCCTTACTACTGTGAATATTGTAGATGTTATATTTGATGGAATACCCCAAGGCACTACACTGGGACCGCTTCATTTTAATCAGCTTCTCAGTCAATAGGCTGAAAAATGCAAACACGCACAGACATTTTGGATGAATACTTATACCTGCACCAGCCTTTTGTGTTTGAAACTAAACCATGGTACACCGACGGTTCAGTGTCAAACATCAGCCTGAATAATGCATGATATCAGACTTTTTACACACTGCAGAATCAGGTTTTCCCTTTTTCAAATCATCGCTTTTTTGACCCTTGGGGGCTGCTGTATCATGCCGTTTAAAAACCAGCTCAAAGTAAAAGACGGATTTAAGAATGAAGAAGTAAAACTGTGTCCCTAAGAGTTTCCTGGATATTTTCTTTTTCCTTAAGTCCAACAGTCGTGTGCAGTGGTTAACACACGTTCCCTGAGCACATACTGCACACACAGCCTCATTTTGTCTGAGGGTGGTGCTGTGTGTGTGCGTGTGTGTGTGTGTGTGTGTGTGTGTGTGTGTGCGTGTGTGTGTGTGTGAGGGAGACATCGGGGACTCGTGCAGTGAAGTGTCTCTCCTCTGGGACCAACGACAGGAGCGGGACAGGTGCGGGACAGGGGCGGGAGCGCGGTTGGCAGAACCAGACGTGCGTCGCCAGCAGAAACCGCCTGTGGGGCCGAAAAAGTGGCGCGTTCAGCAGCTCGAGCAGTCGTCTTTGGCAGGATCCTGTGAGGGCCGCTTATCTGGAGTTTGTGCTGACGGAGAGAGTGTGGCCAGCGCCTTGGACCCTGTGTTCCCTGTGTTCCCCTGTGTTCCCTTGTTTCCTGTGTTCCTTTGTGTTCCTGTGTGTTCCCTGTGTGTTCCCGTGTGTGTTCCTGTTGTTTCCCGTGTGTTCCTTTTCTGTGTGTTCCGTGTGTTCCTGTGTGTTCCCCGTGTGTTCCATCGCCTTGGTCCCTGTGTTCCTGTGTGTTCCTTTGTGTTCCAGCGCCGTTGGTCCGCCTTGTGTTCCCGTTGTGTTCCCTTGTGTTCCCTTGTGTTCCCTGTGTTCCTTGTGTTCCCGTGTGTTCCTTTGTGTTCCATCGCCTTGGTCCCTGTGTTCCCTGTGTTCCTTTGTGTTCCAGCGCTGGTCCCTGTGTTCCTGTTGTGTTCCTTTGTGTTCCAGCGCCTTGGTCCTTGTGTTCCCTTGTGTTCCGTTGTGTTCCCGTGTGTGTTCCCCTGTGTGTCCCTTGTTCTGTGGTGTTCCCTTGTGTTCCTTTGTGTTCCGCGCTTGGTCCCTGTGTTCCTTTGTGTTCCCTTGTGTTCCTGTGTTCCTTGTGTTCCCTTGTGTTCCGGTGTTCCTTTGTGTTCCTCTTGTGTTCCAGCGCTTGGTCCCTGTGTGTCCCTTGTGTTCCCTTGTGTTCCTGTGTGTTCCAGCGCTTTAGTGTCCGTGTTCCTTTGGGTTCCTTTTGCGTTCCTTAATGTTTACTTTGGTTCCCTGTGTCTTTGTTCCGTGTGTTCCTTTGTGTTCCAGCGCCTTGTTGTGTTCCCTTGTGTTCCCTTGTGTTCCCTTGTGTGTTCCAGCCCTGTTTCTTGTACCGTTTCCTTTGGGTTCCTTTGGTTCCTTAATGTTACTTTGGGTTCCTTAATGTTACTTTGGGTTCCTTTGGTTCCTTGCATTCCTTAATGTTCCTTTATGTTCCTTTATGTTCCTTTGTGGCTTACTGGTCTCACTTTAATAGAAACTGCTGTGTTAAAATTATATTGAAATATCCATTTTTGGGCATAAGGGCAAAAACGTGCCAAAGGTCAGCAGTTCAAAGCCCCTAAGGACGTGTGTCTCATGCATGTTCCATAACGTGCTCGTGGTCAAAAGTATCGAACATCAGACACAACATCGATATTCAAACGTATTGAAACTCATTTGAGCTTTATCGACACTAAACACATCACAAAACAGGACGTTTTAGAACGATCTTGGAGCAGTATCAGAACTGGTCTAAGACCACCGGGTTTAATACAAATTTAAAAAGTACAGATATTTGTGCTGAAAATGACTATCGTTCTAAAAAGGTGCTATTCAACCTAAGGCCCGGGGGCCAAAATCAGGCCCGTCAAGCAATTTAATCCGGCCCACAACCATCTACCAAATGAATTCTGGGTTGGCATCGTCTTTTGGCTGGTTGTCTGGGTTTTAGTCCTGGTTCAGACCTGGCTGGTTCTAGTCCAGTCCTAACAAACTATTTGTAAGTATTAACTAAATGTATTGAAATTGTTGGCGACCCAAATTGTTGTTACAGTGGCGTGTTCTGTGCACTTCCGGCCCAGAGACCACGGCCCTCCAAAGACTCTGGCGCCTCAGGTTGAATAGCCCTGGTCTAAAACCTGGAAAAATCAAAGTCGGTATTGAGAATGAGTATATTCCCTTATATGGAACGAGAGTAATGACATTTTGATCATCATGATGAGTCATTCAAATAAAGCTCGTTTTATTTGAATGCTTTATTTCCTCTTCTACAAATGTGTGTGTGATGCAGGGGTGATGCAGGGGTGATGCAGGGGTGATGCAGTGGTGATGCAGCAGGGGTGATGCAGGTGGTGAGCAGTGATGCAGGGGTGAGGTGCGGGGTGATGCAGGGGTGATGCAGTGGTGATGCAGGGGTGATGGCAGGTGGTGATGGCAGGGGCTGATGCACGGGGTGATGCAGGGGTGATGCGGGGTGATGCAGGGGTGGATGCAGTGGTTGATGCAGTGGTGAGTGCAGGGTGAATGCAAGGGGTGATGCAGGGGTGATGCAGGGGTGATGCAGTGGTGATGCAGTGGTGATGCAGGGTGATGCAAGGGGTGATGCAGTGGTGATTGCAGGGGGATGCAGTGGGATGCAGTGGTGATGCAGGGGTGATCAGTGGTGATGCAGTGGTGTGAATGCAGTGGTGATGCAGGGGTGATGCAGGGGTCCCCAAACGTTTACGGCCCAAGGACTCGCACTAAACATCTGATTCAGTGATGGACCAGTGGAAGCGCGAAGGGAAAGTAAACAACAGTGTCGTGTTCACTGTTTACCAGGTTCATCTCCTCGTTACTCACAGTAAAACAAAGGAAAAGGTGGTGAAAGCGTAAACGCCGTATAACACACATCCTCGGGGGGCTGAGACTGCGCGGCCGCGCGTTCAACCCTGATGTAATATACTCTCTGCAGTAGATATTGTGCGTTGAAAACCGGAGTAGTGCAGGGAAAAGTGCCCGCTCAGCAGCAGACGTTCTCAGAAGTCGTCCTTTCCGGCGGCTCCTATGAGGGTCCGTGCTGCTGACAGGCGCGAGCTCGGGCACCGCACCTGCAGAGA
Organism: Chaenogobius annularis; assembly: GCA_015082035.1. Classification (NCBI taxonomy): domain Eukaryota; kingdom Metazoa; phylum Chordata; class Actinopteri; order Gobiiformes; family Gobiidae; genus Chaenogobius; species Chaenogobius annularis. The sequence goes on from BJKM01000848.1 coordinate 92,909, forward strand.
GCGCCGCAGAGCGATGGAGGCTCGTCGCTCCGGGCGCCTGCGCTCGGCCTGTGGTCGCCGCGCTCACTGTCAGCCCCCCGCGCCGCCGCTCTGACAGGTAAGCACTTTCACCCGTCAACAAAGGGAGATCGAGAGCACGGTCCGGCGGTCCCGAACTTATTCTGGCTGCCCCCTCCTTTCTTTCTTTTACACACAAATCGCCATGGTTTGTTTGGAGCTCAGACTGGGACCGCGGCGACTCGGATCGTATTGAAAAGGAACCGCGTTAAGTCCAAATGTGACGCGGCGACGAAGTGAGTCCAAGTCCAAACCGTTTTTTTAACGTTTGAGGCGCCCAAACATCCCAGTGGCACATGTGTCGCCCACGTGATGCCGCGTGTAACGGACCGACGAAGACCGGCAGACACATTCAACTGTGTATTCAACGCAGTACTAGACAATGCAGTATAAGGCGAATATTTGGACGTGTACTTAGCAGCAATAGGCGTTTTCACACACACCAAGAACCAAGTCGCTAAATTCCCTAGTTCCTGTTTAATCAGAGGAACCACTCCTAAACCCCCCTAGCTTGTGCTGAAAGTGGGTCTAACTGGCTTTAAAGTGCCCCCTACAGGTTGGACCATTCATTGAAGTAAAATTAGTTAAAATAAAGATATTTAATGTTTTGCTAAAAAAAAATGTTTTAAAATGTATTCAAGAAAAGCTCATTATTTAGTTGTATAATTGTACTTCCTGTTTTGAAATTGAGGAAATTAGCCAGCAAAAAGTCATCTAATGTCTTTTTAACATTTATTTGACAAATAAAAATATATGAGAGTGACTTTATTTAGTTGACTTATTGTTTAGGGGTCAAAAAAGTTGTTTCGTTTGTGTAAATTCTGCATAAACTTGGGATGGAATGTGACTTTCTACAGATTTTTCCACTTTTTTCCCCAAAAATAGCCACTTGATTGCTGTGAAACTATCATTTATATGTATTTGGTGTGTTTATACCAGTTGTAAAGTCAACATTAGAAACCTGTCATACGTCACTAACATTAGCATCTGTGTAGTGTGGAACATATTTAACATATTTAAATTAGTACATCAGGGACACAGAAGTCTTCCGGTCCTTTTGAGCACTGTAAGCTGCACATAAAGGAGATTGGATCAGTTTTGGTGCCGATGTGAAATGACGCACTGTTTTGACAAATACTCCCGAGTACTCACGGAAACACTGTGACTGTTGTGGTGTTGCAGCCTCTGAGAATGTGACGACCAGCAGACCCCTCACCATTGTGGACGTAAGTGAGGGCGTGTGGACGTAAGTGAGGGCGTGAGTGAGGGCGTGTGGGCGTGAGTGTGGGGTGAGTGAGGGCGTGTGGCCGTGAGTGAGGGTGTGTGGGCGTGAGTGAGGGCGTGAGTGGCGTGAGTGTGGGGTGAGTGAGGCGTGTGAGCGTGAGTGAGGGCGTGAGTGTGGGCGTGAGTGAGGGTGTGTGGGCGTGAGTGAGGGCGTGTGGGCGTGAGTGTGGGCGTGAGTGAGGGCGTGAGTGAGGGTCGTGAGTGAGGCCGTGAGTGTGGGCGTGAGTGAGGGTGTGTGGCGTGAGTGTGTGAGTGAGGGGCGTGTGGGCGTGTGGGGTGTTGGGCGTGAGTGAGGGCGTGTGGGCGTGAGTGTGGGCGTGAGTGAGGGCGTGTGGGCGTGAGTGTGGGCGTGAGTGAGTGGTGTGTGGGGGAGTGTGGGCGTGAGTGTGAGTGGGGCGTGTGGGCGTGAGTGAGGGGTGAGTGAGGGCGTGAGGGCGTGTGGGCGTGAGTGTGGGTGAGTGAGGCGTGTGGGCGTGAGTGAGGGCGTGTGGGCGTGAGTGAGGCGTGTGGGCGTGAGTGTGGCGTGAGTGGGGCGTGAGTGAGGGCGTGAGTGGGCGTGAGTGAGGGCGTGTGGCGTGAAGTGCGCGTGAGTGAGTGAGGGAAGTGTGGGCGTGAGTGAGAGTGTGGCGTGAGTGAGGGCGTGTGGGCGTGAGTGAGGGCGTGAGTGGGCGTGAGTGAGGGAGTGTGGGCGTGAGTGTGGGGTGAGTGGTGCGTGAGTGAGGGTGTGGGCGTGAGTGAGGGAGTGTGGTGAGTGTGTGTGGGGCGTGAGTGAGGGTGTGTGGCGTGAGTGTGGGCGTGAGTGAGGGGTGAGTGAGGGCGTGAGTGAGGGTGTGTGGCGTGAGTGAGGGGTGAGAGTGAGGGCGTGTGGGCGTGAGTGAGGGCGTGTGGGCGGGCGTGTGGGCGTGAGTGAGGGCGTTGTGGGCGTGAGTGGGGCGTGTGTGGGCGTGAGTGGAGGGCGTGTGGGCGAGTGTGGGTCTGAGGGCGTGTGGCGTGAGTGAGGCGTGTGTGGGCGTGAGTGAGGGCGTGTGTGGCGTGATGTGGTGGGCGTGAGTGCGTGAGTGAGGGCGTGAGTGCTGGGTGAGTGTGCTGAGTGTGGGCGTGAGTGTGGGCGTGGTGTGGGCGTAAAAGCGTGGCGTGAGTGGTGGATGTAGTGTGGACGTAGGTGTGGAACTGTGTGCGTGTGGCGGTGTTCTGGTGTTCTGGGTGTTCTGGGTGTTCTGGGTGTTCTGGGTGTCTGGGTGTTCTGGGTGTTCTGGGTGTTCTGGTGTTCTGGTGTTCTGGGTGTTATGGTGTTATGGGTGTTTGGGTGTTATGGGTGTTATGGGTGTTATGGGTGTTATGGGTGTTATGGGTGTTATGGGTGTTATGGGTGTTATGGGTGTTTGGGTGTTCTGGGTGTTCTGGGTGTTCTGGGTGTTGGGTGTTCTGGGTGTTCTGGGTGTTCTGGGTGTTCTGGGTGTTCTGGTGTTCTGGTGTTATGGGTGTTATGGGTGTTCTGGGTGTTCTGGGTGTTATGGTTGTTTGGTGTTCTGGGTGTTATGGGTGTTATGGGTTTTATGGGTGTTATGGGTGTTATGGGTTGTTATGGGTGTTTGGGTGTTATGGGTGTTATGGGTGTTATGGGTGTTATGGGTGTTATGGGTGTTTATGGGTGGGTTTATGGGTGTTATGGGTGTTTATGGGTGTTATGGGTGTTATGGGTTATGTTATGGGTGTTATGGGTGTTATGGGTGTTATGGCTGGGTGTTATGGGTGTTCTGGGTGTTTCTGGGTGTTCTGGGTGTTATGGGTGTTATGGGTGTTATGGGTGTTATGGTGTTATGGGTGTTATGGTGTTATGGGTGTATGGGTGTATGGGTGTTATGGGTGTTATGACACTTTATGGGGAACGCTCAGGTCCCCATGAAGTAAGTCCTTTTGGGTTGATTTCAAGTTTCGGGCTGGGTCATGTTTGAGCTGCACAATGTCAAACTTATGACACCTTTATTATGGTCCATTTATTTATCTATTTGAAAGTACTTTGTCAAAAACTTGTTCTAAATAACATTCTAAAAAGACATATCACATATTTCACACTTTTGCCCTCATATTGTGCAGCTCGAGGGTCCGAATGGCGTGATCTGGTGAACGGGCTTGATCAAGATTTTTGGTGCTTAATTTGAGTCAGAATCATTTGGTTTGGCAACGTTAAGGTCATTTAGGGTGTTTCACGCCTGTTACTCCGCCCCCAGTGTGGGAGGAGCCAATCTGAGACCCCCAATGTTAAGCCCTCTCGGAGTGGCAGTACGGACCAGACTGAGTCTCAGAGCTATGTTACGTCGACCCCTAGTGGCAGTGTGAAAACACTCTTTATTGCACCTTCATTTTGATTGGGTCATTCACATTCTTGAGTGTGATGTCACAATTTAGATGATTGACAGGGGACTATGGGGGATCTAACGAAAGGACACCTTTTGTAGTGTGACGTGTCCAAGAGCGCGGTCCTGAGGAGACGCATCGGTGGCATTAAAGATAGATAATGTGCAGAGGACAATAGTGCACTTTAACCTTATCCCTTTTGAAAACTCATAGTAATTATAGAGATATGAACCATAAACTAGAACAAAACATCTCTATTTTGACAGTTATTAGAGTTACCATAGAGCTCTGTGTGCAGCTCTGTGTTGAACAGAATGTTGTGTTCTTAAATGTGACTCAAACCTCTCCGATTGTTGTGCTCCACAGACGAGCCGGGCGCCGTACGGTTCGCGCGTGGCGGCCGTGTTGGTGCCGTGTCTCGTTGCCCTGGCGATCGCGCTGCTGCTGTTGTTGTCGATGGGCGTGGCCAAACTGAGAGAGAAGCGGCGCACAGAGGGAGGCTACAGGCCGCGGCAGCTGGACCCTGCGAGGGGCCGCGAGCCGCCTGTTGAACTCCACGTCTCGTCCCTGAGTGATATGGCAGCACGTGCCGAGAGGCTCGTGTAGACACGGGCAGGCGGGTGGCCCGGAGCAGCAGGTTACTACTACTTTACTCCAAGTTTACTCCAGAGTTTGTTACTCCAGTGGTTGTACTTCCAGCGCGTACTCAGGCGTACTCCAGGTGTAGCTAGGTTAATCTCTAGGTGTACTCCAGGTGTACTCAGGTTTTCCAGGTTACTCCAGGTGATACTCCAGGTTACTTCAGTGTGTACTCCAAGTGTACTCCAGTGTACTCCAAGTGTGTACTCCAGGTTGTACTTCCCAGGTGTACTTCCGTGTAACTCCGAGTTTACTCCAGGTTTTGCTCGCAGGTTTATTCCAGGTTGCTCCAGTGTATCCAGGTGTACTCCAAGTGTACTCCCAAGTGTACTCCAGGTGTTAACTCCCAGGTGGTACTCCAGGTTTGCTCCAGTTTGCTCCAGGTTTACTCCAGCTGTTGCTCCAGGTTTTGCTCCCAGGTTGTGCCCTCCAGGTTTGCTCCAGGTTTGCTTCCAGTTGCTCCAGGTTCTGGTCCAGGTTTACTCCAGGGTTTGCTCGTTGCCAGGTTTGCTCCAGGTTTGCTCCACGTTTGCTCCTAGGTTTGCTTCTCAGGTTTGCTCCAGGTTTGCTCCAGGTTTGCTCCAGCCAGGTTTGCTCGCGGTTTGCTCCAGGTTTGCTCCAGGGTTCGCTTCCAGTTCGCTCCAGGTTCGCTCCAGGTCTCGCTCAAGGTTTCGCTCCAACGGTTTGCTCCAGGTTCGCTCCAGGTTCCCCTCCAGGTTCGCTCCAGGTCGCCTCCAGTGTTCAACTCCAGGTTCACTCCAGGTACTCCAGCGTGTACCCCAGGTGCATTTACTCCAGGTGTTACCCCAGGTGTACTCCAGGTTTTCTCCAGTTCTGGCAAGTTTGCTCCAGGTTTTCTCCAGGTACTCCAGGTTTGCTCCAGGGGTTTGCTCTCCAGGTTTCTCCAGGTTTGCCTCCAGGTTTCACTCCAGGTTCACTCCATGTTCGCTCCAGGTTCGCTCCAGGTTCGCTCCAGGTTTGCTCCAGGTTTTGCTCCAGGTGACTCCAGGTGTACTCCAGGTGTGCTCCAGGTTTTGCTCCAGTTTTTGCCTCCAGGTTTGCTTCCAGGTTTTACTCCAGGTACTCCAGGTGTCTCACGGTGCTCCAGGTTTGCTCCAGGTTTACTCCAGGTTACCCCAGGTTTGCCCAGGTTGCTCCAGTGTACTCCAGATGTACTCCAGGTGTACTCCAAGTGTCTCCCAGGTGTTACTCCAGGTGTACTCCAAGGTGTACTCCAGTTTAATGGACGTCCTGGTTGTATAAAGTGATGTAATGTCAGTCCAGCGTTGGCCCATTCCTCCAGCAGCAGCTTCACTGAAATTTTCCTCATTGTGCTCACTTATAATTAGAGTTAATCAGAGCTTCACAAAGAGCTCCAGACATCGTTTATTCTCAAAGAAACAGCTTCATGTTGAAGTGAAATCAGCCTGAAACTAAGGAGATTGTACCATACTTTTACTCTCACTTGTGTAATAGTCTCTACTTAGAGTATTTAGAGTCGACATGGTACATGTGAACTGAAGCTTTACATTTTCTTCTTTCTTGTGCTTTTCTTCATTTTGAGTTCATTCTGACTTTCGAAAAAAGCAAAAGTCCTGCTTATTTACTGAATGAATGAATGAGTCGTGTTATTAATGTCTTATATACGCCCGGTCAAAGTTACTCTTTTTAATCATTTATTTATTCAGGGGAAAACCTGACTGTAAGGTCCTAATCTAGGTGCAATGATATCCAATGGTCTCTAAGGTCTCTAAGGTCAGATCTGCTCCTCTGTCCCTCAGCTCACAGTCTAAGGTCTCTAAGGTCTATCTGTCCCTCAGCTCACAGTCTAAGTCTCTAAGGTCTATCTGTCCCTCATCTGTCCCTCAGCTCACGGTCTCTAAGGGTCTCTAAGGCTATCTGTCCCTCAGCTCACAGTCTAAGGTCTCTAGTCCTCTGTCCCTCAAGCTCACGCGTCTAAGGTCTCTAAGGTCTTATCTGTCCTCAGCTCCGGGTCTCTAAGGTCTCTAAGTGTCTTATCTGTCCCTCAGCTCACGGCTAAGGTCTCTAAAGGTCTGATCTGTCCCTCAGCTCACGGTCCTCTAAGGTCTCTAACGGTCTGATCTGTCCCTCAGCTCACGTTGCTCTAAGGTCTCTAAGGTCTGATCTGTCCCTCAGCTCACGGGTCTCTAAGGTCTGATCTGTCCTCTGCTCCCTCAGCTCACGGTCTAAGGTCTCTCAGTCTGAATCTGTCCTCTGTCTCCTCAGCTCACGGGTCTAAAGTCGTCTCTCAAGGTCTGATCTGTCCCTCAGCCTTCCGGGTCTCGTTATAGGTCTCTAAGGTCTTATCTGTCCCTCAGCTCACGGTCCTAAGGTCTCTAAGTCTGGTCTGTCCTGCTGTCCCTCAGCTCACGGCTCAGTCGCCTGACCTCCAAGCCTGCTCCTCTCCATCAGTCTGCTGTCTGTGGTTCTTCTGCTGCTGCTCGTCCTTACCTCCGTTGGCCTGGTGGTGGCGCTGAACCGCAGGGCCACACACGGCACCTACAGCCCGAGTCGACAGGAGAAGGACGGCTCTCGGGTCGAGGATGTGGAGCATCACGCAGCCCCCGCCCATGGAGCGGCTCATCTGAGAGTTTGGACAAGAACGTTAGAGTTTGTGCTGTACTTAGACTCTTCCAGTGTTTGTAAACAGAAGGCTCTAAAGGCTAACGCCGCCGTCACATGTGCAACATGAACGTATTATAGGCTCTATTATAGGCTCTTTCAGGATGACTCGGACTTCCTGAAACTCCTCCGGCTTAAGTCTATGTTATGGAACATAACAGGTCATGAAAGGACAAACGTACGAGGGTCTTAGTGCTAATGCTAATGCTAATGCCTAAATGAGTAAAAACTAAAGTAACTGATATAAAATACAATTAAAGACGAGTGTTTTTAACATATATTTTAAATGTAAAGATGATTGAATTAATTTTAGATGAGATAACACTTAAACACTTTAATATCAATGACTTGATCGATCTTTATTATAAAGCTCTAACTCTAACACACACACCTGGTTAAATACATGAGGAGAGTACAGATGAACCAGGTGGGGAAACACCATCAGAAGAGCCATCTGCACCAGACGAGGCCTCAAACCTCCACCAGGGACCCAGAGAAGAGACGAGGCCCCAAACCTCCACCAGGGACCCAGAGAGTAGACTAGACCCCAAACCACCAGGGGCCCAGAGAGTAGACAAGCCCCAAACCTCCACCAGGGGCCCAGAGGAGAGACAAGCCCCAAACCTCCACCAGGGGCCCAGAGAGTAGATGAGGCCCCAACTCCACCAGGGCCCAGAGAGTAGACGAGGCCCCAAACCTCCACCAGGGGCCCAGAGAGTAGACGAGGCCCCAAACCTCCACCAGGGGCCCAGAGAGTAGACGAGGCCCTCTAAACCTCCACCAGGGCGCCCAGAGACAGTCCCCAGCAGCCACAGACCAGCACCGCTCGTGACGCAGAGAAAACACTGGAGATCCTAAAAAGTGATAAAGCTTTCAAATAGTCGAGGGCCCGATTAAGACTTCAAAAACCAGTAAAAGAACCCTAAACCGGGCCGAACACACACAGGAGCCGATGCAGTGATTTTAAAACCAAGTGTAACGTGGCCCCGCCCATCAAGCGTGCAAACAGGAGTGAACTTTAGAAAACTGGAGCTAGTCCTTGACTGTTTATTACTCTTTGGTAAATGTAACAAACACAGAAGGGTCTTTAAGTCGCGTTGAAGCACGCGTTCGATCATTTAGAGTTCTGCGTAAACGATCGGGGTCCGAGCTTTCATTTGCACGTGGAACTCGGACAGAGTCACGCCGTTTGGTCTGTGTTTTCAGGATCTTTCCTTCTGAGGCGACGTCCAAAAATACATTTATTTTGTTGCATTTTTAGACAGATGTGTTTTGTTTTTTGAAATATAATGCACTTTTGATGTAATTATTTATTACGTAATGTTATTTTTACATGATTTTTATGGTCTGTACATTACTTAAGTCTATGACGACAAACTTTCTTCAATGAACGCGGCAAAAATAATGAATGAAAAGCTCTGATTCGGCCTGAAAAATACTGATATTTAAGACGATTATATTCGTGACATTTCAGATGGAGTTAACGCTGAAGGAAAGGTCCTGAGAGTCGGTCAACGAACATCACTAAGTTAATTTCAGACATATTTGTTTTGTGCCAAGACGTTTTTTTCAGATGATTTTTATATTTTTTTTAGAAGAAAATAGGTTAAAAAGTGTAAGTTTAGTGAAAGACATGTCAGTGTAAGTGAATTTAGTTTTCATACTGTGAATTTCATGCATCGGTTGAATGAACCGTTAAAACATGTAAAATGATGAAGTAAATTCAATAAACAACTCTTTTCGTAAATCCTTTCAGTAATTCAATAAAAATACCTGCATTTTTACATTTTCTTACGTATGTTCACTGTAAACGGCATTATTGATCTAAAATGCTCAATAATAGAAACAGGCCCATTCACTTCCTGTTCTAAACGGCAGACTGATAAGCCCCGCCCCTTTAGTGTGACATTTTGCCGTAAAAAGCAGATTTTCATTTTGCTTTTATAATACTTGGCAAAGCGACGTTTACCTGGAATCTGAACATGGAGAAACACTTCTGAGTGACCACCACCATCTTCTTCCACTTACCTGGGGCCGGGTTGGGGGGGCCGCAGTCAGATTTCCCTCCACCCAGACACTCCTCCAGCTCCTCCGGGAAGGGGGGGTCCTGAGTTTGTTCCCAGGCCACACAGAGACATAGTCCCCCAGTGTGTCTTGTGTTCTTCCCGGAGCCGGAACAGAAGCCACCTCAGCTGGAGAGCAGCGGCTCTACTTTGAGCTCCTCCCGTGTGACTGAGCTCCTCACCCTATCTCTAAGGAGCGCCCAGCCAATGAACAGAACCGGTGACAAAGGGCAGCCCTGAGGGGTCCCACATGCACTGGGAACAGGGCTCACTTACTGCCGGCAATGCGAACACAGCTCCTGCTCAGTCATACAGGGACCGGGCAGCTCTGAGCAGAGGGCCCCGGACCCCCAGACTACCCGGAGCAGCAAAGGGCCCCGGACCCCCAGACCTACCGGAGCACTCAAAATACAGCGCTGAGTGAGAGAATGGCAAGAGAACGCTGCTGTAACATGGTAAAAGGCTCACAAAAGTAAATGTTAATAAGTCTCCAGTAAAAACAACTCCCACACAAAGAGGAAACATCATGATCCATGTTTATTTGCGTTCACAGTGCATACATGTGCTGTTGGACCAAAAGCAGTGTAAGATCAGTTTGAACATGCAGAAAAAGGCCCTTCGTGTAACTTCTGCTGCGGATCATTATTATTGACCATGTAAACAAAATAAAAGGAACAATATGTCACTTTTTTCTGGTGGAATGTATTTATGGAATGTAAAACTTCCTCTTTTTACACAACATTTTGATGACTTTTCACCACCTAAAAAGACATATTTTTAGCTTTAAATCGTTTATTGGTGTGGAAAGAGTCCTCATGTTTCATCGTTTGGAAACCCACGGCTCCACGGCGACTGCTCGTCTCCACAGAATGTCCCACAGTATGGCATTAAACCGGTCCCATCCCAAACGCATGTGACGACACCAGGGACAAGGTACAAGTTCGTCCTGGTGTTTTTGAGCAATGAAAACAGCAGAAAAAAATGCCAGCTCGATACGGTTAATGCCATAATATGAAACATCACAGCCAAAGCAACAACATCTCCACCAGAAAAAGTTACGTAGTGCAGCTTTGAATAAATGTCGGCTACCTTAAACATCATTTGCATTTGTGGTGTTTGTAGTAAAAGCTGCTACACGTTTGGGCCGATGGAACACGCTGCATCAGAACGTTAAAACCCTGATTTTATTTACTCATAATTATATTAAAAAATGCATTCACGTTTAAAAATGTAACGTCAGAGTTCGGAGGAGGGCAGTGGCCGGTGATGCAAATCTCCAAAAAGAAAGAATAAATGTTAGTGACCAATCTTTGGGCTTTAGAGTCGTGAAACAGTTTGACTTTTTTCCAAAAGTTTGAAACCAAATATTCTTTCTCTTAAAGGGTAAAAAGTCCTCAAAATAGAGTCTATACAAGGAAACGGAAGGCAATTAGTAAAAGTCACTGCACGATCTGCGGGATCAGTGTTTTCATGGTGTTTTGAAGTGTCTGTTGTCGCCCCCTGCTGTCTCTGGGTAGAAAACCAGCCTTGAAACATTTAGCGACATCGACCCGAAAACAACTCTTCTGAGAAACCCTGGCTCTTTTTCAAATTTGGCCATGTTAAGTGTTCGTGTGTGCGATTATACCGGCTCATTTCGATAAAGAAAGAAAGAAAAAAAAAGACTTCTGCGTCTGTTTTCTGACAGTGTAATTTCACCAGAGAGCTGCAGGGGGAGTTTTATCGCCACTTTGTTCTGCTTTAATGGACTTTCAGCAAATATTTTGTCGATTTATTTAGATAGTTCTATCATTATCATTATTACTATTAGTATTTATTATATTTTTTGTTGAAATTTCGTTTTTTGTGAGTGTTTTGTTTTTTGTACTGTGGTGTTTTATATCGTGTAAAGATATTTTGCTTTATTATTATTATTATTATTATTATTGAAAAACATAAATAAATAAAAAAAATAATAATAAAAAAAACACACAAATGAATAATAACAACACTCAACACCTATCATCGTTACAACCATGTTTTTACATCATTAATAATGTGTTCTTTGGGTGAATTATAGGTTAAATAAAATAATTCAATACACAATTATTCATGTATTTCACAACTCCAGTGGACTTTGACCTACTATTGAACATGAAGTTGTTATTTCCCGCAGATCGTGCCGTTACACTCGCTCTTCGTGGGTTTCAGCTTCAACATTTGGAGGAATTTTCACCATTTAAAACATTATTATTATTATTATTATTATTATTATTGTTATTATTATTATTTACAGAGACGCGTGCCACAAATCGACTCCGCCCTCCTCGTTTCCCAAACCCACGACAAACTCCAACATCGACCGTCAAATGTACAAACGTCGCAAGGCAAAAAACAGAACCGACAAACGAAGGTCACGGCCGCCGTTTTGTGTCCGACGGAGACGCACGGAATGCCCCAATATCAATAAAACCCGTGGAACCACAGCAAGAGCGCACAGTCATGCAGAAACGGCTGTAGATGTTCTCTTCAAATCCTCGAGACAGTTAAACTCTGAATATATATATTTATACTATGTTCAAAAATAAAATCTAACACATTCAAATAGAGATTCTGTAACACGCCTTTTGCATGTCAAATATATCCAGGCAAAAAAATACTACTTTGTTGAAAATAATGTTCCATCTGTACATGACATTTGTTTTGTTTGTTTAACGTTCGCGTAAAGCAACGGAATCCAAAGGCAAAACTAAAACAGCACGTGAAAGTGACATGTGGAACTTTAAACACTGGAAGGTTTTAAGGCACACACCTCACAACGTTCACTTTCTCTGAGGGACACACATGGCTTAGGCCCAAATGTGTGTAAAGCAACACTGTGGGACTTTGAAGAGGACGTGTGCGAGAGGGCGAGTCAAAGCAAATACCTATAACTACACACTTGTACTGTATGGAATAAAACTGTCACTTCATTATGTCATAAAACCACATTTGTCCTGATCGTACCTTGTACACTTATTACATGTTCTAAAGTCGTTACTAATGCAGGAGCTAAACCATTTTAGTATGAAAGTATAAATGCTTTTACGGTTCCCATTAGATTCAGGAGAAAACCCTGTGATTACTCTTAAGTGCAGTGGGAGATGTGTCCTGTTATTACCATGTAATAACCATTACTTTTTTCTTAGTAACCACGCTATTACCACGCTATTCCCACGCTAGTGCTACACCATTACCACGCCATTACCACGCTATTACCACACTATTACCACGCTATTACCGTGCTGTAGTATAGAGCCATTTGCACATTCACTGTGATGTTAAAAAGTCCTCACAGTTTGTGCTTAAACCTCAGGGTTAGAGAGGGCACATGTGCCACCACTGAGCCACCGCTCAGAGTTATTACATAGAATTACATTTAAGTGGAAAAATAAATATTGCCTGTATTTTGTAATCGTTTGTGTCACGTTGTAATAACTGCAGTTTATAACGCGACGCTCCACATGATTACAAATGTGGTTTTATTACACGACAGTGACACTTGAAGAACAGCTCATTCAACATTGCGAGACGGGGCCAAAGTCTGAAGTCTACATTCAGATCCGTTTGAGTTTTTACAGTCACAGACATTTCCCCTGGATCGATAAAGCGAGTCGAAGTTCCACAGTGTTGCTTTAACTTTCAAGTAAATCACAGGCTCAAACTCAAACGTTTTTGGCTCCACATTTGCATAGCTTTTGACCGTGACGGGGCCCGGGGCCGAGGGGCCGAGGGCAGGGCCGAGGGCCGAGGGGCCGAGGGGCCGGGGCCGGGGCCGAGGGGCCGCGTTTGTAAACGCGGCCGCACACTTCACGAGCGAGCCGTTTAGTGAGGCGTAATCGAGCGCCGTCACAAACGGCGTCACAAACTTTCACGCTGAGTTTAGTTCAAAGAGCGCGGGACGTTTTGAACGCTGGACACAGAACGACGACGCACAGGAAACGACACATCGAATCTCAACAAATCCCATTGAACGTAAACATTTCATGGATCTTTGTCATAATTCTAAATGTTTGGGTTTTTCCTTTGCCGTAAAAGACGGGAGTGACTTTTTATAAAAGTCTAAACTGCATTCTGAGCAGCTCTGAGGTTTCTAAAGTGGCAACACAGTTTGACCTTTAAATGCTTTTTAGACCAAATAAATACCATATATATACATATATATATTATATATATATACTATATATATAATATATATTATATGTATTCAGAAACATTAGACTTTAGATATGCGCTAACCAAACTGCAAAATTACAAGTTTGCGAAGTAGCTAAAGCCCAGAAGGAGCTACAGACCAGGAAACATGAAAATCTGCTTATTGTATCGTTTTTGGCCTTTAAACATGCTCTTTGAACCTTTAATTTGGCTTCTCAAGTTTTAGAACAAAACAATGTGACACTCATGGCTTTTCCGACGCTTGGAACTGACGTTTGGGCTCCGCCTACAGGCAGCAGAAGGGAATTACAAAGGAGCGAAAGCTTAGCTTCCTCCGACGCGCGAATGCAGCCGCGCCGTTGTGATCGTCGTGATTGGACGTTGAGAAATGCTCAGAAACGAGTCTGGAGGTGATTTACGGAGTTCAAAACAACACCGGGGGCCATGTCACAGGTAGAGTATGACATCACACATCGATGAGATTCAGAACGGAGTGGTTGTTTGTGACGAGCACTTTCTAACCAGGATTCATCGAACTGAGAAAGAAGCTAAACGTGAACTCCAGCTGAGTTTGTGACGAGGAACGACGTATAATACCAGTCTTTCACGTCGTACCTTCAACTAAACACCGCCCCGCCCCCTCGCCCCGCCCCCTCGCCCGCCCCCAGCCGCCCCTCGCCCGCCCCTCGCACCGCACCACCACGTTTTACGACACGGTTCAACTCTTCATCATGGGATTTGTTGAGATCGGCACGGAACAATTTGTGAAAGTCCAGCGTCGCGTTCAGAACCCGCGCGCCGCCGACCCGCTGCCGCCGACCGCGCGCCGCCGACCCCGCCGCCGCCGACGCGCGCCGCCGACCCGCGCCGCCGCCGACCCGCGCGCGCCGACCCGCGCGCTGCCCACATCGTCTACAGTGACAACCTGCGTTAAGTGACTCGCCGTTAAAATCCACGCCGAGCTAAACGTGCCAGAACATCGGACACGGCAAAACAAACAAACAAACAAACAAACAAACATCAAACGTCCGTAAGGCAAAAAGTACGCCATCGCTTCTGTTGGATATGGGATTATGACGACTTGAAATGGACGAGGACGAAAGGACAGAAGGTCAACGCTCTTCGGGCGCGGTGAATCGGAGAGGCAGACAGGGGTCACGCGTGGTCGGGGGGGGGGGGGCTCGACTGCATTGCGCGCAGAGCTGGGGTCTTCCATATGTGCTCTGCCACGTACGTTTAGGTCGACTTAAACGCACCGTTTATGTGAAAAGCACAAAGTGAATCATCTGAAAACACATGATGTAAATAAAATAAAATGTCTTCAATACTTTATTTTACTATGAAATTGCTCTCTCCTGACGTCTCAGATGTTCCCGGCTCGTTTCCGGCTCGTTCCGGCTCGTTTCCGCTCGTTTCCGGCTCGTTTCCGGCTCGTTCCCGGCTCGTTTCCGGCTCGTTCCGGCTCTTCCCGGCTCGTTTCCCGCTCGTTCCCGGCTCGTTCCCGGCTCGTTCCCGGCTCGTTCCCGCTGTTCCCGGCTCGTTCCGGCCTTTCCGGCTCGTTTCCCGGCTCGTTTCCGGGCTCGTTCCCGGCTCGTTTCCGCTCCTCCAGATACTGTTGGGCAAAACTCTCTTCCTCTGCCCTCTGTGCTGACACGCCGGTCCCTTGTGCTCCCTCTACAGGCCGCCGGGCTCACTGCACCTTGAGTTGACCCTCACGGCTGCTGGGAAGCGCACACATAAATATAAAGCACGTCCAGTGGAATCACATTAGTTTCAGTTTAGTACTTTGTGTGACGTTCAAGAGTTTGGATTGGATCAGATTGAAGTTTTATTGGACTTTTAAACCCTTCTTTTCCTGTCCCGTAAAGCACTTTGAAAGACAAACTGTGCTCTCCAAATAAACCCGCCTCGCCCGCAGTTCTCATGAAGCCGCATAAGAAAAAAGGCTAAAGTCGAGTGTAAATTTTCTGCCATTCCACATCCAAAATCTGGAAATGTCACTTCGACTTCAGTTTGGATGCGTTTTATGTCGAGACAAAACATCCGTCCAGTGTGTGAGGGTATGTTGTGCAGGTGTGTGACCACGGGCCTGCAGTTGATCTGACCACTGGGGCCGGTGTCTAGACCACGGGCCCGCCGGTGTCTGACCACGGGGCCGGTGGTGTCTGACCACGGGCCGACGGGCCGGTGTCTGACCACGGGCCGGTGTGTGACCACGGGCCGGTGTCTGACACGGGCCGGTGTGACCACGGGCCGGTGACCCGGTGTGTGACGGGCCGGTGTCTGACCGGGCCCGTGTGTCTGACCACGGGCCGGTGGTGTCTGACCACGGGCCGGTGTCTGACGGGCCGGTGTCTGGAGCTTTAAGACGATTAGAAGAACGTGCAAACGGCAAAACCTGGTCCTGATGAGAGGAATCAGATTACTATGAGAGAGGAATCAGATTACTATGAGAGAGGAATCAGATTACTCGCGTCATGGGAACGTACGATTCACTCGATGCTTTTCCAAATGAGTTGCTTTAGTCGTCCAATAAACACATTTGGATTCGATTGGACTGAACAACTCCAGGACCTGATCGGACTCATAATCAGATTTTTGACCGTTTTGACCGTTTTGACCGCGTTGACCACCGTAGCGCTCCAAACGCCGGCGTCTCACTGCGCGGCGTCCGTTTGGCGGCTCACCGGCGCGTTACTGTTGCAACTGTTCACGCCGCTCTGCGCTTCGGAGCCGAGGCAGCAGCCCATCTCCTCCAGCAGCCCCTGCACCTGCGCGCCGGCCTCCGCCACGCCCTTCCCGCCCTGGCCCAGGCACAGGCCGAGCCCCAGGAGCCCCTCTTTGCCCCCGGGCTCCTTCTCCCACGGCACCTGCACGGCGGAGTTCCTCGCCGGGCTGCCTCCTTTAGTGCCGGGCCGGTGAAGGACCTTCTCCTGGTACTGACGGGCCGTCTCCTTGGACAGAACCTTCCGCCGCAGGACACTGGTGGAGCCGGGCTGAGGCGCGGGGTCCGGGGGGTCCGCGACGCTTTGTGGGTCAGAACTAGTTCTGGTTCTTCCGCCCGGAGTTGGAGAAGAGCTCGAGGGAGAAGGGGGAGTTCTTCTCTGGGGTAAAACGGGCGAGTAGGAGTATCTGTCGTGGGGCTGGCGAGCGCTGGCGAGGCCGTCGTGGCGAGGAGCCGTTCGCGGGAGAGATCTGGAATAGTCCTGCCAAACAGAGAAGCAAAGAACTGACTACATCGTTCCTACTCTTCTAATCGAACGGACGTCTTAACTCGAAACCTTGTTGTTGCTGTAATAACGAATGGTTTGCGCCGTCGGGCTGCGTTTAGGCGTGAGGAAACACACGGGCCAATCAGGGCCAGAGAGCAGCGGCGCCTGGTTCTGCCAACGCCTTCTGTTTGAGGAAAAGACCGCACGTACGAAAAGACCAGCCAAAACTCCAGAAACGCACACACCAGACTGTGAACCGGGACGAGGGGGCGTAGTAACTGTCCCGCACCTTGGGCATACGGCTCCGGAGAAGTCGGACTGCAGATGGCGCTGCTGTACCTTGACTTGACCTTAACCAGTAGGAAAACGGCGGCAAAAACAGCAGCCGAAACTGTCAATGTACGACAAAAAACCAGAGTGTTGTTCAAAGGAAACGAGGATTTAACTCACGAAACAAAACTCCAGAAGAACGACATCGTCACGCGGTTTCTCAAAATGCTCTGAGCGTTTTAAAGCGACTCACCTGGGCCCGCGACACGGAGATCTTGATGGGGGACGAGCGCGCCTGGACGCTGCTGGTTCCGGTGCTCGAGGCGGTGGCTGCGGTGGCAGTGGGGGGCTTCGCGGAGCTCTTCAGGCTGCTCTTGGTGGGTTGTCTGCGGGGCGACGGGGGCAGGTGCTTCCCATGGACCGCGCTGTCGTCCTGGCCCATGTTCCAGCCGCCGTCGTCCTCGTTCGCGCTCTCGCCTGGCGGTCTGGAGTCGCCGCAGTTCTTCGGCTTCAGCTAAACACACACAGATATTCATTCATTCATTCATTCACACGTTCATGAATTTGTCTGTTTTAAAGGTTTATATAGTGAGTTTTGCATCAGTCAAGTGGCACTGAATTAAAAAAATAAAATAAAAATAAAAAAAAAAAATAAAAATAAAAATAAAAATAAAAATAAAAATCAAATAAATAAAAATAAAAAAAAAAAAAAAAAAAAAAATGAATTCAAAAAAAAAAAAAAAAATCATCATCATCATCATCATCATCATCATCATCCGTCATCCATACTGAAAATGACCCCCAAAAACGCACAAAGAGCACAGTTTTCTGACCGTTTTAACGCGTTGAAGCTTTGGCATGACAAACATGTTTATTGAATGTTTGTCATTAAAATCATGATAATAATGTTTAAGTGAGAGTTAAAATCTGGTTAACTTGATTTTCACCACCTTCATGAGCTCGTTTTCACGGCTTTCAGAGGGAAGAGCTGGTGGGCTCACGTTACAACACAGAACAATACGATATCCCAAAAACTCAGCGTGATACAATCAAGCTGGTGTAAAACCTTTACTAAAGTGAGGTTTTGATGATGTAGAAGAAGAAAACGCACTGGAATTTCATCTGAAAATACGATTGTCATATAAATATATATATATATTTAATACAGTCGAAGATAATGCTAACAATAACTAGCATGCTATCAGCACACTTCCTGGTTCTTGGGTGATAAAACGTGTGTGTTTTTAGAAGATGACAAACGTACGGGCCCCGTGTAGTCCAGCTCCTCCATGGACCTGAAGAAGTCCAGACTCTTGGCGGCGCTCAGCTTGCCCTGCTCGCCCGCGGAGGTGGTGGTGAGAGAGTCCAGGATCTCCTCAGGAGGTTCATCTGCCCCGAACTGGTCGAGTCCAGGTCCAGGTCCAGCGAGAGGGAGTCGTCGCTGTCCTCCGTGTACGAGCGAACGTCTGCGCTGTCCTCCGACGAGATCCTGACGTGCAAACAAGAGGATGAAGACGCTACAGTCACAGATGCACGCTGAACAGGCCTGAATGTGAGGAGCTAACAAGAGATGGAGACACAGTCCAGATGCACGCTGAACAGGCCTGAAGTGAGGAGCTAAACAAGATACACTACAGTCACAGATGCACGCTGAACAGGCCTGAATGTGAAGAGCTAACAACAGGATGAAGACGCTACAGTCACAGATGCACGCTGAACAGGCCTGAATGTGAAGAGCTAACGACAGGATAAAGACGCTACAGTCACAGATGCACGCTGAACAGGCCTGAATGTGAAGAGCTAACAAGAGGATGACGCTACAGTCACAGATGCACGCTGAACAGGCCTGAATGTGAAGAGCTAACTACAGAATGAAGACGCTACAGTCCACAGATGCACGCTGAACAAGCTTGAATGTGAAGAGCTAACAAGAGGATGGAGACGCTACAGTCACAGATGCACGCTGAACAAGCTTGAATGTGAAGAGCTAACTACAGGATGAAGACGCTACAGTCACAGATGCACGCTGAACAAGCTTGAATGTGAAGAGCTAACTTCAGGATGAAGACACTACAGTCACAGATTTTTTTATTCTAAATCTGATCATGATCTCATTTCAAGAGTTAATGATTGAAATGTCGTGTAAACGGTTCCATCTGACGTGAGTAATCTGATTTCTGTCGCACGTTAGTTACTCTAAAAATCTCCTCATTAACTGACACATCGGGAAGTTTGATGATCAGATTACTCTTCTGTAAACACACACCAAAAATCCGATCCAACCAGTGGCTTGTCTGATTATAAGTCATGTGATCTTTACTGGCCATGTTGTTCACGTGTCTTCATGTGTCCACTTGAGGGCAGTAGAATCATGAGAAAACCCCTTTTAAAACAACACTCATCTTGTGAAATACTGTAGTCAAAAGTACTTTGGTGGCCTATAATCTGTAGAAGTACTGTACGTGCCAGTTCAAAAATACTCAGAATGTTTAAAACTTCAGATTGAAGGCGGCGGCAAAGGGAAGTCGAACATGAAACACTTTCAATGAGTAACTGGTCAAAAAGGCGATCATTTTAAGTACATTTGACAAAAAATTAGCAACAAATCTGAACTTCCATGGTAGTAACGTGATGTTTGGATGGAAACATGGGGTAAACTGTATTTGGGTTTAGCAAAAAGTGTCATTTGTGCTGATGGACGAGGACGGGTTTTGGTCCAATAAAAGCTAAAAATCAGGACTTCCTCAAAAATGCTACGTGTCGATCCTAATCTCCTTCCCATGATGTCCCTCACTCATGTCTGAGATGTTTCATATTTTGTGACATCCTGGTTTTAGCACCAGTTTCTCATGAAGTCCCTTCACGTTCCATCCGATAAGTGCGTGTGTTTGTCCTGTTGTCACGGTGACTTCAGTGCGGCGGTCCGTTCTTACTTGCTGGCCGTGTCGTCGTCGTCCAGGCCGTACCCCAGCTCTCGGGGGCCGACGCTCATCGGGGACTTGTTCAGACGTTGCTGTGAAGACAAGAGGTCATGTGCCACGGTCACATGGTCATCAAACACGGTTACACGCTGGAGAACTGGATTCATCACACAAACCGAGAATCGGATCAGCACAAGAGCCACGCCCGCGCACTCTCTCATCGTTACCACGGCTGTCAGAGTATTATCATCACTGCAGTATTAAGAACTTGAATGTACGGCTGCAACGACTGACTCCTTCAGTCGACGAGACAATCTTCAATACATAATCAACCAAATAAAGGTGTAACTATGGTGACGGAGAGAAACACAGAGTGTGTTCATGATTTCATGTCTTTATTATAAAAAGGTCTTTCTGGACCTGGACCGTCTCTCTCGGCCTGTACTGAGGCCCGGACCGTCCTCCCTTTGCCCGTCCCCCTCGGCCCGTCCCCCTCGGCCCGTCCCCCTCGGCCCGTCCCCCTCGGCCCGTCCCCCTCGGCGGCGCTGGCCCCAGATTTACGGCTCTGACACAGGAATCTGTTAAAACACAGTTTTAATCCGGAGCCGCGCCTCTCTCTTTACGACGGCCTGGAGCTACAGCGACATGTGCTCACGTTTAGCCCCAGAATGACAAGTCTGGAGAGGCTCCTCCCCCCGGCTCCTCCCCCCGGCTCCCCCCCCCCCCCCTCGCCCTCCTCGTTCAACGGACACTTTCCCTGAGTCGGGCTGGTCCCGTTCAACTAATTAAAACCGGCTTGGCACCGGAGCCACAAACACTTCACCATCTTCTGCATAAACAAGGGGAATAACGGCTTTATACAAAACTCCAAGTGTTATGGGATGATCAAAGTGTTATGGGATGATCACAAGTGTTATGGGATGATCCCAAGTGTTATGGGATGATCACAAGTGTTATGGGATGATCCAAGTGTTATGGATGACCAAGTGTTATGGATGATCAAGTGTTATGGGATGATCACAAGTGTTATGGGAATGATCACAAGTGTTATGGGATGATCCCAAGTGTTATGGGATGATCACAAGTGTTAGGGATGATCCCAAGTGTTATGGGTATGATCACAAGTGTTATGGGATGATCACAAGTGTTATGGGATGATTCACAGTTTATGGGAATGATCACAATGTTATGGGATGATCACAAGTGTTTATGGATGATCACAAGTGTTATGGGATGATCACAAGTGTTTTATGGGATGATCACAAGTGTTATGGGATGATCACAAGTGTTATGGGATGATCACAAGTGTTATGGGATATGTATCATCAGTGTTATGGGATCGTAATGTCACAAGTGTATGTGATACAAGTGTTATGGGATGATCACAAGTGTTATGGGGATGATCACAAGTTAGGTTTATGGGAATGATCACAAGTGTATGGGTGATCAACAAGTGTTATGGGATGATCACAAGTGTTATGGATTAGGTATGGATGATCACAAGTGTATGGGATGATCACAAGTGTTATGGGATGATTCACAAGTGGTTATGTGATGATCCCAAGTGTTATGGGATGATCACAAATTGTCCTGCACATCGTTATTTACATAACATAAATAAAAAGTAAAGAAATGAATGAATGAATAACACATAATAATCAAGGCTGTAAAAATGAAATGTTTAAGTTGAGTGACTAAACTCAGTTCACTCATTCACTCTTGATGAAGTTGTGATGTTATAACTTTACAGTAACTTGTTCTGGTTTACAATGTGATCTGAGCCCAGTTAAGTCCTTTTCTAGTCCTGGTTTAGTCCCAGTTCGGGCGGCGCAATTACTCAAATTTAAAAATTATGATTTCGAATATTTCTCGATTCAGTTAAAAATAATCGAAATGTTACCTTCTGTTCAGAATGACACGTGTGCTTGTTCTGCCCCTCAAAACCTGAAGCAAAGACACTTCTGATCTGCCATCATAAACTTTGAATAATAATAATAATAATAATAATAATAATAATAATAATAATAATAATGATAATAATAATAAATAATAATAATGGTGTGATAATAATCATAATAATCCAAATAATGATAATGCTGATAATAATAATAATGTATATAATAATAATGTTAAGAATAATAAATGATTAAAAAAAAAATAATAATTTAAAAAAAAATTATAATAATAATACATAATTGTCTTAATTTATTCCGTTACTATTGTCTATATTTTTCTACAGGTTAATCTTGACAGTTTTCTAAATAATGGTTGCAATAATCATGATTTAAGTGATGTTCTTTGCCATAAACGGAGCGGCCAAAGTGTTTCCATGTGGCGTGTGTGAAAGTGTGAGCCCGGTGCATGATGGGTAAAGACACAACAGCACCGGGGAACCACACGTCTAACAAACCAAACGTACTATC
The DNA here is from genome assembly GCA_015082035.1 of Chaenogobius annularis. Classification (NCBI taxonomy): domain Eukaryota; kingdom Metazoa; phylum Chordata; class Actinopteri; order Gobiiformes; family Gobiidae; genus Chaenogobius; species Chaenogobius annularis. Next base: position 114,952 of record BJKM01000848.1, read on the forward strand.
TTTGTCTGATTTCTGGAGTTATCCGATTACTGAAATGCAGACTGAAAAAAGACTAAAGACTAAACCAAGAACAATTCAAAACATAAAAAACACACGACTTTTACACGTTGTAATTCAAAAGCAAAACACTGTCACTTTCACAGATTGCAAAAGGTCAAAATGTATAACCAAAAGAGGACTAAAGCAGTGCGCACACACGACCACAATTACATATTTAAGTGACAAAAAGTGCATGTGACGTAGTTACGATCATTACATTTAAAACAGCTAAAAAAGTGACAGGATTTTACCAAGTTTGGTGATTTTTTAGGTTTATAATTTTACTTCCTGATTGAAAACTGGGCCAAAACCTCAAACTTTAACTCCTTTAATGTCACGGAAATGATCATTAGGCAAGTAAAAATCCATGACAACACTTTAGTTTTTGTTGAAATCATGTTTAAACGGTCGGAAAAAAAGTGTCTATTGCCAAATTCATGGATGGAATTCTCGCGTTTCCCAACTTTTATTCTGCCGCTCGCGATTGGTGCAAAACTCTCGATATCCACAGCAGGCAAAAACCCACCTAATTGAGTCAACGTTTCAGACGCTAACGCTCCTGTTTAAAAATGTGCACGTTCCAGCACAATCCCAAAGCTTGTTAGAAAATCAGGGAACGCCCCCCCCCCCCCAAAACCCGGTTCGGCCTCAAAAGCGGCGCAAGAATGTCGCATCACGGAGCAGAACGAAGGAGCAATGGAGCGCTACACGTGCTAACTGACTCGTAAAGCCGCTGGTCGCCGCGAGAGGTGAGCTGTGATGAAGAGAGGTGTTTATTAAGCAAGCTGAACCCCCCCCCACCAGCACCCCCCCACGCCGCCGCCGGGCCCTGGTCATCCGCCGCACCCTCTGATCCCCGCCAACAAGAGCGGGCGGGGCCATCGGGGGATAAAGCCATGCCACGACTGGACGTTCGGAGACGCTTGGAGGTGTTCGGAGACGTTCTGAGACGTTATCGGGGATGTTCGGAGGCCTTCGGAGACCTTTAGAGACCTTCGGAGGCGTTCGGAGGCGTTCGGAAAGGCGGTGGAGCTCTGAGAAGCCGCCACTCCAGTTCCTTTTTACAGTTTCAAACGGGAACATGTTGTATTCATTTGGAAACGTGAGCCACAAAGTATGTGACTCGCTCTGCTTAAAGAGCTGTCAAAGCCAACAACAGAGCTGGAGGTGAAGCTCGCCGAAGACCACGTGTGCAACTGCAACGGACACAAACGTGAGCGCAAATACATGTTCTTTTTGTAATAAACGGTGTGTGCGGGAAGAAGAGGCGGGCCTTAAACAGAGCATAAAGTGAACGTGTTTGGAAGATTTGCAAAATGTCAATAAATGCTACAAAAACAGACAAAAGATTTCTAATAAAAAATGAAATTAATGGCATAATAAGGTGTTGTTTCTGAACTTTTGTAATAATTTGACAGACATTTCACAATCAAACCTCAACTAACATGTTTAAAGACATGTTTTTAACGCATTTATGTTGGATTGACATGATATTGTCTGGATATCGTTATCGTGAAACTAAAAATAAATCCAGTTATTCATATTTAACTGGAGCTCGTTGTAAATAGAAGTTAAAAACGCTATGAACACATCTATTTAAACACAAAAGAGCGAGTAACAATGGCCTGTTCTTCCCGTCTAATCCCGCTCAGCTGCGTGGCTACCTAGCATCGCACGGAAAACGTTATAGTCGCTTATTATAAACCTGTGTAATTCCCTCTGCCGCCACTAGATGGTCTTAAAGCTCAGTTGGTCCCGCGGGAAACGGGAGAGCTACAGATGTTAATTTAGTTAGGATTTGTGTTGGCGCTCCCTCTACTGGCAGCAGAGTGGGGAATTACCGTGGGGAAATAAACAAAAGCTAGCTTGCTCCGACGTGGCAAACTGGCTCGCTAAACCTCGCTTCTGGTTCTGGAAGTACGGAGCATTTATCCTGCATTTGTCCAATAGACTTTTAATATTAGGCTAAACGGCTGCGTGTGGTTTGTGTTATTCTTTTTTTTGTTGATTTGACAGAAATAATGTCTGAACGCGGCGGTTTTAAATTCATTAAAAGAAAAAAACACACATTTCTGCGAGTTTTGCCACATGTTTTGACTGGCACAGAGCGTTCAAACTTTTAACACTGAATGTTTTTGGAAAGTCTAGAAAAAGGAACAGAAAATGTACATCCGGAACAACAACGAGCGAAAAAATTATAATAATATTAAGAATGATCATAATAATAATAATAAAAAATAATAAGAATAATATTAAGAATGATAATGATCATAATATTAACAACTATAAAAAAATAACAATTCAAATAATAACAATATTTTTTTATAATAACACTTAAAATAATAATAATAATAATAAATAAATTCAACTTGCAAAGAAAAGCAGTCTCTATTATTATTATTTTTATGTTTTATTATGTTATTCTGTATGTATGCTATTCTATTACATTTTGAGCTTTATTTTGGAATACAGCTGTTTCTTATTTGATTTTACAGTTGCTTTTATTTGATTTGACTGGTTTGATCATTAGTAAAGTTAAACAGAGCTAGCTTTTATGTTGATTTCGGTATTTAATAGATGTTATTTGCCCTGTGCAGCACTTGTTTCGCACTGTTCTGCTCATGAACAGTGGCATTGGACTGAAAAGCACAGCAGTCGATGCATTTTCTGAATCTCATGTGTCACTGTATTCTTTTTTTTATTTATTTATTTTTTTGGAGTGAGGCTGAGGCGCAGTTCACCCGAGCGGCCAGCAGATGGCACTTTTGTTTCAGGAGAAAAGTGGAGAGAAACTTACGGCACATTTAAAAGAAGAAATACAGTGTTTTCTGTCCCCAAAAAATACAAATAAAGAGTGAATAATAAATCACTTTAAATCAATCATTTTGAAATAACAAATACAGTTAATTATTGCATTTGGAAATATTTGTAGAAATGATCCGACTTGTTGTTTTATTAGCAAATATTTAGAAAAATGTTTAATGCGACTGAGAAAATATTTAACAATGACTCAACAATAAGATCATTTCACCGCAGCAGAATGTCAATGATCAGAATTAAAAGAGTTTTCAAACGTCAGTCGACGTCAAATAAAGTAAATAAAATTGCTTTTGTATTTTGTAATTATTATTAGTCTCAGTTTTCCATTGCACAATTCAAAATAAAGAGTTAAATAATGAGATTTATACATTACAATCTTTATTTTACTTTTCATTTGTAATTGTTTGATTTCGTTTAGTTTGATCGTATTTATACTCTTGATGTACAAGATCGTGAGTGTCTTAAAAGTGTATTATATTATTATTATTATATTATTCAAAATGTCAGAAAAAGGCACTAAAGTTGGGACTTGGACAGAAGAAAATTTAAATATGAATAATACGGAGTGTATCGTGGTTAATTCAAAAAGAGGCAGAAAGTGCTGTATTTAGTCGATTCATTGGTCAAACTTTAATTCGTTGACGGTTTTTATTTTATTGGGTTTAAAAATATCGATGTGAACAACAGCAGAAAGTATTTGAAAAAGGGACACATTTGACGGACTAAATTGGACTTTTATTTCAATTTAAATGTGCCGTGATTTAGCTTCTGTCGATGTTCTCATTTAGATTTCCACGTGTGTTTATTCTTCTTAAAAAATACAGAACAAGATGCATTTTATTGTTGCGTTTTTCGGACTGAACTTGTGCATTTTTGGTGTGCGATGATGTGAAGTCGTTCTGTGAGCTCATTCATCACTTTTTCTACATTTCTGTGGTGAATTTCACGGTCCGGTCACGTTTTAGTGCGATTCCTGAACCTCCCAAAAGTCATCATTCAAACTGACCAGTGTTAAGGCCAAAGACTTTCGAAACACGGAGGAGCCAAAAGTCCAGATCAGATTAAAGAAGGACTATTTAAAAAAAAACAACTCCAGGTACGTTTTTGAAGAGGAAACGACATTAAAACGGTTTGAAAAGCGAGTTAAAGCTAGAAAACATGAAGAAAACGACAAAAAAAAAAGTACAAAGTGATATTTCTGCACTTTTTTTTGTTAATTTGACATGTTTTTTGCGATAATTGTGCAAAATCCTGACATTTACGGACACATTTTAGCACATACTTTGTTCAAATAATGCAGAAAATGTCAATATCAAATGAGTCTAAAGAAAGTAATGATTTAAATTGACCATTGTTTTGTGCAAAGGCTTTCAAAACACGGAGGAGCCACGAGTCCAGATCACAGAAGAACTTTGTAAGAAACAACTCCAGGTAAGTTTCGGATGAGGAAATAACATTAAAACAGGATAAAAAGTGGGTTAGAGTTAAAAAAAAGACCCAAAAAAACCGTTTAAAGTGATATTTCGGTGCTTTTTTGGTTAATTGAACACGTTTTTTGACGCTTGAAGCTCCGCCACGACGATTGCAGGCACGTTTCAGCACCATAAAGTCAAAAAATATGTGCGTTTTTGTCCCGTCCTGACCCGAGGAGGCGGTGCCGGCGTGACCCTGAAAGCACAACAATTCTCCACTTCAGGACCGTTTTCCCACGAGGAATTAAAAAGGATCATTCATTTGACTCCAAGGACGGACAGAAAAAGGAGGAGAAGAGCGCGCGGGAGGAAGACGGGATGTGCCCGAGCTGATAAACGATAGGAACGAGCCAAGTATCTGTGCGTTTTCCAGACTCTCTGCGGCGGCTGTGCGCGCGCTCAATCACACTCCCGGAGCCTTTGATTCTCTAAATGTTTTGGATTCACGGAGCAGGTGAAAAAGCCTTTGGAGAAAGCTTAAGAAGAGAAATGACTCCACTTATTTTTATGCTTTCATAAATACCCGTGTGGCGCAAATTAAACGTGTCGGTAATTTGTGACGGAACCGAGAACCGTTTATTATTGTAATATTATTGAAATATTATTGTATTATTTATCGTATTATTATTGTATTATTATTGTATTATTTATTGTATTATTATTGTATTATTATTATATTACTATTATATTATTATTATTGTATTACTATTATATTACTATTGTATTATTTATTGTATTATTATTGTATTTTTTATTGTATTATTATTGTATCACTATTGTATTATTATTGTATTATTATTGTATTAGTTATTTTATTATTACTGTATTATTACGGTATTATTTAATTATTATTGTATAATTTATTGTATTAGTTATTGTATTATTATTGTATTATTTATTGTTATAATTATTTCCAAACGATAAACAAAACAACGTGAAGAAGAGCAGCATTTAAAGGTGCATTATGCAGCTTTTCTGGAGTTTTGAAAATCGTTTTAGACACACAAAACACTTGTGATTGAATAAACGCTGGATATACTTCTCTAGATGAGTTTAATGCCATACTGTGGAACATTCCAGACTTGGCAGGTGGTGGACCAATCCCCAGAAAGGTTACACGGTGCAGCTTTAACTTCTTCAATGTAACGCCAGTATTCCCTGTTCTTGGTAAAAGCGTTGATCGAGTTTCTGTCGTTTTGTGCACTTTGTTTACACTTGTTTTCCATGAATGAAGTCATGATTTACTTCATGTTTTCACTCTTCACAGTCTGATCTGGACTTGGTTTGGTTCAAGTCCCGGCCTATTCCGGATCCAGACCACGTTTAGTTTCAGCTTTAGTTCCAATCTGTATGGCCCAGCCCCTTTGAAGCTATTGTTAAAATTAAATATTAAAAAAATATCTTTATGTGTATATAATTGTAGATTGATCCATGATTTTCTTTAATTAAAATAAATAAAATAAAAATAAAAACTTTAAGACTATTTAGAGAACCCATGATACTAATTCCACTTTTACTTTTTAAAAACATATTTATTTATTTTATTTATAGATTGACTTTATTTTATTTAGTTTATTCATTTATATAGTCATTTTTAAGCAGTTCATACATTTTATATTTCGGTAAAAACCATAAACCAGGTCAAAATATCTGCATTTAAAAGGTAAATTCTACAATGAAATGCTCCAGCTCAGATTCAGCCTTGAACCCATTCACCCCTTCATAATTGCCCATGAGCCAGTTTTCTAGAGTCGCCCGTTAAGAGGACGGTGGGGAAAACGCGCTCATTATTAAGTCATATCCTGTTGACTTGGTGAAGCGTCGCCGAGGAAAGACCCCAAACACGGCGACATTTGGGAGCAGGATAAAGCTGCTTCTAAAACAAGAGCGCGCTCATTTAACCTTTATTTAACCAGGTCCGTCCCACTGCCAGCTATTCCTCACGTGAAGGAGGGGAGGGAGGAGGGAGGAGGCGGGGAGGAGGAGGGGAGGAGGAGGGGAGCGGGGGAGGGGGGAGGAGGAGGGGAGGAGGAGGGGAGGAGGAGGGGAGGAGGGGGAGGAGGGGAGGGGGAGGAGGGAGGAGAGGGAGGAGGGGGGAGGAGAAGGGAGAGGGGGGAGGAGGGGAGGAGGGGGAGGAGAGGGGAGGAGGAGGAGGAGGAGGCCCGGGGAGGAGGGAGGAGGGGGAAGGGCGGACGGAGGAAGGGAGGGCGGGGGAGGGGAGGCGGGGGAGGAGGCGGGAGAGGCGGAAGGAGGGAGGGGAGGGGGAGGAGGAGGGGAGGAGGCGGGGAGGGGCCGGGAGGAGGCAGGGAAGAGGCCGGGGGGAGGCAGTGGAGGAGGGAGGAGGAGACGGGAAGGAGAGGGAGGACGGGGAGGAGGAGGCGAGGGCGAGGAGGCGGAGGGGGAGGAGGGGGGAGGCGGGGGGAGGAGGCGGGAGGAGGCCGAGGAGGCGGGGGAGGCGGGAGGAGGCCCACGGTGGAGGAGGCGGGGAGGGGAGGAGGCGGGGAAGGAGGCGGGAGGAGGCAGGAAGAGGCAGGGAGGAGGGGAGGAGGAGGAGGCGGGAGGAGGCGGTAGGAGGGGGGGAGGAGAAGGGGTAGGAGGCGGGGAAGGAGGCGGAGGAGGGGAGAGGCGGGGAAGGAGGCGGAGGAGGGTTGGGAGGAGAAGGGGAGGAGGCGGGAGGAGGCGGAGGAGGGGAGGAGAGGGGAGTGGCGTGGGAGGAGGTGGAGGAGAGAGGAGGGTGGGGGAGGCGGGGAGGAGCGGATGAGGAGGCGGAGGAGGGGAGGAGAAGGTTTGGGGAGGCGGGGAGGAGGAGGGGAGGAGGCGGGAGGGAGGGAGGCGGGGAGGAGCGGTGAGGGGCGAGGAGGGAGGAGGCCGGGGCGGAGGCTGGGGAGCAGGAAGAGCAGGGGGAGGGGAGGGGAGGGAGGCGGGAGGAGGCGAGGAGGGGGGAGGAGAGGAGGAGGTAGGGGAGGGGGGAGGAGGGGAGGCGGCGGGGAGGAGGCGGGGAGGGGGGGAGGAGAAGGGACGGAGGGGGAGGAGGCGGAGGAGGGGAGGAGAAGGGGAGGAGGCGGAGGAGGGGAGGAGAAGGGGAGGAGGAGGGGAGGAGGTGGAGAGGAGGAGGGAGGCGGAGGGCGGCGGAGCGAGGAAGAAAAACAGAGGGAGGTGATACGCGAAACAACGGCGCCTGTGCGGTCACCTCTGCACCACCGGGGGCAGCAGAGGGCACGTAAACAAACCGTAAAAGAAGGCGGTGCTCGTTGTGAAGACTCAAAAGTTCGTCCGATAATCGTTTCTCACGTTTTCAGCGACTATGTACATATTGAACCCCCTCATCAGGATAAGGTGTTGGTCCATCTACTGGCAGCAGAGGGAATTACCGATGGAGAAATAAACAAAAGCTAGCGTGCCCCGACATGCAGTTGTCGGGCTGTAACCGACCAAAGACGCGCCCTTTGGATCAATTACTCGACTAAAAGAGAGCGAGGCGAAGAGCAAGAAGAATTTCCATCATTTGACCAGATATCTGACCCAAAATGCGCACCAAAATGTCATAATATTGCGTACATTCACTCGATCACGACTTTGTGTAACGAAAAGTACCAAGAAATTGCCCAAAAAAAGCAGATTACTCGCTTTAACTTTCTAAGATAACTTTCTCTGCGTCTTTTACTGACCAATGAAATGTTTATAATATCATCAAAATAATTAGTCAAGTCATCAAAAACGAAGCGACCGAACGATTACAGCGCCACACAGTTTTCAGTTTGGAGATGGTTTATGGAGAACGTCAGATCTTTACCTTTGACGCCACAAATCTAGGGACATTCAAGTGTTTTTGTGAGGCTCAGGAGCGGAAAAGACGAGCTCGTTAACAGGATGCCCGAAGTGTGACCGAAGCGAACAACGACCGCAGCGGTTTTTGACGAGGGAACGATGTTGGAAAACGGTCCGAAGCTCAAAGTACATCGCGTGCCCTTTAAAGACGCTCCGGATTTCACAAACAAAGCACTGCGCCGTCTTTGTTTCGTCCCGTTTGTCCATCTTGAAAGGCCCGTTACCGCGGCGATAAAGGGAGCCGTTACCGTGGCGACGGAGAGTTTCCGCCGCGATTCGGTGTTGACAGCGGCGTCGGTCTCTTTCTGGTTTGACGCCGGACACTAATCACTGCCCTCCACCTCGTAAGACACAGCAGCGCGCTAGCTAGCGCGCGCTAGCTAGCTCACTGCGGCTCAAATAGTTTCTAAACTTAATCCAAATCCTAACCCCAATTTGATCCTGAATGTGAAATAATATATTCTCTAAAGTCAAACATTTGCCAAAACAAAGTGACGATATGAGTCTCAAAGCTAATGCTAATTACGTTACCTAAACATGGGTCCCAAAAGTACTAATCTTAACCCTAATCTTAACCACATAAACCTAAACCTAACCCAATTCCTCCTACCTAAATATCATTAAATATAATGTTAAAAATAAATATTTACTAATAAAAATAATGAAACTAATAGAGTCCCATGTCTCCCATTATTAAAACGTACACAAAGGACAAAATAAACAACCAATTCACACGTAAAGAATACGCAACTGTTTTCATGTAGATTATTTTAGTTTGTGTACGAATCTTAATATTTAGTATGCCTCAAAATTAGCATTAGCATTAGCTTTGAGGCACAACAACAGAAATGGCCTTCGCCTCATTTATGAAGTCTTTAACTTCCAGATCTTTAAGTATTTGTTCATTTTAGCGTGACACTTACGTGTTATGAAAAAGTTTGTAAAAAAACCATAGAAATACAAGAGAACGGAATGCAGTGACGCTAACGGTGAGCTAGCCCTTGCGCTAACAGTGAGCTAGCCCTTGCGCTAACAGTGAGCTAGCCCTTGCGCTAACAGTGAGCTAGCCCTTGCGCTAACAGTGAGCTAGCCCTTGCGCTAACAGTGAGCTAGCCCTTGCGCTAACAGTGAGCTAGCCACGGTGCACAGTCAACGAATCACAGTTTAAAAGTCTGTCTGGTGGAAATCTGGCCATGTTGTTGTGTAAAATGTATATTATTTTCTCACTCATTTTAAATGAGGCAAAATAAAACACTGAATCATGATTTTGTCGTCGCTCAGCCCGACTCTCTCCCCTTCCTCACCTCTTCTCTGTATATACTGTATATGTTCTCTCCTCTTCTCCCTCTTCTCTCTGACATCACACATCTCTTGTCTGCTCTTCCTCTTCTCGCGCTCCTCTTTCTACCTCTCTCTCATCTCGTCTCTCTCCCCTTCCTGCTTTTTCACTCCTTCCTCCTCTTTCTCATCTCCTCTTCTAGCGCTCTCTTTTCTGCACTTGTTCTGCTTCCTCTCTTTCTTGCTCCTCTGCTCTTTCTCTCTCATTAGCCCTCTTCTTTCTCCCCCCCTCTCTCTCTGTCCCTCTCTTCTTCTCTGACCATCACCATCACCTGTCATGCTTCCTCATCCTCCCCCCTCTTTCTCTTTCTCTTTCTCTTCCTCTCCACTCCTCTCTCTCTCTCCCTCTCCTCTTCTCTGACCATCACCTGTCCTTCTTCCTCTCCTCCCCTCTCTCTCTCCCTCTCCTCTTCTCTGACCATCACCTGTCCTTCTTCCTCTCCTCCCCTCTTCCTCTCCCTCTCCTCTTCTCTGACCATCACCTGTCCTTCTTCCTCTCCTCCCCTCTTCCTCTCCCTCTCTTCTTCTCTGACCATCACCCGTTCCCTGCTCCGCGTCTCGTCTGCAGAAGTAGCAAACAAAACGGCACCGTGCTAATTAGCGCGCGGCGGCCCTGAGCGCTGCTAATCAGGCGCAGCGCTCGCACAGAAATGTCAAACTCAAGATGCTTTTGTGCGTTTTACATTTCTCAAACTGCGGAGGAGAAATGAACTTGCAAACAACGCTCCAAATAAAAAATAACGAGCTAAATTAAATAATAAAATACATATTACAGGGCCAATTAGTGGTTAAAGTTGCACTGTGAAACTATTCTGGTGCAGCGTCTCCATGGAGATGTTACTGCTTTAAATGCATCTCTCTAGCAAAAACATTACAGTTTTTGTTTTTTTTACTGCTACAAAAATACCTTGAAAAACAAAGCTATTGTGAGCGACGCCACCTGTTTGTTTGTGTCGGGATAACGTTTGAAGTGACAGATATTGTTACATAAAATATTAGGATAAAGAATAATATTTAAGGTACTTTTGGAAATGACGCAATAACAATAATGATAATAATAATAAAAGTAATGATAATAATAGTGATAATAATAATAATAAAGCAGCAAACTTCCACTTAAAAAAAAAAATCTGAACAATCTAAACATACACAATCTACATAAAAACACTTAAAGGACACATATTATGCATTATTTCTATAATTATTAGCCCTTAAACTTGAGTACCTTTAGTACCATCTTTTAGGGGGGAAAATAAAAAATAATAATAATAATACTTCCTTTTTAAAATTATTATTATTGTTGTTTGTCTATTATGATTATTATTATTTATTTTTTTTAAATAAAAAAATATAAAACAGAAACAAACAAGACAGGGCCAGAGAGAAACAAATTGGTTGAAATGGAAAAAGGCAGCCAAAGAAATTACAAGTTTCCAATTAATGCACAAAATGTACACACAATAAATATTGAGTCTGCTTTTTAATACCTTTACAATAAGCCAATGTAGTAATTGTCGTGACAGGCCTACTTGTATCAAAAGACTTATGGCATTAAACGTCTCTATCTCCATGGAGACACCACCAGGTCAAATCTGTGGAGGGGAGAGTTCGTTCATGGCAGGAATGCAGGTTTAGCATTATATCTATCTGTTAGCATCATATCTATCTGTTAGCATCATATCTATCGTTTAGCATCATATATATCGGTTAGCATCATATCTATCAGTTAGCATCATGTCTATCTTGTTAGCATCATATCTATCGTTTAGCATCATATCTATCGGTTAGCATCATATCTATCTGTTAGCATCATGTCTATCTTGTAAGCATCATATCTATCTGTTAGCATCATATCTATCGGTTAGCATCATATCTATCTGTTAGCATCATGTCTATCTTGTTAGCATCATGTTGACGACGCCATTCGGATGATTTAAAAAGCTTTTGACCAGGATATCATTATTTTCCCTTCTCTCTTTATTAATCAGTTTGTTGTAATAAACAAATCGTTTTTTTAAGAATGATTCAGGCTTAGTAAACCGTCAGAACCCAAACCCTTTCCCCACAAACCCATGCCCGCTTTCCCTTCTTCTCGAACTTGAATTCAGCGCGATTCATGTTTGACTTTTCCTTATTCTGCTGCGATCGAGTCGTCGCTCCGGTTCGCTTTGGCTCCAGAAAACACACCTCCCCAAGAACACTTTACCGAGAGCGCGCGGGGTCCAAACTCAAACAGAACCGTGCAACCAGAAGAGTCAGAACAAAGCTCAAACGCCCCTCTTCGCTCGCCGATTCCGCAGAATTCCGTGACGCTTTTCAGTCCCTGTGATATTTGTTTTGATACGGACGGAGCGCGCAATTGGCTAACCCGACCGTCAATCGCGGCCCGTCTCAACTCGCCGAGACGAAAACGGTGACCAGAAGTGTGGATTCAAGCAAAAAATAATAATAATAAAAAAACAATAACGCGAGAGAACAACCGCACATTTGTACAACGCCGCGGCTTGTAAATCATCTTTCTTTTAATTGCGGCGCATACATTCGGTTCCTCTCGAGCGACTCTCCCCCGTAACCCGCGCGCGGCCGAATCCGCATCGCCGTTATTGATGAGCACGTCTCGGGAGTGTGCTGGAGTTTGCAACATCGGATGCCAGCGCTGCAAACAACAAGGAGGGGGGAAAAAAAGAAAGCCGATCCGCTCTTAACGGCTTCGGCTGCAGATTCTTCAGACAAAGTGCTGAGCGGCTGCTCTGTCCCGGCTTCACACGAACGCCGAGGGAAAAAACGCTTAGCGCGAACGTTTGGCACAAAGCTGACGCGCGCCTGTGAGGACGAGCGAGGGAACGCAAACAGACGGAAGAAGAAGAAGGAGGAAGAGGAGAAGAGAAGGGACTGTGTACTGAATGAAATACTGGCTCAGAATCTCCGTCGTCGGCGGTTCCCGTTTGCGCAGCACGACGCGAGGCTTTTGCATTTCAGCAGCGTTTTCGGTCGGCAGTGATTTCTGACGACGTGGACGTTTTGGTACTGGCTTTTTGAAAATATCGTCTAGTGAAGCGACGCCAACGGCAACACTTTTGGTTGGGAACGCCCAGTCTCGCCCGATCGCGGAAGCTAACCAGTCTCGCCCGATCGCGGAAGCTAACCAGTCTCGCCCGATCGCGGAAGCGAACCAGTCTCGCCCGATCGCAGAAGCGAACCAGTCTCGGCCGAACGCGGAAGCTAACCAGTCCCGCCCGAACGCGGAAGCTAACCAGTCCCGCCCGATCGCGGAAGCTAACCAGTCTCGCCAGAACGCGGAAGCTAACCAGTCTCGCCCGTTCGCGGAAGCAAACCAGTCTCGCCCGATCGCGGAAGCTAACCAGTCTCGCCCGATCGCGGAAGCTAACCAGTCTCGCCCGATCGCGGAAGCTAACCAGTCTCGCCGCGATAACGCGCCCGATCGCGGAAGCTAACCAGCGCATCGCGAAGCTAAGCGCAGTGGCACAACAGACGGAAATTAGTTCAGCCAAAACGTGAATTCTTCTGCGATATTTAACTTTATTTTGTTTTTCAGAAAGTTACATTCCGTAAAGTCGGTCACAAACTTGAGGAACAGTCACATGTCAGACCTCGAGAATGACAGAAAATGTAAGATTTCTCTGATGTTCGGTCACAGTCTCAATAATCGTGAAGAATCGTTAAATCGTGATGTTTTTCTTCCCCCCGCAATAATCGTGACACTAACATTCGATATCGCGACGTTGCTTTTGGGCTTAAAAGCCGACGGTGAAGCAACTCCAAGGAACCAAAACAAACACGGCGACGCCGACGGTCCAACTGCGACTAGAGGAACATGAGAGAAGAACTTTGTGCATTTGTGAAAAGACGGGAAATATCTCCAGGACATGACAAAAGTCTTGGCTCGTTCAGATGTTGAGGCTTCAATCGCCAAATCGCCGAAACGCCAAATCGCCAAATCGCCGAAACGCCCAATCGCCTTCGGCTTCAAAGATACGCCATGACCTTTCGCGATCACTTACAGACGAAGCCTTTCCAGAGTTATAAATGTGTAGAACGTCACCATGCACCGGACCGTTACCGCGACCTGAACGTGTGTCGGCTCGTTACCCGTCTGATCTTGTGCAGTCGCCGTGGAGACAGGCTCTTGGTGCTGGTGGGCGAACCTCCGCACACGGCCAGGCCCTCGTCCTCGTCCTCCTGCGCGGGACAGAGACAACAATGATGTGAACACAATGAGAACGCGGCATGTCATTCCGAAGATGACCACTAGAATGAAGCGGCGCAAAGGATCATGGTCCGTGTAGTTCTCTTTATGTGGAGCTGCGTTATTTATAAAGTACATTATAAAACTGAGAGGATGTAGATATTGGGAAACAACTTTTTTTTAAGGCTTTATTAATGGGACAGTATAATGTGAAGAGCAGGGGAGACATTCAGCAAATTGCCATCGCCGGGAATCAAATACATCTGAAAATGAAGTCTGTTCCAGCTTTGTTCTTTTAACGGCTAAAACTTTTTTCAGTCAATTATAAAAATAAACATATGTCATATTTTTATAAACGTAATCGTTTTTTCGATTATACAAACTCTAAAAACACACAAAAAAAAAAAGATTTTTCTCAATAATTCACTTTATTTGGAAATATCCTCCATCTTGAGGCCTTCAGTCGCTATATTTTTCAACCTTTATTTGATTAAAAACGTTAACGTCCCGAAAACAATCTGAGATTCATGGCGCTTTTTACTGATTACGGACACGTTTTGGCGCTCGACTGAAACGAGTCCTGGCATCTCCGAGAGGCCGAAACAAAGACTCCGGCGCCGGCTCATTTGTGTTCCCACCGCACACTCCGCTACGTGCCGTGTCCGCGCGCGCATGCTAACGCTAACGCTAACCCTCAGATCAAACCGCCGCCGCCTCATCAAACGCACCGGGCTTATGGAAACATACATTACTTTGAGGGAATCAGAGGCGCGCTGATGAAATATGCACACAATGAGAGCGGGTCCGGGGCGGGCGGGCGGGCGGCGGGGCGGCGGGCGACATGACAGGACGTAGCCAGAGGGTCCGCGCGCTTCAAAAAACGCACGAGCCCCGGAACAAAGCGGCGCGCGGGATTCAGAGCTCGTTAGGAATCAAAACCGCGGCGTGTAAGAACAGGCCGGCTGTCTGTACGCATGAGCGGCGGGCCGGCGGACGCGGCGAGCGGGGGGAGGGCCGCGCGTGCACGAGCTCGGAAACGGCTCCGACGCGTGTGCACGAGCCCGGTGTGAGAAGTTTGAAACGAAGGCGCGGAGAAGACGTTCCTCTGGTTTGTAGTGATAAACTGTCACGTTGGAGGTGCTTTGCGTTCACTGGAAACGGCCCATCGACTTCCTGTACGAGCGCGTTTCTGCCGCGGGAAAAGACGCGAGCGCGCACAGGATTTGTGTGTTTTTAGAAAATGATACAAATGTGTTATAATTGTGTGTTCACCATGTCACATCAGGGCGTTTCCTCCTGAACTTAGGCTGGATCTGTTCAAATCTCGAAACAGTTATTTCTAACTTAAACCTAAAGTCTGAACCTGAAAATCAGAAAAGAAAAACCCAGTTTTTATTCCTCTTTTATTCCTTTTTTCTGTTCGCGACACTTTGATCTCTTTTAACACCGAATAAAACGACTCTTTTTTTTAAACATTTTGGTCTAAAACTAGTTTATTCTAAATCTGTTCAGGACCAGGGAACAGGACCAGGACCAGGACCAGGACCAGGGACCAGGGAACCAGGACCAGGACCAGGACCAGGACCAGGGACCAGGGACCAGGGACCAGACCAGACCAGGACCAGGACCAGGACCAGGGACCAGGACCAGGGACCAGGGACCAGGGACCAGGGACCAGGACCAGACAGGACCAGACCAGGACCAGGACCAGGACCAGGACCAGGACCAGGACCAGGGGACCAGGACCAGACCAGGACCAGGACGGACCAGGACCAGGACCAGGACCCAGGAAGGACCAGGACCAGGGACCAGGGACCAGGACCAGGACCAGGACCAGGACCAGGGACCAGGGACAGGACAGGGACCAGACCAGGACCAGGACCAGGGACCAGGAACAGGACCAGGGACCAGGACCAGGACCAGGACCAGACCAGGGACCAGGGACCAGGGACCAGGACCAGGGACCAGGACCAGGACCAGGACCAGGACCAGGGACCAGGGACCAGGACCAGACCAGGGACCAGGACCAGGACCAGGGACCAGGGAACAGGACAGGAACAGGACCAGGACCAGGGACCAGACCACCAGACCAGGGACCAGGGACCAGGACCAGGACCAGGGACCAGGACCAGGGACCAGGACCAGGGAACCAGGGACCAGGACAGGACCAGGACCAGGGACCAGGGAATAGGACCAGGACCAGGACCAGGACAGGACCAGGACCAGAACAGGACCAGGACCAGGACCAGGACCAGGACCAGGACCAGACCAGGAACAGGACCAGGACCAGGACCAGGGACCAGGACCAGTGACAGGACCAGGACCAGGACCGAGCTGCAGGCCTAGACTCACCCTGGCTTTGAGGCGGCCCTTGATGTCCCGGATTCCTCTCTTGGCGTGACTTTTGGCCTGAAGAAGAAAACATTTGTTTATTTGTTTATTTACTCTCATAAACAGCAGAATCTCGTTTTCCACAGATGGTTTTATGACTGTGACGGATGAAGAGGGTCCTGAACGTGGTCAGAAGACGAGTCCGAGGCTCGTTCAGGCCAGACTTCTTAACTATAACTAATGTTCCAAACCGAGCTGCGACAGGAGATGTTGACAAAGGTCGAGCACAAAGAGACGAAACGGCACAAATGTCATCGGAAACGGACGCTCAAACGCTCAAACGCTCAAACGCTCCAGCGGGTTCAGAGAGTTGTGTCGTTCCTCATCTGCAAAAGACGAGAACGTTTGTGGAGCCAAAACCCAAAGAAAGAATGAGAAGGTTCAAAAGTTTGGATCTTTCTTTCAAAAACACCGATTCTCCCGGAGAATTACAAAAGCACAAAATCCTGATTTATCCTTATTTTTCCTCCTTATTCACCGTTGTTTAACCAGGTGAGACCCCACGGGGGCAAAGCAAAGACGTAACACACACACATTTGAAAACATCGACACTTTTAAAAGACATTTACAAGACAAAAACACAATCGACATTTGAAAACAAAGACAAAGTGTCGAGGATCTAACAAAAGCCTCCGATTGAGAGCTGGAATCTGAAACACAAACCCTGGTGGAGAAAAGGGGAACTTTTCTGCTGTCGACACACAAATCCTCATAATCTAAAACACCATCAACCGATTAATCGACTAAACGACTACAGGCCGAACGCACAGAGTCAGAACAGCGTTTGAACTGTGATTAATCCACACGTTACCATGGCTACGACCATCCTGAGCTCGTTCTGTGGTCGAGTCGGAGGTGAAAGGGGAGGAGGGAGGAAGTGGAGGAGGGAGGAGGAGGAGGGAGGAGAGAGGAGGTGAAAGTGGAGGAGGTGAAAGTGGAAGAGGAGGAGGAGGAGAGAGGAGGTGAAAGTGGAGGAGGAGGAGGAGAGAGGGTAGAAGTGGAGGAGGTGAAAGTGAGGAGGAGGAGGGAAGGAGAGGGAGGAGAGAGAGGTGAAAGTGGAGGAGGAGGGAGAGGAGGAGGTGAAAGTGGAAGAGGAGGAGGAGGAGGAGGAGAGAGGAGGTGAAAGTGGAGGAGGGAGGGAGGAGGGAGAGACGAGGTAGAAGTGGAGGAGGTGAAAGTGGAGGGAGGGAGGGAGGTGAAAGGGGAGGAGGAGGAGGGAGGAGGTGAAAGTGGAGGAGGGAGGAGGTGAAAGTGGAGGAGGAGAAAGGAGGAGGAGAGAAGTGAATGGAGGAGGAGGAGGAGGAGAGGAGAGGAAGAGGTGAAAGTGGAGGAGAGGAGGAGAGGAGGAGAGAAAGGGAGGAGGAGGAAGAGGAGGAGGGAGGAGGTGAAAGTGGAGGAGGGAGGGAGGAGGAGGAAGAGGAGGAGGGGATGAGGAGGAAGTGGAGAAGGAGGAAGAACGAGGAAGAAGGAGGAAGAAGGAGTAGGAGGAGGAGGAGGGAGAAATGGAGCAGAAATGTCGTGCAGATTACAGATCAAAACGTGTTGGATTAATATTCCGGACTGGATCCCGGGAAACATCAGAAGAGCTTTGATCCCCACGGCAACAAAAAACAAAAGAAAAACTACGGAAAATACAGGAAGACAAAAGACCGGACGCGATCGACGTGACGCGAGCGAGGTGACGCCAGCGACGGCCGAGCGCCGTGACGCCAGCGAACATGTCGTTTAGTCGTTTACCGTCCATTTATGGCGTTTTAGTCGACCACAGTTTGTACAAGTCGACGAAATGTTGTATTTGGATTATAAAGATTGATGTGGGACATCAGCCAAAAGGAGAAGACACAGATTTAATGTTCCTTTTTACATCAAATCGTTGCTTCCACTTTGAAAATAATCAATAAATGAATCAGTCATATGTTCGGAAGCCTTGAGAGGCAAGCAAACAAGAAATAACAATTACATTAAAAAATGCATTAAAATTAAATTAAATTAAATTAAATTAAACTAAATTAATAATAATAATAATAACAATAATAATAATAATAATAATAATAATAATAATAATAATAATAATAATAATAATAATAATAATAAAATAAATTGCAATCTTTTTTAAGTTCAAATGTTTCCCCTCAGGTTTGGGTTTGATTAGAAAAATGTCTAAAGTGAAACAAGGCAAACAAACCAGGGCGCTGAACAGACAAAAAGATAAACACTGACGTTACCTTGGTTACTGCTGTGTTGAAGAAAGCTCCTCCTCTCTGAAAAACAAATCAATGAAGACATTTTGAAAAGACGTTTAAACGACTGAACAAGTAAAACAAACATAATTATTCTGAATCTAACAAAAAGTGGAAAAAGACACACATTCCACAAGATCTTGATATAAATTATAATTTAAAAAAAGGATCACGATTTGTGATCCTTTTTGGATCTTTTTGGACCTTTTTGTGATTTTGAATAAAGGCAGCGCTAAAATATTAGGATTATTTAGCTCTGTCGTCATGTAAACCGAATTCAGGGCAGATTTGTAAATGAAGTGTGAATATTGGAAGAGTTTCCGTGTTTCCAGCAGTGTTTGGTTTTATTCTCGTCGTATTTACAGTTTAATTTACGCCTTTAACTCGTTTAAATTGTTCCAAATTGTTTCAAATATTTAATGGAAAAAATTATATATATTTTTTTTTCTTGGCACAAACTTATAATAAACGATCAATCAGCTAACGAGCTAACAGTGCTGTCCAATGTGACTTTAAAAGGGGGTTTGGGGGGCTCGCCACCTGCTTGTTTCCATAGATATTTGGAAAAGTTGCACAGTGTGGCATTAAACGTATTTCCAAGGCAAAAAAACCCAGATGTAATTGGAGAAAAAAACAAAAAAACAGCAAGCAAGATGGATAAGAATAATGCCGTACTGTGGAATACTGGGATACCAATCACATCTCCATGGAAACAAGCAGCTGTCAAGACTCTCGTCGGAAAACGCACATATCGACATTTTTAAATCAAGCCTGAAACTAACGAATATTTTAGCAGTCAACCAGACAAAAAGTAAAATTTTAGAGAATTTATTTGTATTAATTTATGAAAAACGTTTATGATTGACAAAAATCAGTTTATGTCATCATTTTCGGATATTTGGATACAATAAAAGGTATTTTCGCACACGTTTTAGTCCAGATTATCAAAATATGACTACGATTCTTTATAAACACTTTAAAAACACACAAACGTCATCAATAATAAATAAATATTCTCCCTTTAGAAGCTTTCCGTGACATATTCACACCTTTTTTTGGCTGATAATGTATTTAAAAAGTGCAAAATAAGAAATAACGGTTTGACAAAAAACAATCTACTTGAACATTATTCTTTTTAAAGATGGTATTAATTGTAAAGAAACACGCAGTCGGCAAACGTGGTGGCAGTCTTTTGTCTTATTCAGTGCAAAAGGTCAAAATATTGAAATAGCATGAAACAAAACCGAACTATATTTAAATAAAGGCGCCGCTAACCTACATTATCCCGCTTGAACGCTGCATTTCTGAAGCCTCAAAACGACACGCGCCTGATTGATTTCTCCACGCCAACATCTTGACATCAACATCTTCCATTTCCTTTCCCCCCCCCTTTGTCTCGCCGTCTTTTGTTGCCATTTTCTCCCTCATCTTTGCTTCCGTTTTGGTCTTCGGCCGCGGCTAAACGGGCGAAAACGGGTGAAAAATGTCAGCGTTCAGAGAGGAGAAAAATGCAGAGGCCTTTTTTTTCTTATAGATCGCCGTCAGTCAGGAAACATGAACTTTAAACTGAGCTTTTGAAGAGACTCTGGAGGACTAATTCAGCCGGAGCGAGGAGCAGCTCTGCAAAGGAGGAATATCGAGCCTTAAAGTGACAGGAATTCAGAATATCGAGCCTCGTTCCAGTTGTTCAGGCTGGATTTAATTGCCGCCGTAGAACATTTCACTGGTTACAAGACGTTTCTGACTGGTTGCGAGAAAGTTTCGCTTAAAATAACAAGTAAGTAAGAATGAAACCCTCACACAATCGACTTGAAATACGAAAGAAATCTCACGAAACGAGCGAGAAACACCTTCAAACAATCAAAGGTCGATAAAAGGGAATACGTCTTGACGAACCAAACGTGTTGACATGACGATGAATCCTGAATTTGCGTGGTTTTAAAGTGAATTTGACACAAAATCTCCACGACAACAGAACTGTTTCTGTTTCCATAATTCCATTCCAGGACTGAACCAGAATGACACTAGGACTAAACCAATAAACAAGGAAAAAAGTGCTTCCTGATTTTGGAACATCAGGAGGGACTTGCAGCAGAACTCGGTAAATGACAAAAGGGCTCCCCTGCAGCTCGCTAATGGGAATACACTGTCAGAGAACAGACGCTTCTGTTGTTTTGTTTTGTTTCTTTATCGAAAATAAGTCACTAAAATCACAGACAATGAAAAAAAAAAAAAAAAAGAGCCAGGGTTTCTCAGGAGAGTTGTCTTCAGGTCGATGTCGGCAAATGCGAGGCCGGTTTTCCGCTCAGAGACAGCAGGGGGCGACGACAGACACTTCAAACGGCCCAAAACATACATGTTTAACCGTCCCAGGGCCTTACAAAGACGTTCAATGAGGTGAAAATGCTGCTTAGTTCTGCTTTAAGTTGAATCGGCTCGGGTCACAATATTCATATCAATATATTTTAGTATTTACAACAACAGAAGCATGAGGAATGTGTCAGCAGCAGCTTCAACGTCTGTTCTAAGGCAGGTAAAAAAGAAAGTCGAAAGAACCCCAGAAAAAAGCATCATCTCCGGCTGCACGACTGGTTTGTTTTCTACCAATTAGACTTAGTTTTCTTCGCATATTCCCTCTTGTTTGACGTAAAACTACGATAAACATTCACCACGAGGACAATCCCACCAAATGAAGTCATAGAAAAGCCTGAGTGCGGCGGGCGGTGACACAGACGAAAGCGGGAAGCGTTTCTCCGACAGAAGAGCGTCCGGGCGCGCAGCCAAATCGACACGTCCGAGGAAGTACGGTTGCCGTCACGTCAAATCGCTCGTCTTCTCCGTCTCGACCGCGCGGAGACGCCAGTTTGTCCTGCACGCGCCGCTTCACACGCCGCGGCCCGGAGACGCGGACCGAGGCGGCCGCTACACGACCCCGGGCCCCCGGCGCGCTTCAAACGCGCCTCGTCCCGTCAAGCCGAGCGCCGCGCGGGCTAATTTAATAAGGGCCGAGGAAATGAAAGGGCAAAGAAAGGAGAGAGGGGAGCGCTGGTCGGGTGGGTTCTGGTGTGGGAGCGGGTGAAGGCACGGCTGGTTCAGGAGTCAGAAACTCAAACGTAACAAGCGGCACAGACGTGGAAGAAGCGTGTTCCAGACTGAGAGCATTGGCAGCAGCTCAAACAGAACAGTCCTTTTTGCACATTTGTGGTTATTTCTTAAAAACCTACAGACTTGGCTCTTTTTTATAACCCAAACTACAACATTTTGTGATTCTTTGGTGGTGGTGTCACGACGCTCACATTTCAAACTCCATTTTCATGCAAAATAAAAGGCGTTTTTGATTGATATCGATGTTGAGAAATAAAACAGTTTTAATTTTTTTAAACAATACGAAATAAGAGTAATTCCTTTCGTTTTAAAAGGGTTTCATAATAGTTCTGATACAGATCAAGACCATTCTCAGACTGTTCCCTAAAGGTCCCAGTTTGGCCTATTAAAGGGACTGTTTTCAGTATCGATACTTGTTCAGAAGAGTATCTAGTTCTGTTGTTAAAGTATGGATTACTATGTTGGGTGTTGATTATTTTTATTTTTTTACACTATAGGTTTAATGTTGCCTAAGCATTTCCCATAGTGTCAAAAGTGCTGCGTTTTGCATGAGAAACTTTAAATATTAACTCTAAAAACTCTAAAGTCCACATTAGCCAAAGCACATTCCGAGTTTGTGGACATTTGTTCGGAACCTTTTTTTTTGTCCGATTCTGATGTCCAAAACAGCAGAGTGACGCGACAAAAGTGCGAGTACCTTGACCGTGTACATCCACTGCTGGTAATGTCTGGAATTACCTGCAGAAAAAAAAGAAAAAACAAACGAAAGACAGGATTAGGATTAGGAAACGTGTTCCGTCTGTGTTTACGCTTCAGACGTGTCTTCATTGGCTTATGTTCAAGCATGTTCAAGCGTCCGCACGCGTTTAGGCCGCGTCTGAACTGAAAACTCTCTGGACCACCTTGTGACGTCATTCAGTGGCTCCTTCGTGTTTTTAAAGTCCATACACCTCCACTGGACTGATGTTTACAATTTCCCCGCTCAAATTGTGTTAAACAATCTTTTAAACTGCAAAACATGAATCTAACACTTTATAATAACTAATAATAATTTTTATAATTTTAATAGCTCTAATAAAGCATGAACAGAGACTTAATTCATAATGAACAAATAGTGCATTAAGAATTAATCAGGCTTAGTAACTACTCAATCATTACCTTAACGATAGTGTGAATTATTGTTAATAAAGTATTTGTTCATTGCTAATTGAGCCTTT
Source organism: Chaenogobius annularis (assembly GCA_015082035.1). Taxonomy (NCBI): domain Eukaryota; kingdom Metazoa; phylum Chordata; class Actinopteri; order Gobiiformes; family Gobiidae; genus Chaenogobius; species Chaenogobius annularis. The sequence continues at coordinate 137,609 of BJKM01000848.1, forward strand.
GTTCATGCTTTATCGAGGTTAATTAAGGTGTAGTTAATATAAAGTTAATATAAAAATGTATCAGGCCTTTTAGTGATAAAATAAATAAAAAAATAAAATAAAATAAAATAAAATAAAATAAATAAAATAAATAAAATAAATAAAATAAATAAAATAAATAAAATAAATAAAATAAATAAAATAAATAAAATAAATAAATAAAATAAATAAATATAAATAAAATAAATAAAATAAATAAAATAAATAAAATAAAAAAAATAAAAAAAAAAAAAAAATAAAAATAAATAAATAATCTTTACCAAACAATAACATTTAAAACTGAAAAATTCATATTAAATTCCTGGCCTCTTTTTAATGTGGTCTGCACATGTATCATAGCTGTATGCCTGTAATGCTCTTTTACACTGTATTCAAATCTAAATATATGAATTAGAGTGATTTTAAATACAATATAAGCTGGTAAAGTATCAGACCACACCTGAATACATTCGACTCGCTCCTTTTCGCCTTTGGATTTAACGGTTTTCACTTCTTTCCTGTGAACTGCGCCCGCTCGATCGCGCGCACAAATACCTGGACGCGGCTAATTGACGCGGGGCGTTAGCCGCTGTACTCACTGCCGCAGAAGCCCCCCTCGGTGATCTCCTCTTCAAACGCGTCGCTGAAACCCCGGCCTGCGTTCAATTTGGCCAAGCGTCCGTCGATAAACTGCGGGCATAAATCACAGGCTGGTTATTACGGCCGGTCATACACATGCGCCGCGGATCAGGCCGGCTCGGCGCGCTCTAATAGGATTCTCTAACGCGGAGCAGCTGAGGAGCCCACGCTGTCTGCGCAGGGGAAGTTTCATTTCCGCTCTTTGTACAGATCATAAAAGTCACAAAGTCGTAAATATGGGGAAGCCGGGACCGAGTTTCATGTAGTAAAGTCCGTCAGGATATTAAGTGCAAATGCAGCGGCGGTTGGAACTAACTTTAGGGATTATTAAGTTATTTCTCGGTTACGACAAACATTTACTGTTATGACATGGCGAAAAATGGGACGGGAAAGTCGAGGGAAAAGTCGAGATGGTCGTTCTTTTTGGTGCGGAATGACTTTCAAGGAGGTTAAAACGTGAAGATCGGTGGTGAGACTTGAGAGACTTATTATTATCATTGCCAATATTATGTCACACTCTGTTCACCTGTAAATCTGAGAAACAGATGAAGATGACATATATTCAAAACAATGCGTCTTTGTTTGGTTGGTGCATGTTATTGAACACACATGGTACACATAATGTAAACACGCGGGATTGGGCTCATTTCCGTTCTTTTATTATTATTATATTTTTTTTCTCAATATTTTAAAAGCATAAAACAAGACAAGAACAACAAGAACAAGCCACAGTTAGCGTTAGCCTCAGAGTTAAATTGGATAGACTTTGGACTTCTATTGCCATGATTGTTTCTTTTGCTGTTTAGTTGATGTCTGTTGGTATCTTTGGTAATGCTAACGATGAGGCTAACGCTGAGGCCGAAGCTGAGGCTAACGCTGACTCTGAGGCTAATGCTGAGGCTAACACTGAGGCTAACGCTGACTCTGAGGCTAACGCTGACTCTGAGGCTAACTCTGAGGCTAACTCTGAGGGCGAACGCTGAGGCTAACGCTGACTCTGTGGCTAACGCTGACTCTGAGGCTAACTCTGAGGCTAACTCTGAGGCTAACACTGAGGCTAACGCTGACTCTGAGGCTAAACGCTGACTCTGAGGCTAACTCTGAGGCTAACTCTGAGGCGAACGCTGGCTAACGCTGACTCTGTGGCTAACGCTGACTCTGAGGCTAACTCTGAGGCTAACGCTGACTCTGTGGCTAACTCTGAGGCGAACGCTGAGGCTAACGCTGACTCTGTGGCTAACTCTGAGGCGAACGCTGAGGCTAACGCTGACTCTGTGGCTAACTCTGAGGCGAACGCTGAGGCTAACGCTGACTGTGGCTAACTCTGAGGCGAACGCTGAGGCTAACGCTGACTCTGTGGCTAACTCTGAGGCGAACGCTGAGGCTAACGCTGACTCTGTGGCTAACTCTGAGGCGAACGCTGAGGCTAACGCTGACTGTGGCTAACTCTGAGGCGAACGCTGAGGCTAACGCTGACTCTGTGGCTAACTCTGAGGCGAACGCTGAGGCTAACGCTGACTCTGTGGCTAACTCTGAGGCGAACGCTTCCCTTACAGATTGATAAATGTATAAAAGTCAATATGATCTGGCCAGTTGAGAGTTGTCATGAGCCACATTGTCCACTCCAGAAATGTCCCGACCAGAGAATTTGCTTAAAGGACAAATATGATGCATTATTTGTGTTGTTATCGGCCTTTAAACGTGCTCGTCAGTACATTTACTTTGGCATTTCATGTTTTAGAACAACAACATACAAAAAGCAATAAAACTTTGTCACAGCCTTGAGAGATGCCAGCGTAACTGAGCTTTGGCTCCGTCCACTGGCTGCAGAGGGAATTACACAAGTTTAAAATAACCATTCCAAAATAGCGTGCCAACTTCCTGATGTAGCTACGCAGATGTAATGGATGTGAATTGACGGCAGAAATGTCACGGCAAAGATTGAGAAAAGGCCACAGGTCGACGAGATTCAGAATAGAGCGTGTTTGCTGCTCGGAGCTAGAGGACTTTCTACTGTTTATAGCTGCCGTTTTGAGAACTTTTGCTAACGGTGCTAACAAAAGCCTCAAGTCATTAACCTCGTGCGACGCTGCCCCTAAAATGTCTAAATCCAACTTCTGTTCCATCAACAGCACTTTCTCCCATCGACGTGAAAGGGCTTTGACAAGTTTATCCAAAATATACTATACAACTTGTCAGCTTTTCAACAAGATCCAACACGCCTTTAGCTGACACAACGGCTGCCAATACACGGATAATTAACTTGTTTTTAAAAAAAAAAATCCACATTTGAGTTAAGGATTAATTGTATTTTTGACTCTCTTAATTAGCGACAACACCACCCACCTCCACAGCATTTATAACGCCGCAACGTTAAGACACTAAACTTGACAATCCAACATATTGTCAGATGATTTTGGCTACGAAATGAGGCGTGTTACAATAGTTCTAATGAATTGATAGTTTTTTAATTAAGCATCTACATGTAATTAATATTTTGGCATCATATTTCACAACATTAATACTTGAATTGTGCTAATTATTCTGTTCTAAATCGACTTATTGTTATTTCCGGATCAAAACAACACATAAAGTTGTGTTTCGTTTCTTTCATGGATGTTTGAGAAACCACATACTTCTGTGTCCATTTGTGATTTTTGTTTGTGTTTTTAGTTTGTGATTTTTTGTTTATAAATTGTCGTTTGTGATTTTAGTTTGTGATTTTTATTTGTGATTTTCTGTTTATAATTGTTGTTTGTGATTTTTGTTTGTGATTGTTTGATTTTTGTTTATGATTTTAGTTTATTATTTTTATTTGTGATTTTGTTTGAGATTTTAGTTTGTGATTTTTGTGATTTTAGTTTATAATTGTTATTTGTAATTTTTGTTTGTGATTTTAGTTTATAATTGTTATTTGTGATTTTAGTTTGTGATTTTAGTTTGTGATTTTTGTTTGTGATTTTTATTTGTGATTTCTGTTTGTGATTTTAGTTTATAATTGTTATTTGTGATTTTTGTTTGAGATTTTTGTCTGTGATTTTTATTTGTGATTTCTGTTTGTGATTTTTGTTTGTGATTTTTGTGTTTTTGTTCACCCACAATGACGATAAAGCTTTCCAGAGTTCCTTTTCTCCTTCTGAATCCAACCCATTCCCAATGCCTCGTTATCACGTCATCACCTCGTTATTTCGCAGAGTCTAGATCAGTGTCGGCGAGTCCGGGGTGTGACCGTAACCACACCTCTCAGGACGGGGCTTCCCCAGAGACGCTGCCCGGCTCTCCGGTCACACCCGCTCCTCCGGACAGCATCATCGTTAGAGCGTTTTAACGAGAGGTGAAGAGGCAGCGTCCAATTAGTGTTCGTAATCACCACCACCACAGTTCTCCTCTGTCTCTTTCTCCAACGCAGTGTTTTTTGTCTTTAGTTTCATATTTAAAAGCCAGTACACCTTTTTACTATTGTAGTTTACGGTCTATTATTACTATAAAATTACTATAATGACATTGATTATCACAATCCTCCAAAACATTCTTAAAGTTGCATGTTTTAGAACTTAAAATAAAGAAAACAATGAAAAGTTTCTCTCTGTCAGGCGTTTGCGCTACTGGCAGCAGTGTTACCATGGGGACACAAACAAAAGCTAGCTTGCCCCGACATGCTAATGTAACACACAGTTGTAATGAAGGTGATTTGAGGCAGAAATGCTCAGAACGTGTCTGGTGAGGATTCATGGACTTAAAAACCGCCCAGGATTATTGTGTTTTTTGTGAGGCTCAGAGCCAAGGTTGATGAAACGCAGCGACAGGTATGTTTTTGATGACGGAGCAATGTTAAAAGCGTAAAGAAAGTACATTTTGCAGAACATTCACAGATGAAAGAATTAATAAAGTGAAATGAAAAAGAAATAAAACAAACTTAAAACCATGTTGTTGATGAAGACTGCTATTATTTATGTCCTTTGCAAAAATACTAAATGTCCCGCCAACTCTGCCGTTTAAAACCTCTACAATCTACAAAATGAGCGACGCTCCGGGACCCGTTTGTCTGAACTTTCAGCACAATTATTCAAAGCCGAAATCGCACACCTAATCGCCATGGCGAAGCTCGTAGTGATTCTGCCGAAAGCGCCGCGCCCTCCGATCCCTCGCAAGGCCGACTGTCCGCGAAGAGACGTGTTTACCCGGATTTCAGGCGCACACCCCGGACCCCCCCCCCCCTCGCCCGCTCGCGCTCGTCTCCGCTCAGAAGGGCCCCGAGGAAAACACGCCTCTGTGGACTGTAATTAGACATTACTCAACAAGAGCGGCCTTTGCTGTGATCAGTGAACGCACCACGAGGCCTTTGTTGTCTGTAAAGAGGCCTCGGAGAAAGGAGCGTCTTCAGACACACACAGAAGCGTGTGAGTGTGAGCGCGCTTTTGTTCCACGACCTGCACTTTTTGGGGATGGAGCTGGGATGGATTGTGTGTTCCATCATCGCTCAATGAAGACGATACCAGTTTGAATGATTTAGGGGTTTTTTGGGGTTATTTTTTGTTTTTAGGCATCTTTGTATTTCAGATTGTTGACAGCGTTAGAATGAAAATGTTCCCTTCCAAAATGACCAAAAACTATAAATAACAAAAAAAAAGAACAACGGAAACAACGATAAGAAAAAGTCATGACGATATCAATTAAATCATAATGAAATAAATAAAATCATAATAATACCATATTGTTATAAATATCAGGGATGAAATAATTAAGAACTGTAATATTAATTTAGATTAGAAGATAATGTTTATCTACACTTTTAACACTGTCACCTCTACAGACACACTTTTAACACTCTGTTCACCTCTACAGACACACTTTTAGCACACTCTGTTCACCTCTACAGACACACTTTTACCACTCTGTTCACCTCTACAGACACACTTTTACCACTCTGTTCACCTCTACAGACACACTTTTACACTCTGTTCACTACACACTTTTAAACACTGTTCACCTCTACAGACACACTTTAACACTCTTTTCACCTCTACAAGACACACTTTTAACACTCTGTTCACCTCTACAGACACACTTTTACTCTACTCTTTTCACTCACGACACAACACTTTTAACACTGTTCACACTTTTAACACACACTTCTCTACAGACACACTTTCAACACACTCACCTCTACTACACAGACACACTTTTAGTCTGTTCACCTCTACAGACACCTTTTAAGCACTCTGTTCACTCTACAGACACACTTTAGCACTCTGTTCACTCTGTTCACCTCTACAGACACACTTTTAGCACTCTGTTCACCTCTACAGACACACTTTTAGCACACCACTCTGTTCACCTCTCTACAGACACTTTTTGTAGCTCCGGGTCTCTGCGCTCGGCCGTGGTCCACCCAAACTGCGCGCTGGAGTCTCGCGGGGGTCCGTCCATAAACACACACGCCCAAAACGACACATCGAGAGGGGGATTACGGCTGCGTCTGGGAGCCATTTGTTGAATAGTGGCCCATAAAGAGTAAATAGCGGCCGCGGAGCGTAAGTGACGTCAGCGCCGGGCTTTGGGGTTAGCGCCATCCCGGCTCAGATCAGGCCAGAATGCACATTTGCAAGGAAAGTGGCATACACTGCAGAAAACCAACACGTAAAGAGCTAAAAGGACTCGATTTCTGTTATTTAAGACTAAATCAAGTGTGTTAAATAAAGTTTAAGAACGAGGAGGAACTTGGAATGGTTTCAGATGTTCAAAGGAACAAAATAAAAAAACAGTAGTAAGGTGTAGGGTCGTCAAAAGTATGAAAATATTGTATTATTTTCTCTGGTTTGATTGTTTGTTTGTGGCGTGTGCTGGACCGTATATATTGTAAACTTTCCAAGAACAAGTCAGGACTTACTAAGTGTGAGTCCAAGTCTAAGAAGGAACTTGAGACAGAAAAGGCAAAACACTGTATAAATTACAGCCTGAAAGTGTTTGATTAAGCAGTTCATGATGGTGACTTCTGTATTAGAGCTATGCATTAATAAAATAAAATAAAATAAAAAAAATAATATAATATAAATATAATATATTTTATTTTATTTTATTATTCAATTCAATATTCAATTCGAGAATCAGTCTATTCCAGTCAATGACACTGTATGCTGGGTGTTTCTTTTGGTCCAAAGCAAAAAGTAATAATAATAATAATAATAATAATAATAATCATAATCATAATATAATAACATAATAATAACAATAAAATAAAACTGTGACTGATCAAGATGAAAAATAGTCACATTTGCCTTTTCTGCAAACAAAGACTGACCCTCAAAGTCATGTAATTAGTTTTCATTTGTGCCGACCAATGACATTTAAAACATGCTGTGCCACCAATAAGTCGACTAAAAAAGGGTGTAAAAAGCTTTTAAAACTCTCATCTGACCCAAACTGCACTCACAAGACCAAATGCACACAAGACCCAAACTGCACTCACAAACCCCAAACTGCACTCACAAGACAAAACTCAAAAGTGCACATCACAAGACCCAAACTGCACTCACAAGACCCAAACTGCACCAAGACCCAAAAACTGCACTCACAAACCCAAAGCACTCACAAGACCAAAACTGCACTCACAAGACCAAGACCCACTCACAAGACCAAAACTGCACTCACAAACTGCACTCCAAACTGCACTCACGAAAACAACTATTAAGACTTGGAAACTGTGTTTAATGAAGAAGACAGATGAAAGCTGCTCTGACTGAGAAGGATCGAGACGTCGTGTCTTTCTCAAAACAGGTCCAGATGATACAACTGAGAACACTCCTGGACAAATGAGGGATTACACCACTTGATTACTATGTAATAACTATATAATAACTATACAAATATTATAAGCGCATAAAGGACGTCTCTCGTTACGATCACACGGAATTAATAACAATTATGTTTGAAACAGATGAAAAGTTTTTATAAAAGTGAAGGTAAAGCAAGTCATTCTGTCTTCTTTTAGCAAACACATACATACACACACACACACACGCACGCACGCACACACACCACACACACACACAACACAACACACACGCACGCACCGCACACACACAACGCACCACGCACACACTCTGAACTAGACAACAACCAACTCTGAACCTGGAGAACCTGAGAAGCTCGTTTCCGCTGATGGTCACTCAAACAGGCAACACTTCTACTTCCTGCACCTCCCCCCCCGTCACCCGCCGTCCCACCTCCCGTCACCCCCATCGCTTCCACCACAACCACCAACCACACAATCTGGATCACACAGGCAAAACGCTCCCGGCGTTCACAACTATTTATCACCAGGTTGATTGGATTGAACTATATTTTTAAAGGTCACATGTTATTAAGTAAGAACGACTTTCTTGAGCTTTTAACCAAAATCGAATGTTGTTGCCACTTCAAACACATACCTGCAGTGATCTGATTAGGTTAATTAGGTCTTCTCAGATCATTATACAACAGTTGAATGAAAACAGAAACAGAGCTTTGTTCATAAACTATTGTAGTTGTACTTTTTCTTCATCCACACAACAACTTCTGGAAAAACATATCCAGTTGTAATTTATTTATTTTCTTTTGTGTTGTTATACTTTTTAATACTGAGGTCGATCTGAGCGATTCACAAAAATATGTTAGTACTTGTACGTGTGTGTGAGGGGCGTGGCTAAAGCTCGCGCGCACAGGAACAGTTTTGCCTCATTTCTTTGACTTCTGTGCAAAGCCGCGTTTGACCCTCTCTTCTGGAATCTTTGGCTTGGATCATGTTAGACGCATTATGACTGGAGATTTTACATGTCAATGCGAGTGCCGTGCGGCGAGAAACAGGAACGCTGTTGCTAACGTGCTTTGCAGCTTGTGTTGCTAAGCATGTGACCAACATACAAGTTCATCAGTCGAAATACGCCTTTATCAAAAGATCGAGTCAAAGTTATTTTTTTAATATATTATTATTATTATTATTATTATTATTATTATTATTATTTATTGTATAATTATTATTATTTTGTTGTGTTGTTGTATTGTTAGATTATGTAGTTTAATTTAAAGTCGAGTCTGCATTTTCTCTCTTGTCCAATCATCCGCTCCAAAGTGTTCTGGGAGCCAAAGCAAGCCAGACCGCTTTAGAGCTAGAACCTCTCAACGGCCCCTCAGCCGGTTCATTATGCATGAGACACTTTGGACCGCACAATTTTTTTTCTGTTTTTACATTTTCCCTCACAAATAACCCACCTTTGTGAGAAAAGTCATAGAAAAGCCTAAAAATGAATAATAGAAGCCCTTTAAAAAGCAAAAGAATGGAATGCAATGAAACCTGGACATTAAGAGATTATACGGACATAAACTTTATTTGAGCGATACAAAGTGAAAACACAAACCGAAGACGTCTTGAATTGCTAAATGAAGCCTTTTACAGCAGTGGATTTGCAGTCTCGTCTCAGCTCAGACCAGTCGGCGTGCTTGTTTGTTGTTGTTTGTTACTGTAACCGTGGCCTCTAAATGCACCCACGACACCACGATGTGCGAGTTCGGCCCCACAGGGAACGAGCCGTACGCTCACCAGTGTGTCGACGCCAAAACAAACTCACCACAGCGTTCCACTGCTCGTGCTGACAGGTTTGAAAAGACTGCGGCGCAAAGATCAGGGAAAATGTCCAGAATGCACCACTTTGAAAAAAGGAGAATAAAATACAGAAAACATTTAAATCAGAGAAGGCAGCAACTTTAGACATATTTGCATGAATGCAATTAAAAAGTCAGATTTATTTTTACTATTATTATTATTATTATTATATATTATTATTATTATTATCATTATTATCATTACTATTACTATTATATTGTCATGACTATTATAAATATTATTATTATTATTTACTATTATATATATATATATATTTTTTACGTGTTATACCTGAGCCTTTTGAACGTGAACATCTAACTTTGATTTAGCGCACAGACTGTGCAGAACGTGTTTCCATTGAACAAGGTTGGGACTGTTTCGTTTAGCTTAATGCGCCTTGTCGTCCGGTGCGCCTTATATATAAAAAAGTTCAAAAATAACCATTCATTGACAGTGCGCCTTATAGTGCAGAAAATACGGTAATCTTCTTTTATTCACTTAATTTTTATCTTGCGTTCACAGTGTCAAATGTTTCATACTTGTGTTTTGGAACGTGTCCATTGTTGGCTTTTTGATGTTTGTTGTCGCTTTGAGTTTTTGTCTTCCCAACGTGCGTTTAACTGCAAATCAAATAAACTAAACTAAAACCAATACTTTGTGTTTATTGATGATTTATTATTCTCATTTTTTAAAAATGCTGCCGTCCTCTCACAACGACTGAGTAAACGTTTCTGTACATGTTTCACCCTGTAATCTGTTTTGATAGGACTCCAATCTTCATATTTGTACACTAATCCTAATTGTACTGTATATATGTAAAGTTAGTTTTTATATTACGGCAGTTAAAAACAGCTGAACTACAGTTAAACTGGCACTGATTCATGTCACTGTCCAGTTCAAAAAACTAATAACAACTATAATATAATAATATAAATAATAATACAAATTAATAAATACATAAATAATAATAATAATACAATACTAATACTAATACTAATACTAATAATAATAATAGGCTAAAAATAAAAATGTGCATCATATGTTCCTTTCATTGGTTATATGACCCTTTACCTGAGAGCAAGCAGAACTCAAATCCAAATCTCACCTCCTTTTCCTGAGAAACAGAATCATTTGTTTCATTTCAGTCGTTCTCTGAAGACATATCTTGCACTTGGAGGTCATTGCAGTCCTTTTAACGTGGCCCCCGAAAGTCTATTCATCAGAAATGAAAGCAGTGAAAGTCCCCTCTCCCGCACAGAATGTGAAATATGTATCAGAGATTTATGGTGTACGTGTGTGGCCGAGCGTGTCCGGGTCAGGCGAGCAGCGCGCTCTGGAGAGAGGAGAGAGAGAGAATGGAGCAGAAAACCCACGCAGACCCCCGCAGACTCCCTCAGAACACCTCAACCCACCTCAGACCCCTGTACACCCCCCAAAACCTCAACCACCTCAGACCCTCCTCAGACCCCCCAGAACCTCCTCAGCCCCTCTCAAACCCTCCTCAGACCCCCAGAACCCTCAGACCCCCCCCAAACCTCCTCAGCCCCCCAGAATCTCCTCAACCCTCTCAAACCCTCCTCAGACCCCCAGAACCTCCCAACCCCCAGAATCTCCTAGACCTCCTCAAACCCCTCAGACCCCCCCCCCAGAACCTCCCAGACCCCCCCAATCCTCAACCCCCAGAACATCCTCAGACCCTCTCAAACCCTCTAGACCCCCCCAGACCCTCCTCAGACCCCCCGAAATCCTCAGACCTCTCAAACCCTCCCAGACCCCCCCAGACTCCTCAACCCCCAGAACATCCTCGACCCTCTCAAACCCTCCCCCCCCCAGACCCCCCAGAACATCCTCAACCCTCTCAAACCCTCCTCAGACCCCTACAGACCCCCTCAGACCCCACCGTCCCGAGCGGAGAGAAGCGGCTGCAGATAAGAGCCGTTTCCCAAAGAGAAGAGCTGAGACTTTTAACCGAACTTAAAAAAAGTTCTTCTCCAGTGAAAGACTGACTTTGAATATTAACTGTGATAAAAAGCTGTGGAAAACTTTTATATTATTATTATTATTATACTTATACTTAATACAGTAAAACATGATAAATCGACTCTTCAGCCTGTCGAGAGAGCGTTTGTGAGGATCTAAAAACCTCAGGTTTAATCTTGGTCGATCTAGTTTAGTCCATCTGAAGGTCCTGTTTCAGTTTGCTCAGTTCGTGGAGGCACCTGTGTAAACATTTACCACAGTTTCACTTCTGTTAAGTTGCATTTTGTGAAGAAAATGTTGAAAAATAAGAGTTTAAAATGACAGAAGTAGAGCTGAATCCCTCGTGATCATCAGCGTGCGACACAGAACACTAACTGACATTTAACTGACACTTTAAACCGTGGTTGGACTAACTAAAGGTGTCTCTTGTTCTTTGCGTCAGATCAAACTGTCGTGTCATTTATGTGGAGCTGGCTCTTGTTTACAGTCGGTTCTCGGTAACAGTGTAACCCGTTCATATTTGTGCCACGTCCACCAAAGTACGATTATCACTTTACACAAACGGTCAAACAAATGCAGACAACGGCAAAATTTGGAATCTGAACTTTCTCTAACCGTTCAAAGACTTCTGGCTTTGTGTAATTTAAACACACAACAAAACACACGGTGAATGAAAGTTAAAGGTGAAAAACCACTTCATTCATATTTGAACAACACACATTAATTCAGAAAATGGCCAACCAAGGCTGTAAACCGGGGCGGAGCTCCTGGGAAGGGAAAGCCGGAGCCGGGAGTGTGACCGTCCGGAGCTAAGTCCAGTACGGCCGCTCCTGGTTTTTAGTCAAGACCTTTGACCTTTGAAAGTACATTCCACAGTTTGCGTTGTGATGTTTATGCGTTTTTCTGTTTTGTGAAGCGCTTTGAATGACTTTGTGTACAAACTGAGCCCTTTAAATAAACTTCTGGACAGAAAAGTGTTCAGAGGAATTCAGATGCATTTGAAAACAACACACTTTTATCAGGATGTGTCTAAAGTGTGTATTAAAGTATTTATTTTGAGTTTAAGATGTGGACTCCAGGAAGAGATGGAGATACAAACAAACAAACAAACAAACAATTTATTAGCATTAATTAGCCTGTAAAGTTCATCATGTGACATTAAACCTCTGCATTTATTCAAAACCGATTGTATTGCTCGCCTCTCCACAGATACGACTTGTAACAGCTTAACATGACCACCTCCAGATAGACATGCATGTTGCCCTCTGGATTTCGTTCTACTCAGAGTTTCGGCCAATCACAGCAGCCGATTGACAAGTTTCTCAATAACATGTTTTTGTTGGAAAATATACTCCTTTTGTCGCGTGTAGTTGTGGAAAGTTCCAGACAACCCGTGACAGCGCCACGGCGACAAGTGACGCAACCGTCCTCGGGAAAAAGTGACACCGCGGCGCCGCTAAAACGATTACTTTCGATTAGGCAGGGGTGACTTCAACGCCACAACGCTCTGAACCGACCTGACAATTCCACTGCGCCTTAAAAAAAAAACCCATTTAAGGAACACTTTTTTTACACGTGTAATGTCAAACACACGGACGCCAACTCCATCTCCGCGTCACTTTAACGCGCGCAAACGATCCCGCTCGTTTGCCCTTCTGCCTCGGCCATTAGGACGCCCCCAGGTCGACAGCGATGCCTTCAAACCGCACGGCAAATATGCACCGTGAGCTGAGGTGGTTTGCAGTCCGGTTCCTTTCGTTACTGCGACTGGAACGAGGGTCGATACGAGATTAAACCGAGTACTTTCGAGACATTTGGACAAAATAATCTGTATTATATTTATTGTGTGGTTTATACTAAAAGTGGGGGTTTAGACGCTTTCATCAGAGCTACAACGCTTGATGCTGGACACTGTTTTATTTGTACTGCTGCACAAACTGTCAGGAGCTTAAAAATAGACACAGCAAAAGCCCCCGCACAGTCCAAGAATCGAACCAACAACCTTCTTGCCGTGGGGCAGGAGGACTAACCGAAGGAAACGGAATTGCAAATCTCCGCGACACACGCTGATTGACGGGAGAGCGAGGAAGCCGTTTCGAAAAACAGATTCTACCGCGGCCAGTTAGCGTTCGAACGCTAACTGGCCGCGTGTCAACTTAGCGCGCGGCACAAGTAGTTCCGGCGACAGTTCGAGCACATTCTAAATCACTGCTCTGTCGTAAACAAACAGATGTTCCTCGCGGTTTCATGCTTGCGTGACGATAGAGTACCTGTTTGAAGAGCTGCAGGTTGACGGCCATGGACAGGAAGCTCCTCATGGTGCTGGAGCGGTGGTTCACGAAGCTCTCCTCGCAGAAGGTGATGGGCTCCCCCTGGGGGTCGAACATAAAGACTGTCAAAAAAACAGGTAGGGGGCCGATTCTGTGTTTTTGTGTTTGGAAAAGTCGGTAAGCGAACGACGGCGACGCGGTCAGTGCGCTTGGCTTCAGTGGCGGTCAGAGGTGTGGCCGAGTGTGACAGAGATTGATCGCGGACGCGGCGAGAGAGGGCTCACTCTGCCGACCGAGACGCCAGAACCGTCTGACAGGTTTGACATGAGTGGCAGCTCGTCTCTGTCCCCCGCTCAAACACTCTGGCATCGGAGACGGCCCGGGTCGCGCAGTGGACGGCGAGAAACCGCTGGTCTCACATCCAAGCACTCGGCAGGCGCCAAACCGGTCGTACGGCTAGTTTATTTGACGCCGCCCAATGCTAACGGAGGTCCAAATGGCCAAATCTGACCGACGACGGCCCAAATAAAGTTAACAGAGGTCTAATTAAACGAGGATCCAACCCACAACCGCCACGCTGAGGGGCACGAAGGCTCAACTTCCCCCCCCACCCCGTACGCGCTCATTCCACAAACAACAGCGTTTTGTATCGCCAGAGAAGTCCTCGCCAATTAAGATCTGCCCGGGTTCATGTCTTCATTAGAGAGGAAGGAGAACAATGGAAAGTAGCATTAAAAAAACAAGATTCTTATTGCAATAGAAAGGGCAAAAAACTTCAAAATATTTCCACATTATTACTTTAACTTACATCATGGTTCAGCCTTTGGGGCAAACGGCACAAAACGCAACGACAAACCCACCGCAGGCCCGCTCGCACGCCGCCAGCTCATTTGACTTTTAATTAACTCGCCGCGCGTTTTCTTTCCATTGTTGTTCCGGAGATTCTCGGCGCTTAAGACGGCGACAGCGACGACGACAAACGCGCTTTGTCTTTCCAGCCCGCTGAAAACGAGCCGCGTTCGGGAGCAGTGGCCTGGATTACATCACAGGAGGAAGAAGAGGAAGAAGAGGAAGAAGGCTCCGCTTGCGTCAACTTTCGGGAGGCGCAATCAGTGTTTAAAAAGCCCAGATAAAAGAGGATTTTGGGAGAACGACGACGTGTGAAAGTTTCGGAGTCGAGGAGCGCACACTGTGTTGCTGTTGTTACAATGCACTAAAAACATGAATTATTGAGCGTAAATAAATACACTTTAATCTATTTTTCTATTATTTGATGTTGAGCCAAAGCAAACAATTTAAATGTGAGCGCGTCTTTTTAAAATAAATACATTTAAATGGAATAAAGTGTCTGACGAATATTTTTTTATCCATAATTATGCAATAAAAAATAAATAATAATAACATAATAATATACCATTTTTATCTGTATAGTTACTTAATTTTTGACAATATTAAGTGCTTACAATTGTTGTGAGAAAAACACGGGTTTATAATTATTCATGACGATCAGTGCCATTCTTAATTCACTTTCATTCGCATTTTAATTTGACTTATTCACAATTTAATAATCTGTGACCATAAAATAAAGTTAACAGACAGATGAAAGCTCTTTACAAATAGGAGCACGGGATGGGATACGGGGTGGGTGAAAGCAGGAGTTTTCCCAGCCTCGAGACTCAGTAGCAGGACCACACGGGATCGACTCAAACATGGAGCAGGGATCAATCCAAGTACAACTTTGAGCCGACTAATGATGAGGAAACTCAAGGTTAAACGCTCATGAAATATTTCCCTTTTGAACGAACACAGTTTTCATAAAAAATTAAAAGATAATAAACACACTTTGCCCCCCGCTGTCTTCACATCTGTCCTTAACACGCTGACTGACACTTCATCTGTACTTGCAAAAATGCTCTTCTATTTCCAGCTCTTTGGGTTGACGCGTGCGGAGCTCTGCCTGTGTGTGGCGCGCCCCCCCCCCACCACGCCCCCCCCCACCACACCCACTACCCACTCGTTAGCATGGCCCCCACCCTCGTTAGCGTGGCCCCCGCACTCGTTAACGTGGCGCGCTATTGTTTCATTTGCAGCTCAGCACGGCTCCCTCTGCGCCACTCTGCCTCCAGGAAACCGGCTCCGAAACGCCACGAGTCGGGGTTTGGAACTGGGGCGTCAAACATCCGGCCCGCGGCCCCTATCCGGCCCCCCAGATGTTTTAATCCGGCCCGCAAAACATTTATTAATTGTATTTATTCATTTCCGATAAATATATAACTTTTGAGGCGTTAGAACGACGAGTCCCACAGTCCTTTGCAGCAGCCGCCCCTCCCTTATCGGATAATGGTTCATTTGTCCGTAGACGGGTTCTAAAACATGCCATGAGCCGAGAACATACGTTTTATGACGGAAGTTGAGTCGCAATTCCATGAAAACGACGTGGAAAATGTGTCAATTCAGTATTTGATGAAAACACGCTTTTGTCCTTAAATGGTCGTAATCTAAATATATCCTAAATATCATAAATATGTACAAATCTTTTCATCGTGTGAATTTTGCGTTCTAAAACAAGCACCGCATAAATCGAAAGAATAATCGCAAAACAGACGCCAGCTGCAGCCCGATCTGAGACCTGATTTAGTCCTTATAGCCATGTTTCCACTGGTTCACTTTGGGGCGTGGCAGTACGGTCCAAAGGTGCGTCCACTGCAGAACTTTGACGATAGAGCTCCCCCTGCAGCTCTCTTGTGAAAATACGCTCGTATAATCGCACACAAAAACACTTTGCCGAGTGTCAAAAGAACCAGAGCCAGGGTTTGTCAGGAGAGTTGTCTCGGGGCGGATGTCGGTAAATGTTCCAAGGCTGGAGGACAGAAGATCTTCACTGTGCATGAGGAACACAGATCCGCCGCGCCAGAAAGACAAACGCTGTCATATTTCTTTATTTCTTGGTAATCGCTTTCAGAAATTCCACAACATCTCATTCCTCTCTCTCTCTCTGCAGTCTCTCCATACACCGTACAAGCTCTCACACACGCACACACAGACACACAGGCACAAACACAAGACGAGCTCCATCAATAATGCAGCGCGGGCTCCGGGAGTCCACAAACTCCAATTAATCTCAAAGGCCGAGGAACAAAGCGCAGCCTCTTTGACAAACAGGACAAGCATCAGACTCACACGAGGCGGACGGAGCGCACGAGGAGGACGGAGCGCACACCAAAGGAGGCTAACGGAGCTTCAAAAGGAACGTCCAGAATGTTTGGAGACGTTTGACATTTGAGGGTCTCGGACGGGCCGGAGACGACACGTTTGATTGGGTGATCACTCCGGATGCAACGATCATGAAAGCACTCGACGCATGACTACGTTTATAGAGACTTTGAAAACACAACCAAATAAAGGTTGAAATATGGCGATAATAATTACAAAGAGTGGATTAATGTTTAACAAAAAAATATATTTTAAACAAAGACATTTTGCCACTGTCGTCGTGATAAAGTTCTTTTCATGTGTTTCAGAGTCCAGATCACGACCATGAATAAAACAAGAGTCAGATTATTCTAATTCATCACATTTATTTGTTTGTTTTGATCATTGGGGCTGCGCCGATTAATCGGAATAATCGTGACTAGTTATTATTAAAAATTGACTTAAAAATCGTTTTAAAAAATCTTTAAAAAAAGAAGACAGATTGTATTTTGATTATTGTAACTGTCATGAGGCTGAAAGTATTGTACATAACATGTGATCATTACTTATAATGTACTTTTACTTCATGATACGTTCTCTTAAAACAAATGTATTATTTACTTCTTGTCAAAGTCTGTCTAAATAAACCGTGCAGCATGGCACTTTTGCATGTTCTCCCTGTGTCTGGGTGGGTTTCTCCAGCTTTCGTCGTCCTGACCAAGTCCCAGTGAAGGTCGGGTCAAATGCAGAGAGGTTCTGACACTTACAGGTTTGTACCGGAGCGCGTCCCGGTACGACCCGAACAGAGCGGCCTGAGTTCGGAGAAAAGCCCGCGCCACCCCACTTCCTGTGGCCGTGGACTGTTTCTTCAGCTTACTCTTCAGCGAGGACACCTGCAGGCAGAAGGACAGAACAACACGTTGTGCATTATGTCTTTCACCCGCGTTTAAACCTGCTCTTGTTCATTCACTGCTCATGTTTTAGAACTTAAAACAATGTGCAGCATGAAAAGTACACATGACCTTCTCCAGATCATAAAAACTGCAATTATTTTAGCAAACATTTCAACTGTTTCACCAACGTATCAAACATGTTCACTCTGTCGTTTGAACTTCTCTCAAATGTTCCTGGACGTGTTTAAATGCTGAACTTTGAACAGAATTCAACAATTAAAACCATAAAAAAACCACTTAACTTTAATTTAAATACTTGTCAGAGAAATAGCAATTTGATCTGTTTCCAAACTGGTTGAGCCCTGAAGCGTGCAGGGGTTTGAGGCAGAAATGAACAGCACAGGAGACGTCCGGATCTCAACCTTTGAAGTCACAAATCTGGGAAACGTGAGTGTTTTTGTGAGGCTCAGAGAAGACGAGCTCGTGAATAGCATTCATGAAACAAAAGTCAAGACATGATTTCGATGTTAGAACGTGGTTAAAAGCTCCTAAAAGTGTCCTTGTCCTTTAAAAAGATCAGTTAAATGACTTTATTCTTAATTTAAGAGTTTTGATGGTGGTTTAGACTTTATTTATCTATTAAACATAAGAAATGTGGCTTTAAACTTAACTGTCTGTAAAATGAATCACAAAAGTGCAAAAATATCACCTTGACTTTATTCATATTCATTTAAAATCTGCTCTTTTTGTAAAATGATTTCATGATAAACTGGACATGTGATTTGACATCTTCAAAACGACACATTATCAGAACTTCGGTACATTTCCCAGCTCTGCGTTCACCTCCTGCGCCTCGACTCGACTCGACATTGGTCTTGGGAACTTCTCCACAGGGCGAAACGCAGAGGCCTCGCGCGGATCCAGGGACTCAAACCCACCGCCTTTTTTGGCAGAGACGAGGCTGAAGCGACAGGCGGCCGACGAGCGGGACGCTGAGAGAGGCATTATCACCTCCAGATCCGAGGGAGGGCGACGGCTCGACCGGTCAGAGTGTGAAGTAGCACATTTACAGGACGGATCACCCGCCGCTTCCATGATTGAGACGAGCGAGAGAGGAGAGGGGGGGACGACGGGGGGACGACGGGGACGACGGGGGGACGACGGGGGGAGGAAGGACCAGCAGAAACCAACAGCCTTTCAGTCTGGAGCAGTCAAAGAGCTTTTACGCCGGGAAATGTCACGATGTTACGTTAAAAAGTGATTGAACCGAGAGGTAATTGTCTGAATTTGAGTGCATTTTAAATAAGATTTGCCAAAAGAACGTTTTTAATTGCCAGAATAAAAACACTTAACACAAGAAATAGAACAAGACCAGAGAAGAAACAAGAGATAATAAAATACATTATTTTATTAATTAATTTAATTTAGTTTAATTTAATAAAAAAAAGTATTACATTTATTTATTGTATTGTATTTGATTTTATTTATTTTACTTATTTTAATTTATTTATTTTATTATTATTTTATTTTATTTCATTGATTTAATTAATTTCGTTTATTTTGTTTATTTATTTATTTATTTATGATATTTATTGTATTGTATTTTATAAAATAGTATTTATTTTACTTATTTCAATTTATTTATTTTATTATTATTTCATTGATTTCATTGATTTCATTGATTTCATTGATTTCATTTCATTTATTTCGTTTGTTTCATTTATTTATTTATTGTATTTATTGTCTTGTATTTTATTGTATTTAATTTATTTTGCTTATTTGAATGTGTTTATTTTATTGTTATTTTTAAGAAGACGTGTCGAAAATGCCGACGCACAAAGTGAAAACAAAAACCCTCCCATTTTGTCCAACTGCAGTATTTATTTTGCTTTTTCTTTTCTAATTTCAAGTCCAAAAAATGCTCGTCTTTCTCATTTCTTAAGTAAAAACAAGACATTTCATGCTTGTTCCATTGGCAATTTGTTTTAGGACAGTCAAATTAGACTCAAAACAAGACAAATATTCCTCATTCCAAACACGCATTCGCTTGTCGTCTTGTTTCCAGTTCATTTGAGATGAGATCAATCGTCGTGGAGTGAGAAATAAAAGACTTAAACGTTGAATTAAACGTGATGATTTTCCCTTTAAAACGTGGGACTGGATTCAAACTGAAGCCGTTTCTGACTCTTTCTGAAGACTGAGACTCTGTACTTTTGGCTCCTGATTGACTATTTTAATTATGAAAACAAGCGCCGCAAAAAAAAAAAAAAAAAATCAAATTCCTGCCTCGATTAGCTTTTGCGGTAAATTAAGTCCGAGTGAAGATTGGCTGTTTTGGCAAAAAGACGGAAACGTTTTGGATTGGACAGAAAATAAGAGATTACGGCGTTCTCTTTAAGCTCCACCTGCTTCCTTTATCAGTTTGGGGCGAAAATAGCCTTTTAATCAACTTAATGAAAAATATTGTGCAACAGAACGACAAAAAGTGAGAAGATATTCCATTATTCTTTTGTATATAACGATTTCTAACCAGATAAAGGTTCAACAAACTGTAGTGTGTGTATTATTGCTGGAAAATACCACATTTCTTCAATTTTTTGCGTGTTTTATTCGATGATTGCGAGGGAGAAACAGAGAGTTACTCAGAATTTCTCGCTGATGCGCGTCGCTCTCTAATTGTCCCCGTTGTCCCGCCCTTTCGTCAGGCCGCTCCTTCCCGACTCGCTCGAGCGCTTGAATAAACTCACCCTCCGCGCCGCGCTCGGAATCGAGGCGGAGTTTTTTTAGATGCAAGCCTCGAGGCCATCTGGCCCGAAGCGAGGATTCAAAGGAGCTCACGTGCAAGAATATGCTTCAGTGGAGAAGAGCCTTATCCACGCTTCTCGACGAAGTACAGGCCTCTTGATCTGCAGTAATAAAAGAACCATGCTGTAATTGATTTCCGCCTCGCATGCGCGACTGCGCAACTACAATGGGATAGGAAGTGGTGATGGATACGAGGAGGAGCTTATCTGCCGATCTCTGCTTTCTTAGGTGCCCAAAGACATCACGTTTGCCATGGCCTCCTTGGGGACTGAGTGCGCATTGATTAGTGAAGTGTTGCAGAGGACCTGCTCATGCTCAGTGTTGCGGCGCCCAGTGTGTGTGTAGTGTGGTGTGTGTGTGTGAGCGGTACAAAGGAGTGTGGAGCTCATCATTACTGTGACTCACTGAACTGGGTCAATTAGCCGAAAGCTGCCTGGACTGGACTGCACTCGACACCACGTTAAAAAGGACTCGTATCGCGCGCATATACGTTTTCTCCCTTTTACCCTGTCCTCACGCCGTCCCTCGTCGCAAACACAGCTGGAGTCACGTTTAGCTCATTCACACTCGTTTGACGAATCCTGGTTAAAGAGCTCTCCCCTCCGGGCTCAAAAACACTCCGTTCTGAATCTCATTGATGTGTGACGTCTATTCTACCTGTGAGGTGGGCTCCTGTGCTGTTTTTGAACGTCGTCAGCTGAACTTCATCTTCAGCGCTCGTTTCCTGAATGCATTTATTCACTGCACTTTCAGTACGAACTGCGTGGGCATATTGTACACACTCGCGCATGGTTTTTTTTCGCTCAAATATGTAATCCTCGCTGCCAGTAGATGGAGCTTAGACTACCAGTTCGCGACCCAGCGTCGGGTAAGGCCAGAAAATGGAACTCCTTTGGTTTCCTCGACCTTATTTGTTTAAAACATGCAAATGGCATAGTACTAACGCGAGGACACCATGAGCCGCCGAGGTTCTTATAAGAAGCGACAAAACAAATATTGCATAATATTTGTCCTTTACGCGGCCAGTCCAGAAAAAAGTCCGGTAATATTTGTCGGATATAGTTTCTGCTTCTTCTTAGATGTTTTCTCTGCTCGAGGCCAATTTGACCTTCTCAAACACACTGACATCTTCCATGACCACGGGATTCGTCTTTCCACTCACAGTGTAGTGCCGCAATGTCGTAGTTTATGGCTCGCATCTTTACGAAAAGCACAGCGAATTGGCAATAATGCAAATAATCCTACTTGTATGTATGAGCGGGCGATATACTGGAAAGAGTTTGTAACAAAAGCAGCCAAATTCCACAATGGAGTCAAAAGTGAAGTGGAACATTTCAATGGAGAAACTGGGATTCACTCAGAATATCAAGAATGAACTCAGAGCCTGGTTTGAACACGTTTAACTTTGTATTTTACATCCTTTTCTCATGTAATTGGAGATTATGAGGACACGACATTTCTGATGAAAGAAAAATCCAGATTTTCACTTGTTGACAAATGTTGACTCCGCAATAGTTTTCATTTCATTTGCAGATGTATATTACATACATTAACACGAAGTATACTTTTGTGAAGCAGCGATCCAAAGCGACGTGAAGTAAATCAGCCGCAACGCGGCAATAAACTGGTCTAAAAGTGACACTGGCTTTTGTATCGTGTTGTATTTCTCTGTAACGGTTTTTCCAAACGGCCCAATCGATGACCAACGACTTTGATCAAAACATTGAACGACTCAACTCTGCTCAATGGCGTGAATTCCACGTTTGAGATAAACTTAGACAGTAACTCTTCCAAAAATCTTGAATTTCTGCACTTCAGCTCTTTTGTGCCCTTCTAGAACCTCAACCAAGACATTTACAAACACGTTTTATCACATTTACGGACACGTTTTATCACATTTACAACACGTTTTATCACATTTACGGACGTGTTCTATCACATTTACGGACGCGTTCTATCACATTTACGGACCCGTTCTATCACATTTACAACCGTTTTATCACATTTACGGACACGTTTATCACATTTACGGACACGTTTGATCACATTTACGGACACGTTTGATCACATTTACAGACACGTTTGGTCACATTTACAGACCGTTTGGTCACATTTACAGACACGTTTTATCATATTTACGGACCTGTTTTATCCATTTACGGACCGTTTTATCACATTTACGGACATGTTTGCTCACATTTATGGACCCATTTTATCACATTTACGGACACGTTCTATCACATTTACAGACACGCTTGCTCAACTTAGACACGTTTTATCTATTTTGTCAATACAAGTCAAAGTACAGTCTTGCATGAGCATATCTGTTGACACTAGCCGTTCTGGAGGGAGGCGAGCGCGAGCAAACAGAAGTGGGACGGGATGGCGTTCCCTGGAGTTCTGCGTCTCCTCCGTCGCCGCCGCCGTCGCCTCGTCCCCCGTCGCCTCGCTTCAAACGCAAACTCAACCACGGCTAAACGAACAAGAGTCAGCTCAATCTGCCGAACGCTTTTGAGATGAGACGGATTAATATTTCATGTTTTGTGTGTCGCGCGCGCTCTTTTGGGTGGAATCAAAGCGAACGTGTTGTCAGCGAAACGATGAAGGCGGATCCGCAAAGTGACGTACGGGGAGTCGTTCAGACGTCCATTGAACAGCTGACGTTTGGAAGAAATTTAAGGATGACTTTATAACCTTTTAGTGACATCTTAAAGAACGGGATGAAGCAAATGCAACCACAAAACGCCTCCGTCTGTTAGGTACTGTCGGGATGTGACAGTAACCGAAATAAAAGGATATTGTATCGTCAAAAGTTCACGATTGTGGGCGATAAACGATGGAAGATTAAACAAAGTCTCAAATAAGAAAGCTGTAAACTCTCTTGTTTATTTCAAATCAACCATTCTGGGATGAATCGGTGTCAGTTTGTACTCCAAACACAACTATGTTAAAATCATCCCAAAAATAACACATTTCTTTATATGGATTCCGTTTGGACTTTTTAAAAAACTTTCACTCAAGCCCCTAAATCTCGTTTTTAGTGATTAGCTTCAACTTTAAAGAGGCATTGTCAAGCTCAAACTAGTGTCAGACCATCCTTCAGCACCAGATTACAAAGAAAATCGAGGCGTTTGAAATGGCGCTCATTTAAGTCAGGCGTTTTAGAGAAGAAAGGCCCTAAACTTAAGGGTTAGAAGAGCGCGACATCGGCCATGACCCACGCATGAGTAAAACACTTATGTACCAACCTTATTTCTGGACAGTAACGAGTCACACCCACGTTTTGTCAAGCCACTTTAAAAAGGAACGAAAGCCTTTCCACAATTGTGTCATCGCCCGCCCAGCCACACCTCGGAGCCAAACTCTGACGGAAACGTGCAATCAAGTCCCTGGGCGTCTATTATTCGGAATAAAATCAAACCCCCCCCGCCTCAGATTACAGAGTTTTGTCGCTTCAACGCTCGTCCGCCCCCGCGATGTATGTCTTTCCTCCTCTCTGAACTCTACCCACTTCTCGTGTCCTTTGCCTTGTGCGACCGGCGTAACCCGTGCCTGATGTGACACGAGGCACTTGGTGAAGTCCAGCTAATGTTTGAACCCTTGTCCGCGGTGCGACTGAACGATTAGCGCGCCATCATCGTACATCTCAGCGGCTTAAACACGAGTATCATGCCACTTCCGCGGGGCATGAAGATCTCGCCTGAGAACCCCCCACCCCCCAACGGTCCGCGCTTTTCCACCGTCCAGCGCAATCGCCAGCAGCGAGGCGGGCGGCGTCGACGTGTCCCAAAGTTGCTCGGGTAACACGAATAACCAGAACGGATGATGAAGATAATAGAATTGTTTGAAAGTTTTCAAAAAAATCCACGAAACACTTAGTCCCCGATGTGACGCGCTGGCGGGCTGTCAGAAAAGAAAAGTCGACTTGTGCGAGCGGCGAGACACTTCTAATGAGGTGGGGACACAACCAGTCCTGTTTTGTTTCTCTTGGTGTTACAGGAAATCGGGTGATAAAGAGATAAGTTCAAAGTTTTTCACATGTAAAACGCGCCGGAAGACTCGCGCGTGGAGATTAATTAAACTGGCACTTACGACAAATATAGTGGTAAAGCATGACAAACGGTAATACATCCTCTTTGTTCCCCGCATAAAACACCGCCACAGTATCAGACGCGGAAATAAATGCAATAATTGGTGTTTAGCGGAGCAGCCGATCCGTCAGGTTGGGCTCCATGGCAACGGCGCTGTCAGGCTAATTAGCTTGTACGGCGGGAGCAAAGCTAACACTGCGCTTCAGACGGAGGCCGAGCGCTACAGGTGACACCGCGTTTGGCACTGACATTTTTCAGTGTAAAGTCACAGCCGCGGTGAAGGATCAAAGCCGCCGCCCCCCCCCGCTGGGTCCAATTAGACGTGCGCCATTGTGGAAACCGAGAGACGGAGCGGAAACGCGGGGGAAACGTGCAGGAAATACGTGTCTAATTGTGTGTATTCGTCTAGTATTCTAAATTGTGGTCGTTTTTGTGATTTAAAACAAAGAAAATATTTGTTTAAAATTATACTTCAGAATTTTTTTTATTTTTTTTTATCCAGAAAATGTGTACATATATTTTTAATATTCAGTATATGTTTAAAATTATAATTCAGGATTTGACCAAAAAAAGTCCTGAAAATATTTGTAATTTAAAAAAAAAATTTAATCAGCAAATGTTTAAAATGATAATTCACAATATGACCAAAAATTTGCTGAAAATGTGTGTCTGTGATTTAATAGGTTCATCAAATATTCAAAATTGTAATTCATGATTTGACAGAAAAAAAAAGAAATGCTGAAAATATTTGTCTATTTTTTTATATTCAACAAATGTTTAAAATTACAGTTCATGGGTAAAAAAAATTAAATAAAATATTTATCAAATGTTGGGTTAGGGCTTTAAACTGGGTTTGTAACATTTTATTTTTACATAAACAATAAAACATCAATCTAATCTACATTTCTATCCATACATTTAATAATCAAAGTTATATTTAAAAACATTTGGATAAAATGAATTGATTTTGGCAACTGGAGGAGTAGAACTGTATATAAACGTATACCATAACTGTTCTGAAGGAGGGTCTTGTTACCATAGAGATGTTATTGTCAGGAGGGAGGGAGAATGAGGAAGTGAGAGAGGGAGAAGGAGTGAGGGAGGGAGAAGGCGGGAAGGAGAGAGGGAGGGAGGGAGGGAGAGAGGGAGGAGGAAGGGGAGGGAGGAGGAGGAGGGAGGAGAAGAGGGAGGAAGGGAGGAGGGGGAGGGAGGAGGGAGGAGAGGGAGGTGAGGGAGGGAGGGGAGGGAGAGAGGGAGGGAGGAGCGAGGGAGAAGGGGTGGAAGGGCATGGAGTGAGAGGGGGAGAGAGAGAGGGAAGGGAGAAGGGGAGGGGCGAGGAGGGGAGATATTGGAGGAAGCGCCAGGTACCGCGGGGAGGAGGGCAGTCGTTTGTTGCGTCGGTGGAGGATTGGGGTTGAAGAGCTATAGGGGAGGAGGGAGACGTAGAGGGAGGGAGAACGGGAAGGAGAGAAGCGGTAGTAGGAGACCGTATAAAGTGAAGTGGGAG
This sequence comes from Chaenogobius annularis, assembly GCA_015082035.1. Classification (NCBI taxonomy): domain Eukaryota; kingdom Metazoa; phylum Chordata; class Actinopteri; order Gobiiformes; family Gobiidae; genus Chaenogobius; species Chaenogobius annularis. Next base: position 163,645 of record BJKM01000848.1, read on the forward strand.
ATTGGTGGTGGAAAGAAGGTCGGTTGAGCGATGAGACGATGGATACGTGGGGCACTAACTGTCACAGCGGGGGCACATTGAGGGTAGCAGTGACGGGGAAGGTTCTCTGATGCGGAATGTTAGACGCTGAACACAATCACGGACGGCGTGATCTAGTCCTAGAGAGAAGTGGGGACCACATTAGTATTAGCGGAGAGGACAGAAGAGGACTACGGTCAAGTAATCACAGGGGGTTGGTTCACTAGGGTACTAAATGCAACACACAAGAACACAATCACTGGTAGATAAGGAGTTGGAAGCTTACGGTAGGGATGAGAGGGAGGAGGGGGGTGAGGAGCGGAATGGGTAGGGGATAGCGAGAGAGAGAGGGGAGGGAGGGAGGGAGAGAGGAGGGAGAGGGAGGGGAAGGGTGAGGGATGGAAGTGAGGGGGGGAGAGAGAGAGGAAAGGGAGGAGCGAGGGAGGAGGGAAGGAGGGAGGGAGCGAGGAGGGGGGGGGGGAAGGGGAAGAGGGATGGGTAGGGGGTGGAGAGAGGAGGCGAGAGAGGGAGGGAGGAGGAGAGAGAGGGAAGAAGGGTTAGGACGGAGTAGGGAGAGAGGGAGAGAGTGGGGGTGCTCATTAAAAGACAGTCCCCAACGAAAGAGCAGGGTCAGAGGTCAAACACTGGAAAACAGATCTCCATTTGACTCCAGCGACGCCCGAGATAATTAACAGGTGCTGAAAAGAGAGAGACGGAAAGAAGAGAGAGAGGAGAAGAAGAGAGGAGGGAATAGAAGAGAGGAGATAGAAGAAGAGATAGAAGAGAGGAGGAGGATAAAGAGAAGGAGAAGAGATAGAACAGAGGAGGGATAGAAGAGAGGAGAGGAGATAGAAGAGAGAAGGAGATAGAAGAGAGAGAGGAGAAGAAAGGAGATAGGAGATAGAAGAGAGGAGGAGATAGAAGAGGAGATAGAAGAGAGGAGGAGAGTAGAAGAGGAGAGAGATAGAGAGAGGGGGGAGATAGAAGAGAGGAAGATAGAAGAAGAGAGGAGAGGAGAGAAGAGGAGGAGAAGAAGAGAGGAGGAGATAGAAGAGAGAGCGAGAAGATAGAAGAGGAATAGAGGAGGAGAGGAAGAGATAAAAGAGAGGATAGAAGAGAGGAAGAGGAGATAGAAGAGAGAGAAGAGAGATAGAAGAAGAGAGAGGAGATAGAAGAGAGGAGGGAGAAGAAGAGATAGAGAGAGGAGATAGAATAGAGTGAGGATAGAAGAGAGGGAGGAGATAGAAGATAGATAGAGAGGAGGAGATAGAAGAGAGGAGAGGAGAGAGAGAGGAGAGAATAGAGAAGAAGAGGAGGAGATAGAAGAGAGGAAGAGGAGAGAGAGTAGAAGAGAGGAGAGGAGAGATAGAAGAGAGGAGATAGAAGAGAGGAGGAGATAGAAGAGGAGAGGGATAGAAAGAGGAAGGAGAATAGAAGAGAGGAGAAGGAGATAGAAAAGAGAGGAGGAGATAGAAGAGAAGAAGGAGATTAAGAGAGAGGAGAGGAGAGAAAGAGAGAGGAAATAGAAGAGAGAAGAGGAGAATAGAAGAGAGGAGGCAGATAGAGAGAGGAGAGGAGATAGAGAGAGGAGAGGAGATAGAAGAGAGGAAGAGATAGAAGATGAGATAGAAGAGAGACGACAGAAGCAAAACAAGAGAAGAAAGAAGATAGAAAAGAGAGGAGAGAAAAGAGGAGAAGGAGAGAGAAAAGGGGAGAGAAGAGGGAGGGTCTTGCTCGGACACAAAACGGCAGAAATCTTTTCAATAAAATCTATAAATAGAAATTTCGTTTGAAAATACTTTAATTATATAAATAATTCGGACGACATTTAAGTTTTGTCCAAATCTTTAACGTAAAATCATTAAACGTATGGAAAAAAATCTGCAAAACTACATTTAATTCACCTTAAGTTTGATTTTTGACTTCTGCTTTTTTTTAAAAAACACACTTTTCTGCCGTTTAAAAAAATAAAAATTTGTGTTTTTCTTGTGTTTTGTTTGAGATTCTGTCCAGGGAAAGAAAGCCACAGGGACGCAATTAAAGCACTACAGAGGAAGAGTGAGAGAGTTAGAGGAGAGAGAGTGCACTCGCTTTGATGTGGAGGAGGCCACAACACACACACCATACACATACACTATACACACAACACACATACACACAAAGAATGCACAACACACACACCAACACACATACACACAAAGATGCACAACACACACACAAACACACACACACACAACACACACACACACAGACAACACACATGCAACACACATGACACATGATAACACAACACACACACACAACAACACACACAGAATACACAAACACACACACATATACAGAACACCACACACACACACACATAATACTGAATACACAACACACATGCATACACACAACACACATACACACACAAATATACAACACACCAACACATATACAAACACAACACACATAACATACCCGAATACACACACAGACACACACATGCATAACACAACACACACTACACAACAACACACACACACAAACACACACACACACACACACACACACATGAAACATACACCGAATACACACACACATGCATACACACAACACACATACACACAAAGAATACACAACACACAATACAGAACACACAACACACAATAAACATACACCGATACCAACACACAACACACATGCATACACCAACACACCACGAGAATACACACACACAACACACATACATACACACACCACACAACACACACAAAGAATACACACACCATAAACATACACAGAATACAAAACAACAGCATACAGATAAACAACCACACATCACAACAACACACACAACACACACACACATAACAAACACACACAAAGAATACACAACACACATACAGAACAGAGAGAAAGAACAGAGGGAGAGAAGGAGAGAGAGAAGAGAGAGGGAAGAAGAGGGGAGGGAAGAGAGGAAGAGAGGAAGAGAGGAAGAAGGGAGGAGAGGGAAGAAGAGGGAGAGAGAGAAGAAGAGGGGGGAAGAAAGAGGGAGAGGGGAGAGAAAGAAGAAGAAAAGAGGAGAGGAAGAGGGAAGAAGAGGAAAGAGGGAAGAAAGAGGAAGAAAGAGGGAAGGAAGAGGAAGAAGGGAAGAGAGGGAAGAGGAGAAGAGAGGGAGAAGAGGGAGAGGGAAGAAGAGGAGAGAGAAGAAGAGGGAGAGAGGAGAGAGAGAAGAGAAGAAGAAAGAGAGAGGGAAGAGAGAAGAGAGAGAAAGACGAGAGAAAGAGAAGAAGAAGGGAGAGGAGAAGAGGAAGAGGAGGAGAGAAAAGAAGAGAGAAGAGAAGAGAGAGGTGAAGAAAGGAAGAGGAGGAAAGAAGAGGAGAAGAGAGAGAGAGGGAAGAAGAGCGAACAAGACAGAGAGAGAGAGCAACGGGCCTGTTCCCACGGGGCGTTCACGCAGTTCACGAGGGGGCGTTTGAGGGGCCGCGATACGGGCCGCGTTCACGAGGGCCGCGTTCAGGACGGGCCCTGGAAAGTAAAAGTGCAGATTCCACTTCTCGCAGTGACAGAGTAGACTTTCACGTCCCATAAACATGGAGGAAACCTCCATGTTTATGTCTCAAAGCTAATGCTAACATACATTAGCTTAAATATAAAACACAAACTTGATAAAAGTTCATAGAATGTTTTTGTAAACAGGTTAGTTCAGTTTGTGGAGTTATTTGAACATTATTGATTATATTTTATCAGAGCAGTAAGTGGAGCTCCGTGTTTTTAAGGAAACAGGAACTAGCCGCTCAGTTTAGTGAAAAGGGCCCATCAGGCTTTGGGGAGCAAGAAGGTTCCAGACGGAGCAACCATGAGAGGCGCTACCATGAGGCAACGCAACGATGAGGCGACGCTACCACGAGGTGGCGCTAACGTGAGGCGGCGCTACCATCACCACGAGGCGGCGCCTACCATGAGGCGGCGCTACCATGAGCGCCGCTCACGGTGGCCCACTGCCCCACCGGTTGCTCTACCACCAGGTGCCTGACCACCAGCGCGCTAACATGATCTGAGTGCGCTAACATGATACGTGCGAACATGGAGGCGGCGTACCATGAGGGCGGGCTACACGAGGCGGCGCTACCACCAGGTTGGCTACCACGAGGCGCTCACTGACTTTATGGCCTCGTAAGCACCGCGCTCTGATCGGCCTCCGCTGGAAAACCCGCAAGTAACAAAAAGTTTGTTCTTCCTGAGACTCTCGCGGGCTCTGAAAAGTCTGCCTCGGCTTCACTTCGTGTCGCTCGCTCCCCAAATTACCGTGATTTTTTGATTAAGTGTGCCAGGTGCTCTCTCCGGAGGCGCCGCCTCGCCCCCGTCTCCCCTTCATTCGCTCGCCCCGTTGCAGAGCTTGAAACGCGGGCGGGGGGAGGTGAGGGGTGAGGTGAGGGAGTTGGGGGAGCCAGAATGACGCCTGATTGGAATACAAATGATCAAATGCGGCGCAGCGACAAAAGCAAAGGTACAGCCGAGAAGAGAGAGGAAGAGAGAAGGGGAAGAGAGAGGAAAGAGAGGAGAAGAGAAGAGAGGAAGAGAGGAGAAGAGAAGAGAGGAAGAGAGGAGAAGAAAAGAGAGGAAGAGAGAGAGGAGAAGAGAGAGGAGAAGAGAGGAAGAGATGGAAGAGAGGAGAAGAAAAGAGAGGAAGAGAGAGAGGGGAGAGAGAGAGAGGGGAAGAGAGAGAGAGAGGAGAGAAGAGAGGAGAGAGAGAGAGAGAAGAGAGCGGAGAGAGAGAGAGAGAGGGGGGGAGAGAGGAGAGAGAGAGGGGAGAGAGGAGAAAGAAGAGAGAGGAGAAGAGGAGAGAGAGGAGAAGGAGAGAGAGAGAAGAGAGAGAGAGAAGAGAAGAGAAGAGAAGAGAGGGAAGAGAGGAGAGAAGAGAGAGAGAAGAGAGGAAGAGAGAGGAAAGAGAGAAGAGAGAAGAGGAAGAAGAGAGGAGAGAGAGAGAAGAGGAAGAGGGAGAGAAGAAGAGAGGAAGGAGAGAGAGAAAGGCGGAAGAGAGAGAGAAGAGAGAGAGGTGAAGAAAGAGAGAGAGGAGAAGAGAAGAGAGGAGGAAGAGAGAGGAGAAGAGAAGAAGGAGAAGAGAGAGGAGAAGAGAGAGAGGAGAAGAGAGAGAAAGAGAAAGAGGAGAAGAGAGAGGCAAGAAAGAGAGGAGAAGAGAAGAGGAGAAAGAAGAGAGGAGGAAGAGAGAGGGGAGGAGAAGAGAAGAGAGGAAGAGAGGAGGAGGCGTCTGGAAATAAAGACTGGAGCTCACCTTGATGCGCGGCAACAAAGAATATTTAATGAAAAAAAACAAAAAAAAACATATAAAATCAAAAACTAAATCAATCCCGCGATGAGACGAGAGAGTTGTAGTCGCGCTTGTTTGTTTTCCGAATTAACCGCCTCTAATTTGCTATTCTTGGGTACTTTTAATGACTGGCAAAACAGCGGCGCGAGCGAAGAAGCAATTAGAACTTATCAGCGCGCCGAACGACGAGGAGCGCCGAGAACGCCATTCAGGAAATACCTTGATCTCGGCCCGAGAAAACAAGAGCGCGTCTTTTCCGCGCGCTTGTCAAACACGCTGGCTCACCGGCGCGGGGGCTCATCATCCTGCTTTTTTTCAGTATTATATTATTACCGCGCGACGGCAGAACTTTTGTTTACTCAAAAGCGTTCCTGAAAAGAGGCATAAAATTAGCTCCAAAAATATACACGTGGCATTCCAATTTGGGAGATATAATAATTGACGAAGATAAAGAAGGATTTAAAGCTTGAAAACTCTGAATTTAATGACAAAGGAGCCAAAACTGGACTTTCAGAAGAAGTCATGTTTTTTAATTAAATGAGCTTTTTCCATAATAAATAAATAACAATTTTTTAACATAGTGAAGTTTTATATTCTCATTTTATTTTATTTAGACCTTTTTGAAACGTGGTGAATTCTAATTTTTGAATTCAGCGTATTTTTGATGAAAAACCCATTTGATCGAATAACGTCGCCGTCTTTGTGAAATAATGTCTTTTTGTTTGTGTTTTAGCCGTTTAACACTCACAATCATTAAAACACAACAACACTTATTTTCAAAACTATCAAAATTGTAAATTCATTGTCGCAGCTCAAATTCAAAGTGCGGTTTTATTTTACATTTTAATTCAACTTTTTGCATTCATTATTGACCTTGAATTGTTGCTTTTCACAGCTTTTCTTGAATGTTGCCATTGCGTCACTTAAAAGGTGCCACTGCGTAACTTTCCCGACCCTTGCCCGCCGCCCCCCGTCTCCGTGGAGACGTCGTCGCCGTGTCTGGAAATGTCCCGCAGCACGGCATTAAGCTTCCACAGTTAAAACCGTCGTCATTTATCGCTAGAAACCGTGAGCGAGTTTGGAGACGTACAAGCGCGTAATGCCAGACTGTGGAAAGCAATGACATGACAGGCACGCGCGCGGGGGGGAGGGGGGGGGAATCATCGACCAGAAAAGTGACACGGTGCAGCTTTAAATGCCCCCGCTGCGCCACAAACAAAGCGTCTCTCTTTCCTTCGCGGCGAAACGGAAGCGCTGCTGGTTTGGTAGCGCTTCTAATAGTCCATAAATCTGAAATATGGAGTGTGAAGTAGCAGGACGGGGCCATTAGGGGGCGGCGGGGGGGGCGGAGGAGGAGGAGGAGGAGGGCGTAATTCGGGACAAGTGTGACCTCCGACCCCAGCAGCCGAGCACCCGGAGCAGCGGTCAGTTAACGCCGGCCACATGTTCGCCGTAAACGCGGAGGTTTCGACGTTCCCGCGCGGCGACAAAACGAGCGTTCGGAGTGGGAAACGCACGCGACAAGGGCCGGTCCGCGACAGAGCTGGTGGGCCAGTCCGCTGGTGGGCCGGTGCACAGAGGGGCCGGTGCGCAGAAGGGCCGGTGCGCAGAGGGGCCGGTGCGCTGGTGGGCCGGTGCGCGGAGGGCCGGTGGCGGAGGGCCTCGCTTGGCGCGCGACGTGGAGAGCGGCCGGTGCGCAGAGGGGCCGGTGCGCAGAGGGGGCCGGTGCGCTGAAGGGCCGGTGCGCGGAGGCGGTGCCGGAGGGCCGGTGCGCAGAGGGGCCGGTGCGCAGAGGGCCGGTGCGCAGAGGAGCCGGTGCGCAGAGGGGTTCGTGGTAGTCACTATTACATAAGTCTTTGCTCATGCTTTGTTAAGTTTAATTAAGATGGAGTTAATATAAATAAGTTGAACACAACTTGTGAAAACCTGCAGCTGCGTCTAATCTACATTCAAATAAATGATAATAATTCTATTACGTCGCATTTTATCCAAACTACATCTTAATTAGAGTTAACGAAGCATGAGCAAAGCCTTAAACCATGACGAGCACATAGTTTAATAAGCATGATTCAGGCTGAGCAATCGCAGTAAACATTTGTTCATCATGAATTAACTCTTAATTCATTTACTTATGACCTCATTAATATGATCGAGCGATTTTATTTGACACATTCTCAAAACACAAAAGTGCAGAAATATCGACATAAACAATCATTTTTTTTTGCAACTTTATGGTATTTTATGGTATATTTTAATTTTTAGAACATGGAACAAAAACAACACAACAAAAACACACAAAAAACAAACACCACCCACACAAAAGGAGCAGTCCTTTCTTAACTAATCGACTCTTTTGTAGCTTTATGGGAGTTTATGGTACATTCCAATCAATCATTTTCACACAAAGGCTGAAATATAGTGTTTTATGATTATTTTTTATACTTTTTTGTTACGCTATTTTATTTTTTATTAGAACATAGACTCACAAAAACAACAGAGCAACAAGAACGAGCAGGACCAGGAAGAACATAAGGTAAGAAAGGGAATAAATGTAAAAAATAAGGGAGTGGCATAAAAATAAAAAATAAAGTATTTTCAATTCAGAATAATTGTCGAAATTTTTTAAAATTTATTTTGTATGTGTATTTTGTGCTGTTATGACGTTAGTCCAGTCCTTTATCGTCCGCGCGGTTTGAGTCATCCATTTTTTTTCATTTTTCCAGGAGTACGTTCCAAAGGTATCCATCCACTGTGTCCACGGCGGGGGTCTCGAGGCCCAAGTACATTATTCCAGAATTGCGTGGTGTCCAAAACGGTTGGCATTGCCTTGTCAAACGCCACTTTCACGTTTGTTCGCGGTCAAACCAAACTTTTCACGTCGTGCAAATTGATCACTGAACTTCCCTAACGATGCAGTAAAGTTGAAAAAAAACCGACATTTAAAGCTCTTTACATTGAGCGTTACGTCTTTGGAGTCAACGGAAATGAGTCGCTTTGGCTTGGAAAATCGCCCACTTTTATCGACGGCGCGATGACAGTTCTCGACCAACAAAAACCAACGACCTTTCGCTCGCCAATCGACATTTCAGCGTTCCTTTGACAACGCAGCGCCAAAAACCCAAACCTGGCTTACGAGGGACCTGGAACTCGTCTCAATTAGCGCCGTTTAATCTTCCGCCAAACGAGAGCCGACAGCCGACGACCGAGAGGGAACGACGACAACATCAACATCAACATCAAATCAACAACAACAACAACAACAACAACAACAGCGCTATTTGTGACGGTAAACGCATTAGTGCCGACGAGACGCGGCTTTTTTCAGGTGCGGTAATTCGACACGACGCGGGGGCTATGTCCTGTCATTAGTCGGGGAGACGTTACGGGGGGATCAAAGCGCAGAGGCTCCGAGCGCGCCGCTTCATTCATCACCGAAGACAAAAGGCTTTTCTTCCTCCTCCTCCTCCTCCTCCACCTCCTCCTACTCCGCCTCGCCGTTTCCCAAAACCCGACGCGGCCTCACGACAAACGCGCTCTGCAGTTTCGTTCGGGCTCGCGCTGGAACTCGACACGAGAGAGAGGAGTGGGGGAGGCGGGGAGGAGGTGGGAGGAAGGCGGAGAGGTAGTGGGGGAGGCGGAGAGGAGGTGGTGAGGAGGCGGAGAAGGAGGTGGGGAGGAGGGCTGGTAGAGGACGGTGGAGGGGAGGAGACAAGGTGGAGGAGGCCGGCGAGGAGGTGGAGGGGGAGGAGAGGAGGGGGGAGGCGGAGAGGAGGTGGGAGGTTAGGCGGAGAGGTTGGATAGGGGGAGGAGTAGGAAGGGGGAGGAGAGAGGTGGAAGGAGAGCGGAGGAGGAGGTGAGGGGGAGGTGAGAGAGGTGGAGGAGTTCGGCAGGAATAAGGAGTGTTTGGGAGAGGCGGAGAGGAGGTGGAGGGGGAGAAGGAAGGTGGAGGGTGGAAGCGAGACGGAGGTGGGGAGGCGGAGAGGAGTAGGTAGGAGTGCGGGGGAGAAGTGTGTGGAGGAGAGGAGGTGGAAGGGAGGCGGAGAAGGAGGGGGAGGCGTAAGGGGAGAGGAGGTGGGAGGCGGAGAGGAGGTGGGGAGGAGGCGGAGTCAGGAGGTGGGAGGAAGGCGGGAGGAGGGGGGAGGAAAGAAGGAAGGGGTGGAGGGGGAGGATTAGAGGAGGGTGGAGGTGTGGGAGGAAAGGAGGTGGATGGAGGCGGAGGGAGGTGGGAGGTAGGCGGTAGAGGAGGTGGAGGGGGAGGAGAGGAGGTGGAGGGGGAGGAGGAGGAGGTGGGAGGAGGCGGAGAGGAGGTTGGATTTAAGGGGGAGGAGAGGATGGTGATGGTGGGGAGGAGCAGGAGTGTGGGAATGGGAGGAGAGGAAGGTGGGGGAGCGGAGAGGAAGTGGGGGGCCGGAGAGGAGGTGGAGGGGCCGGTAGAGGAGGCTGGAGGGGGAGGAGAGGAGGGTTGGGAGGCGCTAGGAGGTGGAGGGGGCGGAGAGGGGTTGGAGGAGCGGGAGAGGGAGAGCGGAGAGAGGAGGTGGCGGAGGTGAGACGAAGAGAGACGCAGGAGGACATGGCCAAACGTTTGGAAATAAATTTGCGATATGCAATTGACTTTATTGCCATCAAAAATAATCGCTTATCTGGACTAAACAGACCTTTTTATGAACATGGACATGTGAACGTTATTGAATCAAAATGATTGCAAAAAGAGTAAATATACACTTCATTTGCTGTAAACCATTGGTCTGGATCAGGAGCTTTCCTTTCAGCGGATTAATTGATTTATAAAAGTCCGAAACAATACGAAATAACGGTTTGAGACGAACAAAACAATCATTGTTCTAAGTTATTACTTTTTATTTGTTTTTAATTGCTTCTGATATTATTGCAAAAGCGACACCTGTAAGTTAAATTGGTTGAGCTGAAATCAGTCTTTATAAAGTGTTTGTTTATTCGTTAAATCTTAAGGCTAATTAAAGTAGCTGGTGTTTAAGAGGTTCTGTTCTTGACTTTATCTGGTGTATTTGAACCCGTCGTGAACATAAATCACAGTTTCACACCGATCAGGCAGCTATTTGTGGAGAAAAGTTGGAAAATGTGTGGAGCGCGACAGGAAGTGACATCACACCAGGGACAGGAAGTGACATATGCAGAGTTCGCGCCCGAGAAAAAACACCTTTTTGACCCTCGAAACACGGACTCATTCATTTGTGTCAAATGTCAAATAAAATAGATGAGTTTTGGCCCGGTGGATGCTGGGTAATTTCCAAGTGTGATGTCATCAGTTGCAAACAGGAAGTAAAATTACAAACCAAAAAAAAGGAAACACATTTATCTTAACTGCATTTCAGTTCCCTGTCCAGCCTGTGGGAGGCGCTTTAAGGTGTTTTAAAGTCAAATAATCCCCAAACGCTGAGCTCCAAATCACATGTTTTTACAAACGACTGTGATTGGCTCGATTAAAGAGACCGGACCCAGCTTTACCCGGACTAGACCCGGACCGGACCAGTCAGGACGAAACCCATACGACCCCATCGCCACGGAGACGCTCCCCTGTCGCAGTGACCGATCGGAGCTCCGTTAATTAAAGGCGCTGTGGGCTCTGGCGGGCTTCTCTCCTCCTCCTCCTCTCCTCTCCTCCTCCTCTTCCCCCTCCTCAGCCGTGGGCAGGTTTGTGTGTGCGCCGCGATAATGACCGGAATGGATGGGATGAAGGGGGGACGGAGGGGGAGGAGGAAGACGTTTCCCCGGCAGCGTGCGACGGCAGGGGACAGAGCTGCAGCGCGCGGCAGGAGCTTAGCGACGACAGCCACCGCGCTCGCTAATGATCTGCGTGTGTGAGTGTGTGTGCGTGTGTGTGTGTGCGTGTGTGTGCGAGTGTGTGTTCTATTCCTTCGTATCGCCATCTTTCCAATTGTTTGCCGTTTTGTGTTTGTCGGATTGTTAAATGGCCAGCGTTTTTGTGCGACTTCCGACGACTCAAACGGCAGAAGTTGTGGACTTTGTCTGGACTTTGTGACGCATTGCAGAGCTGCTGTGTCTGTTCCCCCAGATGAATGGATTAATCGAGCAGATTTATACATAGATTGATGATCATTATCTTTGATGTATGTCCTGTGTGAACGCGCGTATTTATCCATCTATTTGAAAACTCTCACCCGATTGTATTTGTGCGGTTAATATATTAAAAGTGGGACAAAAATACCCGCGAGTTGTTTTAAGCTTCAATTTGATCAACCACAATTACTCTGAACCTCAGAAATCACTCCGTTTCAATTCCCAGATTATTGGGTCCCAGAACCCAGCAGCCCCCTGGGTTTTCAAGTCCGGACTCGGAGCTTGGGGTTTTTTTGAAGTGTGTTTTTGCAAATGTAGATTTGTGAAGTGTGAAATGTGAGGAAAATGCTGCCGTGGTAACGAAAAGCATGTTAAAAGTCACAAATAATGCATACTTCGTCACATTATACCAACATTGACTTTTTCATTTTATCAAAAACTGGGAGTTCAATAATGTTTTATACTACTACTTTACTTCTAAAATGAGCTACACAATAAAGTACGTGGGATTAGTCTGTCGTTTGCCCTTTTTGTCATATACTATAAACCTGTTGTGGGGTCAACATTTTGTTCGGATTTGCAGTAAAACCTACAAATCAGGATTTTCTCTTCACCAAAGTGGTTCTTAATTCTATTAAATACACAAATAATATGTACTTTTGTAAATGTCTAGTATCCTCACATCGAACCGTTTTCATTGGCTAAAACCACCTTAAGTTTCATATTTTGTGATATTGGAGGTTGAAATTCATACGGTCCGAGTTTTTTCTCCACAAACTTAAAAGTTTAAATGTGAAAACTACTGTTGGCGTGTGGGTGGAGTCTCACCCGTCGCCGGGCGCAGGTGCAGGTCGTCGAGGGTCTCCAGGCTGTTGGTGTCACGTTGAGGATGACCACGTTCCAAGGAGCGGCTGCGGACTCGCTGCACGACAAAGATCAGGACAGAGATCAGGACAGGGTCAGGACAGAGGTAGGACAGAGGTCAGGACAGGACAGGACAGAGATCAGGACAGAGGTCAGATAGAGGTCAGGACAGAGGTCAGCGCACAGAGATCAGGACAGAGATCAGTGAAGGAGGACAGAGATTAGACAGAGTCAGGAAGAGGTTCAGGAAAGAAGGTCAGGACAGAGGTCAGGAGAGAGGTCAGGACATAGGTCAGCGACAGAGATCAGGACAGAGGTCAGGAAGAGGTCAGGAAGAGATAGGACAGAGGTCAGGACAGAGGTCAGGAGAGAGGTAGGACAGAGGTAGGAGAGAGGTCGGAACAGAGATTAGGATGAGTTCAGAAAGCCCTCGCCGTTGAGTTCAGAAGCTCGCGTTGAGTTCAGAGAGCTCGCTGGATGGATTGGAGAGAGCTCACCGTCGAGTTCGAGGCTCGCCGGGTTCAGAGAGCTGCCAGTTTGGTTCAGAGAGCTCGCCAGTTTGGTTCAGAGAGCTCGCCAGTTTGGTTCAGAGAGCTCGCAGTCGAGTGGAATGTGCGTTTAGTCGTTAATGGCACATTTGTTAACCTACGTTCAGTAGCGCTAATTACTGTGCCAGTTTCTGAAAGTGGTAAATAATAATGATGAGGGTCGACATTTGTGGAACAGAAGTTTTGATTGCAAAAACAGCGAATGAAAACACAACTTTGCAAATAATAATAAGAATGCAGTGGATTGTTTTAGTGTCTCTTTAAGACATTTCAAACTCCAACTTGAGCCGTTATATTTGACTTTGTAATGGTATTCTTGAGTTGGGATGTCACAATTTCAAATTTTGGTGATTATTGTGAATAAACATCGCGATTTAACGATAGTCACAATATTAACGACCAAAACAAACAAAATCCCAAATTTTCTTTGCTTCTTTATTCTAAACATTACGGCTACTCACATGTGACCTGCGTTATGAACAAACTTTCGAATGCTTAATTAGGCATAAACAGCAAGATTTTAAAAAAAGCACTTTACGTTTAGATTTGCTTTTTTAAGTTAAGTGTGAAAAGGACTTCATTTTGCAGCAAAAATCGTCACATTATTTAATTTAACTAGAAAAGACCTAATTTAGTTAGAATCTTCAAGTTTTTACAAATTGAATTAAAAAACAACTTAATTTTGCTGCTAAAATTGCACGTTTATCATTTGTCAGTCTTTATCATTACATTGTGACTAAATAATCATGATTATCCATTAAATTAAAATCTTCTAGAGTTAAAATAGTGACAAAAGCTTTATTTACGTTCATGATTTGAACATTTGGGACTTTTTATTCACACATTTTTGAGTCTATACTTTGAAAACACCAGATTATTTCACGTTTTTAACTCCAAATACTTCAAACTTGAGTCATTTCTTGGACCACTTTGTACTTCTGTGACTAACACTGTGAAGTAACTGTAGTAGCTTTGACAAAATTAAAGTTTTCTTATGTTTGGGTGTTAAAAAAAAAAAAAAACTTAAACGTGTCAAATAAAAGTGAAATTAAAGACAAACGTGGCGTCGACGCAGGTGTTTTATTACTTTTCATATCCACAGTTTACAAACAGTAAAACGTGACATTATCAGTTTTAACAGCTTCAAATCCGTTATATTGTGATTAACCATTACCTTTCTCTCATTTACAGCTGCTGAACTAAAACATTCAAATCGTTTGGAGAAGACAACTCGTTAAAATATTACAATTTAGCAGATTTGGTAGAAGTCGATTCGAGGCGTGAATACTTGGATAACGAGATTTTCGAAGTGGAACTTAATTTCCTGAACATAACAAATGGTTCAAAGAAATGTTAAAGAAGAATAAGTAAATTATCTATTCTGAAGCACAAAAATACATCTTTAATACTGTATCGACATCACTGTGAGTTAAGCCTGAAACACTCTGAATAAAGTGTTAAAAAAGTGTTTGTTTATGTGTTTATTAAGGCTAATTAAAGAGTTTGTGGCTTTGGTGTTTAAGAGGTTCTGTTCTTGACTTTATCTGGTGTATTTGAACCCATCGTGAACATAAATCACAGTTTCACACCGATCAGGCAGCTATTTGTGGAGAAAAGTTGGAAAGAAGCGACAGGAAGTGACGTGAAGTGACGTGTCAGGTTTCACACAAAGAAACCCTCAAACACGCCTTGGTCAAATAAAAGCGCTCTCATTCATTAGTGTCAAATGTCAAATAAAAACGCTTCACATTCGTTATTCATTCGCTCCAGTGGCCCGCCACTCCCGAGGCAGACCACTCCCCCTCTATTTTCCCCTTTCCCCTCTCCCCTCTCTCCTTGTCCCCTCTCTTCCTCCCCTTTTTCTCATCTCTTTCAGCTTCAGCTCCAGCAGGTGCTGCTTCAGCTTCAGCTCCAGCAGGTTTGCTTCAGCTTCAGCTCCAGCAGGTGCTGCTTCAGCTTCAGCTTCCAGAGTGCTGTTCAGCTTCAGTCCAGCAGGTTCTGCTTCAGCTTCAGCTCCAGCAGGTGCTGCTTCAGCTTCAGCTCCAGCAGGTGCTCTTCAGCTTCAGCTTCAGCTCAGCCAGGTGCTGCTTCAGCTTCAGCTCCAGCAGGTGCTGCTTCAGCTTCAGCTTCAGCTTCAGCAGTGCTGCTTCAGCTTCAGCTTCAGCAGGTGCTGCAGCTCAGCTCCAGCAGGTGCTGCTTCAGCTTCAGCTCCAGCAGGTGCTGCTTCAGCTTCAGCTCCAGCAGGTTCTGCTTCAGCTTCAGCTTTAGACAAAGTGAACGTGTGAAACCTTCAGAGGAAAACATCACCACAACAGAACATGCACAAGCCTTCGACTTCTCTTAGTTTTGATGAGGCCTGTTTTCAGCTCATCCACCCATCTTCCCACCCCAGACACTTCCTCCAGCTCCTCCGGGGGGGATCCCGAGGCCACACAGACACATAGTCCCTCCAGTGTGTCCTGGGTCTTCCCGGGGGCCTCCTCTCGGTGGGACTGAACATTAAGGAGGCTTTTGTCCAGGAGGCTCCAGAGCAGAAGCCCAGGCCTCAGCTGGAGAGCAGCGGCTCTACTCCGAGCTCCTCCTCTGTGACTGAGCTCCTCACCCTACCTCTAGGGGGCTATTTTGACCACTGAAAATGACTTTCACATTCACATTTATTCCCAGCACATGCAGAAGACTTACCTCCAGCAGACTGAGGTGCACTCCACGAAGTACGGCATGGGGGCGCTGTGGAGGCACAAACACATGTGAGTCGTCGCCCTCACATTTATCTCACGTAACCTTGGAAAACCTCTCCCTCATCTGACCGGTCACTTTCCCTGCTTGTTTCCACGGAGACAGTTAACGCACAGACACAGGCGACGGCAGGGCGGGGCCGTGTCACCCCCATAAAGTTCCAAGCGCCCCTTTACATTAGAAGAGGCAGCCTGCGAGCGCTAATGGGATAAGTGTGGAAAACACATACGTTTTAAAAACCCACGTGAAAAGCAAAAGCACATAATGTTTCGTAGTAAAGAATCCCCTGAAGCGAACGCCCCGAGGAGTTGTTCTGGTCCATGAGTGCGTCTGTGAAGAAACATATGGAGCTAGAAGTCTAGTCATTAAAAATCCAGAAGAAGAATGTGCCTGGTGTTTGTGCTTTAAGCCTTTGAAAAACAACGGTGAAGCTGCAAATAAAATAAATTGGTGATAATCCCAGGACAGTGGAGTGTAATTTGGCTGAACGTGAGCAAAGCGGCACCAATTATGGCTCACATGTTCCATAAAGACAATTAAGAGACGAGCGGAGTCCTGCTGACGAGACGAACCAGAAGCTCCCACAACGGCAGAAGATGAAGGTAAAGGATGTGCTTGGAAGATCTGTGGAGAGGATTTCACGACTGAAATAGCCTGTATTTACTTTAGTTAATTGATTTCATGTATTTGATTTATTTACTGCATGCAATGTATCTATTGTCTTGATTAAATTGATTAAATTGATTTATTTTATTTCCATTATTTAATTTATTTCCTTTATTGAATTTATTGAATTTCCTCTAAGCAACACTTCTGGACGGTCCACTGTCCTGTCTCCATGGAGATGTTTGTTGCTTGTTTGTTGCTTGTTTGCTCCACAGTATGGCATTAACATATCCATCTCCCTGCACCAGGCCAAGTTACAGGTCAGATCTGTGGAGAGGGGACAGCTCCAATGCGATGAATGAAGTTTAATGCCACACATCGGACCAGAGGGGACAGCAATGTTTGTAATGAGTTCAATACTGTATTATTATCATTATCATTGTCGTCGTGAATAATAATAATAATAATAATACTAAAAATACTAAAAATAATAATAATAATAATAATAATAATAATATTATTATTATTCACCTGACGTTTGTTTTCTTTAGCTCAGGGAAAGACTATTTAGACTCCCGAAAAATTTACTTTAAAATAATGAATTACTAATTAATCATTAATTAAACTGATATTGGCCTGATATTTATGACCAATTTATCTTTTTTGAGCTTTGAAGCTTTTTAGCTTCAGAAATCATGGTATTTCTGCTGTAAATCACAATTATTAATGCGCGTTAACACTAGCATGGGACAAGCTAGCTTTTGTTTATCTCCCCCGGGTAATTACCTCTGCTGCCAGTAGATGGAGCGCTAACACCAAATCCTGACGAGGGAACGCCTGAGCACGTATTTTAGCATTTATTTTAAGCTCTAAATTTGCGTCGCCAAAGGAAAGGAACAAGAACAAGTTTCAAGACCAATAATAAAAACATAAAGCTGAATGTCTGTCCTTCAACATGGCCATTTCACACGCGTCTTTTCCGCTGTGCAGTCCGAAGAAGGCGTCTGTGGATGTTTGTTATTTCTGTCATATCCTGATGCGCTAAGTGTGCGTCTGCTCCACAGATCTGGCCCCCGGCGACGCCTCAGAACACCTGATAATCATCTCAGACCAAACGGACATCTGCCCCGTCACGAGTCAAAGCAGACGCCGAGTTAGCGCTCCGACATTAGCGTGATCGAATGAGCGCCGGCCCGAGCGCTGCGTCTGGAGCTCACGGAATCGCATTGGGTCTGTCAGTGATGGAGAGGACACCGCCGCCGCCGCCGCCGCCGCCGCCGCCACGGGCTTCTGATGCGGCGCTGGAGAAGCTCAAGCGCTCAGACCCGGTTTACGGGCGTTCACAGGCACGAGCGTTCCCGGGAAACCGCAAACTGGCTCCTGAAGAAGTGCATTAATGCATTTAGGCCACTTCATCCGTGGGTTTAATGTGGGCCAATCTTGGACTTAACAAGGTTTGGACGGGCCGCGCAGATGTGTTGGTGTTTAACTCTAAGCGTGATTTATTAGAGTTTTAACTCTCTTTAACATTTAAATGTTAAACTAGATTTCCACAGTACCATCTAATACAGAAATCCAAATTGTCCCTTTTTCACATTTATGTCCCAAATATGGTCCATTTTGGCCTTATTTTGAAATGAAAACTTGTAATAATGTGTCTATAATTCACGTGAGTAAACGACAGGAGAAGTTTCCAGAGCTCTGATATCTTTGTGGTTGAAGGAGAAACGCTACATTTCAGGGGGCCAGGGGGGGGGGGGGGGACAGGAGCCTTCCAGACGACACACAGGGTCCTCATTTTGCTCAGGAGCTGCTTTGACACTGGAGACAACAGATTTAACTTTAGTGCTGAAAAAACAGGGTGAAGTTCCGTTCAGCACCTCTTGGTCTTGGACAGTTTTCTTCTTTTATCTGCGGTTTGATTTTCCACATTTCTGTTGGCTGAAGTCGACTTGTTTGCAAAGCCCTGAGCGGCGACGCCCGCTGTGATTCTGAGCTCTACAAAACTCTGTCGGAATCTCTCAAATGTATTGTACTTTGTCTTGAAATAGCCAAAGAGGAGCCGGGGCCGAGCCAGAGCCGGAGCAGACCCGGAGCAGGAGCAGGAACAGGAGCAGAGCAGAGCCGGAGCAGTAGCAGATCCGGAACAGAGCAGAGCCAGAGCCGGAGCCGGAGCAGGGGCAGAGCCAGAGCAGGAACAGGAGCAGGAGCAGGAGAGCAGAGCCAGAGCAGAGCAGAGCCGGAGCAGAGCAGGAGCAGGAACAGGAGAAGGAGCAGAGCCAGACCCGGAGCAGGAGCAGGAACAGGAGCAGAGCAGAGCGGATCCAGAGCGGATCCAGAGCGGAGCCGGACCCGGAGCAGAGCCGAGCCGGGGCAGAGCCGTAATAAACCCAGCGAGGGCTCGTCTGACGGGGGAGAGCGAGGTGCAGGAGGAGTATGAAACATGAAGGGGCTGATCCGCTCTGCTCGTCATGTTGAAGGACCACAGGGGGAAAGTGTTGGGAAGAAAACTACAACCACGAGCGGAGGAGAACACGGCGCCGACACGAGAGCCAAAGGTTCAAAACGGCTCCGACATCGTGTTATCTAAAGCGGCTTCATCAACTATTGAGAGCAGAGTAATCACTTCGAGCTGTTTCACCGCGTCCTGACATTGTTCTTCGCCACAAACTCAGCGCCAGTCGTGTTCATCTTCTTCACTTCGTCTTATGAGTCCTGTTCACGAGCTCGTCTTCTCTGCTCCTTCTCTGAGCCTCACAAAAAACGCTCGCTTCGCACTTTCTCAGATTTGTGCGGTCAAAGAAAGATCTGGAGGTCCGCGGGAGGTCCGTGGGAGGTCCACTCAGCTGTGTTTGTGATGAGGAACGGCGTGAGAACATGGTTAGAACTACATTTAGCACAATATGTGTCCTTTAAGCCCCCGAACAGCAGTCGGGCCTGATGATTATTGAATTAGAACCTTTACCATTTAGACCCCCGAAACAAAAGCGTCGCTGTTGAGTCTCACAGCAGTAGTCGAGCAGGTGAGGAGGCAGCACTGGGATGAAGATGTGCTGCCAGAACATGGGAAAGAGCATGGCCGCGGCGCCGTGGACACACGCCGTTAACTGTGGAGAGACAAGACCAACCAGAGCGTCACGGAACAGACAAGAGCAACCGGGACAACCGCTGGCGTTTGGACCGCGTCCCGTCCGTCTGAGGTTGTCGTGACGAAGAAACCAAACTTTTTCTCAAGAAACAACCCTTCGTCAAGTGATTTCAAACTTTTTTATTCCGCATCACAAGCACTTTGACACGTTCAAATCCAGTCGTTGTTACGTTTTTTAATCATTCGCAAACAGATCTTTGAGGCCTTTTTTCGCCAGATTTCCATCGACACCTGAACAGACCTCAGATATCTCTCCGCTTGATCATTCCCCCCTTTAATACCCCTTTCGTCCTGCGTATTCGCTTTTCCTTCTGTCAAACGACGATCAGAACGCGCAAAACCGACGGCGTGTTGTTGTTTCTTTCGGTTGGTTTGAGTAAAACGCGTCGTTGCACGTTGTTGTTGTTGTTTGACGGCATCACTTAAATAATAGTCAACGCCGTGTTTGATTCCACCGTCAGAATCCGGCTGTTGTAAAAAAACCCCCCACCCACCCCAGCCCACCCTTCTCCTCCCCCGCGCCGTTACATCCCGCCGCACGGACTGACAACGCCGCGATGAACCTGCGAGCTACTGTCAAGGAAGTTAAGACGGGAAAGCGCGAGACCAAGCGGTTGTCACGCGCCGGCTTTGACTTCATGACGAGCGAACGGAGAAAAGGTTTGAAGATTTAAGCGCTTGTTCACACACACACACACACACACACACGCGGTACAGGTCGACGCCCCCCCTCCCCCGCTCACTCCCCCCTCCAGACGCTTCCCCCTTTACCTGGGAATTTAGAAATCTCGACGATAAATTGTACAAGAAGTAACAGAAAACAACCCCGGGCGTTCGCTTTGCTGCAATTTAGGCGAACGTGCGCGGCAAAACCCGGCGCCCGACAACAAACGCTCGCCCCCCAAACCCAGACGTCAGCCCGCATCAAAATCAAAATTATCCCCGGCGCCATGACGAAGGCATTTCAACAAAAAAAAACAACAAAAAAAAAACACACTAAAATATGGAATAATTAACCTTCTTTTTGACAGATAATGAGCGGCGATCACACGCAGACGACAGGGTTTCACTTTTTTTCCCCTTCTCTTTCCATTGTCTTAAAAGGCGGCGTTGAACCCCCCCCCACCACCACCACCACCACCCACCACCACCAACAACCCCTGCCCGCCCCTCCACGCTTTTCCCCGACACGTCTGTGGAAAAACGCCTCGCTCTCTCGCTCTCTCCAGTAATGACCCGAACCTCAGCAGGAGGAAAAGGCGTTAGCTTTATCCGCGGGATTAAAATAACATGATTAAATATGGAAAGAGAACAGGGGTCTGAAGCGGCTCCTGGGGGACGTCATTAGGGCAAATTGCCAAAGAATGAAACATGAGTTGGCCAAGAGAGACCGCGGGCGAGGCCAATACCGCGGGGAGCGAGGCGAGCCGAGCCGGAGCAGAGGAGGGAGACGAGGCGCACACACACAGAGTACACACACACAGAGTACACACACACACACACACAAGAGAGAGAGAGAGGGGGGAAACGGGGGGACGAAGGCGACGGAAGATGTGACGAGCGAAAGGGTAACGGCCGGACAGGCAGGGCACAAAGGATGATTCACTTTGGAAATGTTGCACGGCTAAAACCGCGGAAGTGTCGCCGCGGCGGCGAAGACACGACACGCTGAAACCAAAACGCACATCCATGTTGTGACGGACTACAGGCAGGAATGTGGCGGTTTTGAAAATGAAAAAGTTGGAAAAAGGGGGATTTTTTTTGGTGTGATTTCAGAGTAAATTTGCCTTGATTTTGTATTTGATTTGTTTTTATTTTGACTAATGAACAAAGTGAAATGTAGTTATTTCAGATATCGGCATTTCAACTTTCAATAACAAAAATCGAGGAGGAATTTAATAATCAAATTGTCCAGAAAAAAATAAATAAAATAAAAAAATAACTAAATAAAAGAGAAATAATGTTGTAATTTGTATTAAATATAACACTTAAATTGTAAATATTTTCTATCCAGAAGCATTCAGTCCAAATATTTTTACTACTAAAAATAATAACTGTTTGGCTGAAAATAATAAAATAATAAAATAATAAAATAATAAAATAAAAAAAAATAAATAAAAAAAACATTAAAAAAAATCAATAGAGAAAAAAAAATAATAATAATAAAATGATAAAATAATAAAATAAATATGGAGCTGTGTCAATAGTTTTAACTAAAGTATTTACAAAAGAATGAAAAGTAAAGGCCTAAATCCATTGATGCAGTGGTGAAAATGGGGAAAACTACAAGGAAAAAAATTACAATTATTTGACATTTTTATTCAAGAAAATGCTTAGAAAATTTTCCGACTGTCAATATTTACATTTGTATGTCGTATTCTTGTTCTGAAAGGTCTAACTTCTCATGACACAACGGTTTGATTTCTCACGTAACATTATTTATTAAAGAGATTCTCATTTCAACAGCTCAGTTTATCAGCTTGAATTGAATAATCGGGTTATTTTCATGTTGAATTACAGTAATTTAACACTTTTATTGACCAAAAAAAACAGACTTTTTAAAGACATTTCTACAAGATAAACGCCAAATAAGTACGATTATTACGCTTATTTCAAGGACATTGTTGCCTCTTCTCTTTTAAGACTTATGTTTTCTCACAAAAAAAGGTTTGATTTCTCTCTCCTCCCCCTCTGTCTCCTCCCCCCTCTGTCGTCTCCCCCCTCTGTCTCCTCCTCCCTCTGTCTCCTCCCCTCTGTCTCCCCCCTCTGTCTCCTCCCCCCTCTGTCTCTCCCCTCTCTCTCTTTGCAATATTAAAAGAGGAAATGTGTTTGAAAAATGTTAAATCGCACATTGTTTTAACGTCGTTTATTATGTTTTGTTTGCGATTAAATACACACAGCAACAACACATGTTCATAATGTGTTCATAATGTGTTCATAATGTGTTCATAATGTGTTATAATGTGTGTTCATAATGTGCTCTTGTCACAGGTTTAATAGAATAAACGCAAACCCAGAACTTAAGTCTTCTGAAACAGCATCATTTACATTATTATAGTTATATTCTTCTAGTCATAGTTCTGTCAGTCTCCTCCCCCTCTCTCTCTCCTCCCCCTCTCTCTCTCCTCCCCTCCTCCCTCTCTCTCTCTCCCCTCTCTCTCCCCCCTCTCTCTCTCCTCCCCTCTCTCTCTCCTCCTCCTCCTCCTCTCTCCTCTCCCTCTCTCCCCTCTCTCTCTCTCCTCCCTCTCTCTCTCCTCTCTCTCCCTCTCTCCTCTCCTCCCTCCTCTCTCTCCTCCCCCTCTCTCTCTCCCCTCCTCCCTCTCTCTCCTCCCCTCTTCTCCTCCCCTCTCTCTCCTCCCTCTCCTCCCTCTCCCTCCTCCCCCTCTCTCTTCCTCCCCCTCTCCTCTCCTCCCCCTCTCTCTCCCCCTCCTCCCTCCTCCTCTCCTCCTCTCTCCTCCCTCTCTCCTCCCCTTCCCTTCGGGGGAATGCTGAGACGATCCAAGCCTCTCTCTCCTCTCCTCTCCCTTTCTCTCTCCCATCTCTCTCCCTTTCTCTCTCTCCCTCCCTCTCCCTCTTCTCCCTCTCTTCTCTGGTACAGGAGGAAATGGCACAGAAACACGTTATGACCAACTCCAATCATCTGTGTCGTTCCTCAAGGTGAGCTGCCCCTCCCCCGCCGTGGACCCCCCACGTTTGATTTACTCCCTTCTGAGCCGGGAGTGCCGCACGCCAAGGAAACGCTAATCTGATGTTGCTCTCTCTCCCTCAGTGACAGAGGTGCTGGAGGCGACTCTCTGTCCTTCAGCTCGAAAACAAATGAGGCAGAAACATACACTCTGAGGAAGGGGGAGGAAGGGGAGGAAGGGAAGGAGAAGGGGGAGAAGGGGGAGGAAGGGGAGGAAGGGGGAGAAGGAAAGGGGAGGAAGGGGGAGAAGGGGGAGGAAGGGGAGGGGAGGAAGGGGAGGAGGGAAGGGGAGGAAGGGGAGGAGGGGGAGGAAGGGAAGGGGAGGAAGGGGGAGGAAGGGAAGGGGAGGAAGGGGGAGAAGGGGGAAGGAGGAAGGGGAGGAGGGGAGGGAGGAAGGGAAGGGGGAAGGGGAGGAAGGGGGAGGAAGGGGAGGAAGGGGAGGAAGGGGGGAAGGGGGAGGAAGGGGGAGGGGGGGAGGAAAGGGGGAGGAAGGGGAGGAAGGGGGGAGAGAAGGGGGGAGGAAGGGGAGGAAGGGGAGGAAGGGGGGGGGGAAAGGGGAGGAGGGGAGGAAGGGGAGGAGGGGAGGGAAGGGGGAGGAAGGGGGAGGAAGGGGAGCACATAAGAGCTGGTCACGGGAGGCTAAAGCTGATAAAATATTTGCCAGGCTGATAAATAATAGATGAGAGGGGCCAAATGGCTTACACGCTCCACAAAAGACCCCGAGTTTAATATTCCATTCAACGAGAGAATCACAGATACAGACCCCTGAGGGAAGCGGCTCAGGCCTGTGGGAGCGGCTCGGCCTGTGGCGGCTCGGCCTGTGGGAGCGGCTCACACAGGACCTCCTCGTGCAGTGGAAATCCATCTCCAGATCTTA